>CAKAJA020000519.1:157500-402647 GCA_916610235.2 Lasioglossum morio | reverse complement strand
ACGTTACACGTTGTACGTTGTACGTTATACGTTGTACGTTATACGTTATACGCAATACGTTATACGTTATACGTTATACGTTATACGTTATACGTTATACGTTATACGTTATACGTTATACGTTATACGTTATACGTTATACGTTATACGTTAAACGTTATACGCTGTACGTTATACGTTATACGTTATACGTTACACGTTGTACGTTGTACGTTATACGTTATACGCTGTACGTTATACGTTACACGTTGTACGTTGTACGTTATACGTTGTACGTTATACGTTGTACATTGTACGTTATACGTTGTACGTTATACGTTGTACGTTATGCGTTGTTCGTTATACGTTGTACGTTATACGTTATACGTTATACGTTATACGTTATACGTTATACGTTATACGTTATACGTTATACGTTATACGTTATACGTTATACGTTATACGTTATACGTTATACGTTATACGTTATACGTTATACGTTATACGTTATACGTTATACGTTATACGTTATACGTTATACGTTATACGTTATACGTTATACGTTATACGTTATACGTTATACGTTATACGTTATACGTTATACGTTATACGTTATACGTTATACGTTATACGTTATACGTTATACGTTATACGTTATACGTTATACGTTATACGTTATACGTTATACGTTACACGTTGTACGTTGTACGTTATACGTTGTACATTATACGTTGTACGTTATACGTTATACGCTGTACGTTATACGTTATACGTTACATGTTGTACGGTGTACGTTATACGTTGTACGTTATACGTTGTACGTTATACGTTGTACGTTATACGTTGTATGTTATACGTTATACGCTGTACGTTATACGTTATACGTTGTACGTTATACGTTATACGTTATACGTTATACGTTATACGCTGTACGTTATACGCTGTATGTTATACGTTATACGTTATACGTTATACGTTGCACGTTATACGCTGTCCGTTATACGCTGTACGTTATACGTTATACGTTATACGTTATACGTTGTACGTTATACGCTGTACGTTATACCTTATACGTTATACGTTATACGCTGTACGTTATACGCTGTACGTTATACGTTATACGTTATACGTTATACGTTATACGTTATACGTTATACGTTATACGTTATACGTTATACGTTATACGTTATACGTTATACGTTATACGTTATACGTTACACGTTGTACGTTGTACGTTATACGTTGTACATTATACGTTGTACGTTATACGTTATACGTTGTACGTTATACGTTATACGTTATACGTTATACGTTATACGTTATACGCTGTACGTTATACGCTGTATGTTATACTTTATACGTTATACGTTATACGTTGCACGTTATACGCTGTACGTTATACGCTGTACGTTATACGTTATACGTTATACGTTGTACGTTATACGCTGTACGTTATACCTTATACGTTATACGTTATACGCTGTACGTTATACGCTGTACGTTATACGTTATACGTTATACGTTATACGTTATACGTTATACGTTATACGTTATACGTTATACGTTATACGCAATACGTTATACGTTATACGTTATACGTTATACGTTATACGTTATACGTTATACGTTATACGTTATACGTTATACGTTATACGTTATACGTTATACGTTATACGTTATACGTTATACGTTATACGTTATACGTTATACGTTATACGTTATACCTTATGCGTTGTACGTTATACGCTGTACGTTATACGCTGTACGTTATACGCTGTACGTTATACGTTATACGTTGTACGTTATAGGTTATACGTTATAAGTTATACGCTGTACGTTATACATTGTACGTTATACCCTGTACGTTATACGTTATACGTTATACGTTATACGTTATACGTTATACGTTATACGTTATACGTTATACGTTATACGTTATACGTTATACGTTATACGTTATACGTTATACGTTAAACGTTATACGCTGTACGTTATACGTTATACGTTATACGTTACACGTTGTACGTTGTACGTTATACGTTATACGCTGTACGTTATACGTTACACGTTGTACGTTGTACGTTATACGTTGTACGTTATACGTTGTACATTGTACGTTATACGTTGTACGTTATACGTTGTACGTTATGCGTTGTTCGTTATACGTTGTACGTTATACGTTATACGTTATACGTTATACGTTATACGTTATACGTTATACGTTATACGTTATACGTTATACGTTATACGTTATACCTTATACGTTATACGTTATACGCTGTACGTTATACGCTGTACGTTGTTCGTTATACGTTGTACGTTATACGTTATACGTTATACGTTGTACGTTATACGTTATACGTTATACGTTATACGCTGTACGTTATACGCTGTACGTTATACGTTGTACGTTATACGTTATACGTTGCACGTTATACGCTGTACGTTATACGCTGTACGTTATACGTTATACGTTATACGCTGTACGTTATACCTTATACGTTATACGTTATACGCTGTACGTTATACGCTGTACGTTTTACGTTATACGTTATACGTTATACGTTATACGTTATACGTTATACGTTATACGTTATACGTTATACGTTATACGCAATACGTTATACGTTATACGTTATACGTTATACGTTATACGTTATACGTTATACGTTATACGTTATACGTTATACGTTATACGTTATACGTTATACGTTATACGTTAAACGTTATACGCTGTACGTTATACGTTATACGTTATACGTTACACGTTGTACGTTGTACGTTATACGTTATACGCTGTACGTTATACGTTACACGTTGTACGTTGTACGTTATACGTTGTACGTTATACGTTGTACATTGTACGTTATACGTTGTACGTTATACGTTGTACGTTATGCGTTGTTCGTTATACGTTGTACGTTATACGTTATACGTTATACGTTATACGTTATACGTTATACGTTATACGTTTTACGTTATACGTTATACGTTATACGTTATACGTTATACGTTATACGTTATACGTTATACGTTATACGTTATACGTTATACGTTATACGTTATACGTTATACGTTATACGTTATACGTTATACGTTATACGTTATACGTTATACGTTATACGTTATACGTTATACGTTATACGTTATACGTTATACGTTATACGTTATACGTTATACGTTATACGTTATACGTTATACGTTATACGTTATACGTTATACGTTATACGTTATACGTTATACGTTATACGTTATACGTTATACGTTATACGTTATACGTTATACGTTATACGTTATACGTTATACGTTATACGTTATACGTTATACGTTATACGTTATACGTTATACGTTATACGTTATACGTTATACGTTATACGTTATACGTTATACGTTATACGTTATACGTTATACGTTATACGTTATACGTTATACGTTATACGTTATACGTTATACGTTATACGTTATACGTTATACGTTATACGTTATACGTTATACGTTATACGTTATACGTTATACGTTATACGTTATACGTTATACGTTATACGTTATACGTTATACGTTATACGTTATACGTTATACGTTATACGTTATACGTTATACGTTATACGTTATACGTTATAAGTTATACGTTATACGTTATACGTTATACGTTATACGTTATACGTTATACGTTATACGTTAAACGTTATAAGTTATACGTTATACGTTGTACGTTATACGCTGTACGTTATACCTTATACGTTATACGTTATACGCTGTACGTTATACGCTGTACGTTATACGTTATACGTTATACGTTATACGTTATACGTTATACGTTATACGTTATACGTTATACGTTATACGTTATATGTTATACGTTATACGTTATACGTTATACGCAATACGTTATACGCTATACGTTATACGTTATACGTTATACGTTATACGTTATACGTTATACGTTATACGTTATACGTTATACGTTATACGTTATACGTTATACGTTATACGTTATACGTTATACGTTACACGTTGTACGTTGTACGTTATACGTTATACGCTGTACGTTATACGTTACACGTTGTACGTTGTACGTTATACGTTGTACGTTATACGTTGTACATTGTACGTTATACGTTGTACGTTATACGTTGTACGTTATGCGTTGTTCGTTATACGTTGTACGTTATACGTTATACGTTATACGTTATACGTTATACGTTATACGTTATACGTTATACGTTTTACGTTATACGTTATACGTTATACGTTATACGTTATACGTTATACGTTATACGTTATACGTTATACGTTATACGTTATACGTTATACGTTATACGTTATACGTTATACGTTATACGTTATACGTTATACGTTATACGTTATACGTTATACGTTATACGTTATACGTTATACGTTATACGTTATACGTTATACGTTATACGTTATACGTTATACGTTATACGTTATACGTTATACGTTATACGTTATACGTTATACGCTGTACGTTATACGCTGTACGTTATACGTTATACGTTGTACGTTATAGGTTATACGTTATACGTTGTACGTTATACGTTGTACATTGTACGTTATACGTTGTACGTTATACGTTGTACGTTACGCGTTGTTCGTTATACGTTGTACGTTATACGTTATACGTTATACGTTGTACGTTATACGTTATACGTTATACGTTATACGTTATACGCTGTACGTTATACGCTGTACGTTATACGTTATACGTTATACGTTATACGTTGCACGTTATACGCTGTACGTTATACGCTGTACGTTATACGTTATACGTTATACGTTATACGTTGTACGTTATACGCTGTACGTTATACCTTATACGTTATACGTTATACGCTGTACGTTATACGCTGTACGTTTTACGTTATACGTTATACGTTATACGTTATACGTTATACGTTATACGTTATACGTTATACGTTATACGCAATACGTTATACGTTATACGTTATACGTTATACGTTATACGTTATACGTTATACGTTATACGTTATACGTTATACGTTATACGTTATACGTTATACGTTATACGCTGTACGTTATACGTTATACGTTATACGTTACACGTTGTACGTTGTACGTTATACGTTATACGCTGTACGTTATACGTTACACGTTGTACGTTGTACGTTATACGTTGTACGTTATACGTTGTACATTGTACGTTATACGTTGTACGTTATACGTTGTACGTTATGCGTTGTTCGTTATACGTTGTACGTTATACGTTATACGTTATACGTTATACGTTATACGTTATACGTTATACGTTTTACGTTATACGTTATACGTTATACGTTATACGTTATACGTTATACGTTATACGTTATACGTTATACGTTATACGTTATACGTTATACGTTATACGTTATACGTTATACGTTATAAGTTATACGTTATACGTTATACGTTATACGTTATACGTTATACGTTATACGTTATACGTTATACGTTATACGTTATACGTTATACGTTATACGTTATACGTTATACGTTATACGTTATACGTTATACGTTATACGTTTACGTTACGTTATACGTTATACGTTATACGTTATACGTTATACGTTATACGTTATACGTTATACGTTATACGTTATACGTTACGTTATACGTTATACGTTATACGTTATACGTTATACGTTATACGTTATACGTTATACGTTATACGTTATACGTTATACGTTATACGTTATACGTTATACGTTATACGTTATACGTTACACGTTATACGTTATACGTTATACGTTATACGTTATACGTTATACGTTATACGTTATACGTTATACGTTATACGTTATACGTATACGTTATACGTTATACGTTATACGTTATACGTTATACGTTATACGTTATACGTTATACGTTATACGTTATACGTTATACGTTATACGTTATACGTTATACGTTATACGTTATACGTTATACGTTATACGTTATACGTTATACGTTATACGTTATACGTTATACGTTATACGTTATACGTTATACGTTATACGTTATACGTTATACGTTATACGTTATACGTTATACGTTATACGTTATACGTTATACGTTATACGTTATACGTTATACGTTATACGTTATACGTTATACGTTATACGTTATACGTTATACGTTATACGTTATACGTTATACGTTATACGTTATACGTTATACGTTATACGTTATACGTTATACGTTATACGTTATACGTTATACGTTATACGTTATACGTTATACGTTATACGTTATACGTTATACGTTATACGTTATACGTTATACGTTATACGTTATACGTTATACGTTATACGTTATACGTTATACGTTATACGTTATACGTTATACGTTATACGTTATACGTTATACGTTATACGTTATACGTTATACGTTATACGTTATACGTTATACGTTATACGTTATACGTTATACGTTATACGTTATACGTTATACGTTATACGTTATACGTTATACGTTATACGTTATACGTTATACGTTATACGTTATACGTTATACGTTATACGTTATACGTTATACGTTATTGGTTATACGTTATACGTTATACGTTATACGTTATACGTTATACATTATACGTTATACGTTATACGTTATACGTTATACGTTATACGTTATACGTTATACGTTATACGTTATACGTTATACGTTATACGTTATACGTTATACGTTATACGTTATACGTTATACGTTATACGTTATACGTTATACGTTATACGTTATACGTTATACGTTATACGTTATACGTTATACGTTATACGTTATACGTTAAACGTTATAAGTTATACGTTATACGCTGTACGTTATACCTTATACGTTATACGTTATACGTTATACGTTATACGTTATACGCTGTACGTTATACGCTGTACGTTATACGTTATACGTTATACGTTATACGTTATACGTTATACGTTATACGTTATATGTTATACGTTATACGTTATACGTTATACGCAATACGTTATACGCAATACGTTATACGTTATACGTTATACGTTATACGTTATACGTTATACGTTATACGTTATACGTTATACGTTATACGTTATACGTTATACGTTACACGTTGTACGTTGTACGTTATACGTTATACGCTGTACGTTATACGTTACACGTTGTACGTTGTACGTTATACGTTGTACGTTATACGTTGTACATTGTACGTTATACGTTGTACGTTATACGTTGTACGTTATGCGTTGTTCGTTATACGTTGTACGTTATACGTTATACGTTATACGTTATACGTTATACGTTATACGTTATACGTTATACGTTATACGTTATACGTTATACGTTATACGTTAAACGTTATAAGTTATACGTTATACGTTATACGTTATACGTTATACGTTATACGTTATACGTTATACGTTATACGTTATACGTTATACGTTATACGTTATACGTTATACGTTATACGTTATACGTTATACGTTATACGTTATACGTTATACGTTATACGTTATACGTTATACGTTATACGTTATACGTTATACGTTATACGTTATACGTTATACGTTATACGTTATACGTTATACGTTATACGTTATACGTTATACGTTATACGTTATACGTTATACGTTATACGTTATACGTTATACGTTATACGTTATACGTTATACGTTATACGTTATACGTTATACGTTATACGTTATACGTTATACGTTATACGTTATACGTTATACGTTATACGTTATACGTTATACGTTATACGTTATACGTTATACGTTATACGTTATACGTTATACGTTATACGTTATACGTTATACGTTATACGTTATACGTTATACGTTATACGTTATACGTTATACGTTATACGTTATACGTTATACGTTATACGTTATACGTTATACGTTATACGTTATACGTTATACGTTATACGTTATACGTTATACGTTATACGTTATACGTTATACGTTATACGTTATACGTTATACGTTATACGTTATACGTTATACGTTATACGTTATACGTTATACGTTATACGTTATACGTTATACGTTATACGTTATACGTTATACGTTATACGTTATACGTTATACGTTATACGTTATACGTTATACGTTATACGTTATACGTTATACGTTATACGTTATACGTTATACGTTATACGTTATACGTTATACGTTATACGTTATACGTTATACGTTATACGTTATACGTTATACGTTATTGGTTATACGTTATACGTTATACGTTATACGTTATACGTTATACGTTATACGTTATACGTTATACGTTATACGTTATACGTTATACGTTATACGTTATACGTTATACGTTATACGTTATACGTTATACGTTATACGTTATACGTTATACGTTATACGTTATACGTTATACGTTATACGTTATACGTTATACGTTATACGTTATACGTTATACGTTATACGTTATACGTTATACGTTATACGTTAAACGTTATAAGTTATACGTTATACGCTGTACGTTATACCTTATACGTTATACGTTATACGTTATACGTTATACGCTGTACGTTATACGCTGTACGTTATACGTTATACGTTATACGTTATACGTTATACGTTATACGTTATACGTTATATGTTATACGTTATACGTTATACGTTATACGCAATACGTTATACGCAATACGTTATACGTTATACGTTATACGTTATACGTTATACGTTATACGTTATACGTTATACGTTATACGTTATACGTTATACGTTACACGTTGTACGTTGTACGTTATACGTTATACGCTGTACGTTATACGTTACACGTTGTACGTTGTACGTTATACGTTGTACGTTATACGTTGTACATTGTACGTTATACGTTGTACGTTATACGTTGTACGTTATGCGTTGTTCGTTATACGTTGTACGTTATACGTTATACGTTATACGTTATACGTTATACGTTATACGTTATACGTTATACGTTATACGTTATACGTTATACGTTATACGTTATACGTTAAACGTTATAAGTTATACGTTATACGTTGTACGTTATACGCTGTACGTTATACCTTATACGTTATACGTTATACGCTGTACGTTATACGCTGTACGTTATACGTTATACGTTATACGTTATACGTTATACGTTATACGTTATACGTTATACGTTATACGTTATATGTTATACGTTATACGTTATACGTTATACGCAATACGTTATACGTTATACGTTATACGTTATACGTTATACGTTATACGTTATACGTTATACGTTATACGTTATACGTTATACGTTATACGTTATACGTTATACGTTACACGTTGTACGTTGTACGTTATACGTTATACACTGTACGTTATACGTTACACGTTGTACGTTGTACGTTATACGTTGTACGTTATACGTTGTACATTGTACGTTATACGTTGTACGTTATACGTTGTACGTTATGCGTTGTTCGTTATACGTTGTACGTTATACGTTATACGTTATACGTTATACGTTATACGTTATACGTTATACGTTATACGTTTTACGTTATACGTTATACGTTATACGTTATACGTTATACGTTATACGTTATACGTTATACGATATACGTTATACGTTATACGTTATACGTTATACGTTATACGTTATACGTTATACGTTATACGTTATACGTTATACGTTATACGTTATACGTTATACGTTATACGTTATACGTTATACGTTATACGTTATACGTTATACGTTATACGTTATACGTTATACGTTATACGTTATACGTTATACGTTATACGCTGTACGTTATACGCTGTACGTTATACGCTGTACGTTATACGTTATACGTTGTACGTTATAGGTTATACGTTATACGTTGTACGTTATACGTTGTACATTGTACGTTATACGTTGTACGTTATACGTTGTACGTTATGCGTTGTTCGTTATACGTTGTACGTTATACGTTATACGTTATACGTTGTACGTTATACGTTATACGTTATACGTTATACGTTATACGCTGTACGTTATACGCTGTACGTTATACGTTATACGTTATACGTTATACGTTGCACGTTATACGCTGTACGTTATACGCTGTACGTTATACGTTATACGTTATACGTTATACGTTGTACGTTATACGCTGTACGTTATACCTTATACGTTATACGTTATACGCTGTACGTTATACGCTGTACGTTTTACGTTATACGTTATACGTTATACGTTATACGTTATACGTTATACGTTATACGTTATACGCAATACGTTATACGTTATACGTTATACGTTATACGTTATACGTTATACGTTATACGTTATACGTTATACGTTATACGTTATACGTTATACGTTATACGTTATACGCTGTACGTTATACGTTATACGTTATACGTTACACGTTGTACGTTGTACGTTATACGTTATACGCTGTACGTTATACGTTACACGTTGTACGTTGTACGTTATACGTTGTACGTTATACGTTGTACATTGTACGTTATACGTTGTACGTTATACGTTGTACGTTATGCGTTGTTCGTTATACGTTGTACGTTATACGTTATACGTTATACGTTATACGTTATACGTTATACGTTATACGTTTTACGTTATACGTTATACGTTATACGTTATACGTTATACGTTATACGTTATACGTTATACGTTATACGTTATACGTTATACGTTATACGTTATACGTTATACGTTATACGTTATACGTTATACGTTATACGTTATACGTTATACGTTAAACGTTATACGTTATACGTTATACGTTATACGTTATACGTTATACGTTATACGTTATACGTTATACGTTATACGTTATACGTTATACGTTATACGTTATACGTTATACGTTATACGTTATACGTTATACGTTATACGTTATACGTTATACGTTATACGTTATACGTTATACGTTATACGTTATACGTTATACGTTATACGTTATACGTTATACGTTATACGTTATACGTTATACGTTATACGTTATACGTTATACGTTATACGTTATACGTTATACGTTATACGTTATACGTTATACGTTATACGTTATACGTTATACGTTATACGTTATACGTTATACGTTATACGTTATACGTTATACGTTATACGTTATACGTTATACGTTATACGTTATACGTTATACGTTATACGTTATACGTTATACGTTATACGTTATACGTTATACGTTATACGTTATACGTTATACGTTATACGTTATACGTTATACGTTATACGTTATACGTTGTACGTTATACGTTATACGTTATACGTTATACGTTATACGTTATACGTTGTACGTTATACGTTGTACGTTGTACGTTGTACGTTATACGTTATACGTTATACGTTATACGTTATACGTTATACGTTATACGTTATACGTTATACGTTATACGTTATACGTTATACGTTATACGTTATACGTTATACGTTATACGTTATACGTTATACGTTATACGTTATACGTTATACGTTATACGTTATACGTTATACGTTATACGTTATACGTTATACGTTATACGTTATACGTTATACGTTATACGTTATACGTTATACGTTATACGTTATACGTTATACGTTATACGTTATACGTTATACGTTATACGTTATACGTTATACGTTATACGTTATACGTTATACGTTATACGTTATACGTTATACGTTATACGTTATACGTTATACGTTATACGTTATACGTTATACGTTATACGTTATACGTTATACGTTATACGTTATACGTTATACGTTATACGTTATACGTTATACGTTATACGTTATACGTTATACGTTATACGTTATACGTTATACGTTATACGTTATACGTTATACGTTATACGTTATACGTTATACGTTATACGTTATACGTTATACGTTATACGTTAAACGTTATAAGTTATACGTTATACGCTGTACGTTATACCTTATACGTTATACGTTATACGTTATACGTTATACGCTGTACGTTATACGCTGTACGTTATACGTTATACGTTATACGTTATACGTTATACGTTATACGTTATACGTTATATGTTATACGTTATACGTTATACGTTATACGCAATACGTTATACGCAATACGTTATACGTTATACGTTATACGTTATACGTTATACGTTATACGTTATACGTTATACGTTATACGTTATACGTTATACGTTACACGTTGTACGTTGTACGTTATACGTTATACGCTGTACGTTATACGTTACACGTTGTACGTTGTACGTTATACGTTGTACGTTATACGTTGTACATTGTACGTTATACGTTGTACGTTATACGTTGTACGTTATGCGTTGTTCGTTATACGTTGTACGTTATACGTTATACGTTATACGTTATACGTTATACGTTATACGTTATACGTTATACGTTATACGTTATACGTTATACGTTATACGTTATACGTTATACGTTATACGTTAAACGTTATAAGTTATACGTTATACGTTGTACGTTATACGCTGTACGTTATACCTTATACGTTATACGTTATACGCTGTACGTTATACGCTGTACGTTATACGTTATACGTTATACGTTATACGTTATACGTTATACGTTATACGTTATACGTTATACGTTATACGTTATACGTTATACGTTATACGTTATACGTTATACGTTATACGTTATACGTTATACGTTATACGTTATACGTTATACGTTATACGTTATACGTTATACGTTATACGTTATACGTTATACGTTATACGTTATACGTTATACGTTATACGTTATACGTTATACGTTATACGTTATACGTTATACGTTATACGTTATACGTTATACGTTATACGTTATACGTTATACGTTATACGTTATACGTTATACGTTATACGTTATACGTTATACGTTATACGTTATACGTTATACGTTATACGTTATACGTTATACGTTATACGTTATACGTTATACGTTATACGTTATACGTTATACGTTATACGTTACACGTTGTACGTTGTACGTTATACGTTGTACATTATACGTTGTACGTTATACGTTATACGTTATACGTTATACGTTATACGTTATACGTTATACGTTATACGTTATACGTTATACGTTATACGTTATACGTTATACGTTATACGTTATACGTTATACGTTATACGTTATACGTTATACGTTATACGTTATACGTTATACGTTATACGTTATACGTTATACGTTATACGTTATACGTTATACGTTATACGTTATACGTTATACGTTATACGTTATACGTTATACGTTATACGTTATACGTTATACGTTATACGTTATACGTTATACGTTATACGTTATACGTTATACGTTATACGTTATACGTTATACGTTATACGTTATACGTTATACGTTATACGTTATACGTTATACGTTATACGTTATACGTTATACGTTATACGTTATACGTTATACGTTATACGTTATACGTTATACGTTATACGTTATACGTTATACGTTATACGTTATACGTTATACGTTATTGGTTATACGTTATACGTTATACGTTATACGTTATACGTTATACGTTATACGTTATACGTTATACGTTATACGTTATACGTTATACGTTATACGTTATACGTTATACGTTATACGTTATACGTTATACGTTATACGTTATACGTTATACGTTATACGTTATACGTTATACGTTATACGTTATACGTTATACGTTATATGTTATACGTTATACGTTAAACGTTATAAGTTATACGTTATACGCTGTACGTTATACCTTATACGTTATACGTTATACGTTATACGTTATACGCTGTACGTTATACGCTGTACGTTATACGTTATACGTTATACGTTATACGTTATACGTTATACGTTATACGTTATATGTTATACGTTATACGTTATACGTTATACGCAATACGTTATACGCAATACGTTATACGTTATACGTTATACGTTATACGTTATACGTTATACGTTATACGTTATACGTTATACGTTATACGTTATACGTTACACGTTGTACGTTGTACGTTATACGTTATACGCTGTACGTTATACGTTACACGTTGTACGTTGTACGTTATACGTTGTACGTTATACGTTGTACATTGTACGTTATACGTTGTACGTTATACGTTGTACGTTATGCGTTGTTCGTTATACGTTGTACGTTATACGTTATACGTTATACGTTATACGTTATACGTTATACGTTATACGTTATACGTTATACGTTATAAGTTATACGTTATACGTTATACGTTATACGTTAAACGTTATAAGTTATACGTTATACGTTGTACGTTATACGCTGTACGTTATACCTTATACGTTATACGTTATACGCTGTACGTTATACGCTGTACGTTATACGTTATACGTTATACGTTATACGTTATACGTTATACGTTATACGTTATACGTTATATGTTATACGTTATACGTTATACGTTATACGCAATACGTTATACGTTATACGTTATACGTTATACGTTATACGTTATACGTTATACGTTATACGTTATACGTTATACGTTATACGTTATACGTTATACGTTATACGTTACACGTTGTACGTTGTACGTTATACGTTATACACTGTACGTTATACGTTACACGTTGTACGTTGTACGTTATACGTTGTACGTTATACGTTGTACATTGTACGTTATACGTTGTACGTTATACGTTGTACGTTATGCGTTGTTCGTTATACGTTGTACGTTATACGTTATACGTTATACGTTATACGTTATACGTTATACGTTATACGTTATACGTTTTACGTTATACGTTATACGTTATACGTTATACGTTATACGTTATACGTTATACGATATACGTTATACGTTATACGTTATACGTTATACGTTATACGTTATACGTTATACGTTATACGTTATACGTTATACGTTATACGTTATACGTTATACGTTATACGTTATACGTTATACGTTATACGTTATACGTTATACGTTATACGCTGTACGTTATACGCTGTACGTTATACGCTGTACGTTATACGTTATACGTTGTACGTTATAGGTTATACGTTATACGTTGTACGTTATACGTTGTACATTGTACGTTATACGTTGTACGTTATACGTTGTACGTTATGCGTTGTTCGTTATACGTTGTACGTTATACGTTATACGTTATACGTTGTACGTTATACGTTATACGTTATACGTTATACGTTATACGCTGTACGTTATACGCTGTACGTTATACGTTATACGTTATACGTTATACGTTGCACGTTATACGCTGTATGTTATACGCTGTACGTTATACGTTATACGTTATACGTTATACGTTGTACGTTATACGCTGTACGTTATACCTTATACGTTATACGTTATACGCTGTACGTTATACGCTGTACGTTTTACGTTATACGTTATACGTTATACGTTATACGTTATACGTTATACGTTATACGTTATACGCAATACGTTATACGTTATACGTTATACGTTATACGTTATACGTTATACGTTATACGTTATACGTTATACGTTATACGTTATACGTTATACGTTATACGTTATACGCTGTACGTTATACGTTATACGTTATACGTTACACGTTGTACGTTGTACGTTATACGTTATACGCTGTACGTTATACGTTACACGTTGTACGTTGTACGTTATACGTTGTACGTTATACGTTGTACATTGTACGTTATACGTTGTACGTTATACGTTGTACGTTATGCGTTGTTCGTTATACGTTGTACGTTATACGTTATACGTTATACGTTATACGTTATACGTTATACGTTATACGTTTTACGTTATACGTTATACGTTATACGTTATACGTTATACGTTATACGTTATACGTTATACGTTATACGTTATACGTTATACGTTATACGTTATACGTTATACGTTATACGTTATACGTTATACGTTATACGTTATACGTTATACGTTATACGTTATACGTTATACGTTATACGTTATACGTTATACGTTATACGTTATACGTTATACGTTATACGTTATACGTTATACGTTATACGTTATACGTTATACGTTATACGTTATACGTTATACGTTATACGTTATACGTTATACGTTATACGTTATACGTTATACGTTATACGTTATACGTTATACGTTATACGTTATACGTTATACGTTATACGTTATACGTTATACGTTATACGTTATACGTTATACGTTATACGTTATACGTTATACGTTATACGTTATACGTTATACGTTATACGTTATACGTTATACGTTATACGTTATACGTTATACGTTATACGTTATACGTTATACGTTATACGTTATACGTTATACGTTATACGTTATACGTTCTACGTTGTACGTTGTACGTTATACGTTATACGTTATACGTTATACGTTATACGTTATACGTTATACGTTATACGTTATACGTTATACGTTATACGTTACACGTTGTACGTTGTACGTTATACGTTGTACATTATACGTTGTACGTTATACGTTATACGCTGTACGTTATACGTTATACGTTACATGTTGTACGGTGTACGTTATACGTTGTACTTTATATGTTGTACGTTATACGTTGTACGTTATACGTTGTATGTTATACGTTATACGCTGTACGTTATACGTTATACGTTGTACGTTATACGTTATACGTTATACGTTATACGTTATACGCTGTACGTTATACGCTGTACGTTATACGTTGTACATTGTACGTTATACGTTGTACGTTATACGTTGTACGTTATGCGTTGTTCGTTATACGTTGTACGTTATACGTTATACGTTATACGTTGTACGTTATACGTTATACGTTATACGTTATACGTTATACGCTGTACGTTATACGCTGTACGTTATACGTTATACGTTATACGTTATACGTTGCACGTTATACGCTGTACGTTATACGCTGTACGTTATACGTTATACGTTATACGTTATACGTTGTACGTTATACGCTGTACGTTATACCTTATACGTTATACGTTATACGCTGTACGTTATACGCTGTACGTTTTACGTTATACGTTATACGTTATACGTTATACGTTATACGTTATACGTTATACGTTATACGCAATACGTTATACGTTATACGTTATACGTTATACGTTATACGTTATACGTTATACGTTATACGTTATACGTTATACGTTATACGTTATACGTTATACGTTATACGTTATACGTTATACGCTGTACGTTATACGTTATACGTTATACGTTACACGTTGTACGTTGTACGTTATACGTTATACGCTGTACGTTATACGTTACACGTTGTACGTTGTACGTTATACGTTGTACGTTATACGTTGTACATTGTACGTTATACGTTGTACGTTATACGTTGTACGTTATGCGTTGTTCGTTATACGTTGTACGTTATACGTTATACGTTATACGTTATACGTTATACGTTATACGTTATACGTTATACGTTATACGTTTTACGTTATACGTTATACGTTATACGTTATACGTTATACGTTATACGTTATACGTTATACGTTATACGTTATACGTTATACGTTATACGTTATACGTTATACGTTATACGTTATACGTTATACGTTATACGTTATACGTTATACGTTATACGTTATACGTTATACGTTATACGTTATACGTTATACGTTATACGTTATACGTTATACGTTATACGTTATACGTTATACGTTATACGTTATACGTTATACGTTATACGTTATACGTTATACGTTATACGTTATACGTTATACGTTATACGTTATACGTTATACGTTATACGTTATACGTTATACGTTATACGTTATACGTTATACGTTATACGTTATACGTTATACGTTATACGTTATACGTTATACGTTATACGTTATACGTTATACGTTATACGTTATACGTTATACGTTATACGTTATACGTTATACGTTATACGTTATACGTTATACGTTATACGTTATACGTTATACGTTATACGTTATACGTTATACGTTATACGTTATACGTTATACGTTATACGTTATACGTTATACGTTATACGTTATACGTTATACGTTATACGTTATACGTTATACGTTATACGTTATACGTTATACGTTATACGTTATACGTTATACGTTATACGTTATACGTTATACGTTATACGTTATACGTTATACGTTATACGTTATACGTTATACGTTATACGTTATACGTTATACGTTATACGTTATACGTTATACGTTATACGTTATACGTTATACGTTATACGTTATACGTTATACGTTATACGTTATACGTTATACGTTATACGTTATACGTTATACGTTATACGTTATACGTTATACGTTATACGTTATACGTTATACGTTATACGTTATACGTTATACGTTATACGTTATACGTTATACGTTATACGTTATACGTTATACGTTATACGTTATACGTTATACGTTATACGTTATACGTTATACGTTATACGTTATACGTTATACGTTATACGTTATACGTTATACGTTATACGTTATACGTTATACGTTATACGTTATACGTTATACGTTATACGTTATACGTTATACGTTATACGTTATACGTTATACGTTATACGTTATACGTTATACGTTATACGTTATACGTTATACGTTATACGTTATACGTTATACGTTATACGTTATACGTTATACGTTATACGTTATACGTTATACGTTATACGTTATACGTTATACGTTATACGTTATACGTTATACGTTATACGTTATACGTTATACGTTATACGTTATACGTTATACGTTATACGTTATACGTTATACGTTATACGTTATACGTTATACGTTATACGTTATACGTTATACGTTATACGTTATACGTTACACGTTGTACGTTGTACGTTATACGTTGTACATTATACGTTGTACGTTATACGTTATACGCTGTACGTTATACGTTATACGTTACATGTTGTACGGTGTACGTTATACGTTGTACTTTATATGTTGTACGTTATACGTTGTACGTTATACGTTGTATGTTATACGTTATACGCTGTACGTTATACGTTATACGTTATACGTTATACGTTATACGTTATACGTTATACGGTATACGTTAAACGTTATACGCTGTACGTTATACGTTATACGTTATACGTTATACGTTACACGTTGTACGTTGTACGTTATACGTTATACGCTGTACGTTATACGTTACACGTTGTACGTTGTACGTTATACGTTGTACGTTATACGTTGTACATTGTACGTTATACGTTGTACGTTATACGTTGTACGTTATGCGTTGTTCGTTATACGTTGTACGTTATACGTTATACGTTATACGTTATACGTTATACGTTATACGTTATACGTTATACGTTATACGTTTTACGTTATACGTTATACGTTATACGTTATACGCTGTACGTTATACGCTGTACGTTATACGTTATACGTTATACGTTATACGCAATACGTTATACGTTATACGTTATACGTTATACGTTATACGTTATACGTTATACGTTATACGTTATACGTTATACGTTATACGTTATACGTTATACGTTAAACGTTATACGCTGTACGTTATACGTTATACGTTATACGTTATACGTTACACGTTGTACGTTGTACGTTATACGTTATACGCTGTACGTTATACGTTACACGTTGTACGTTGTACGTTATACGTTGTACGTTATACGTTGTACATTGTACGTTATACGTTGTACGTTATACGTTGTACGTTATGCGTTGTTCGTTATACGTTGTACGTTATACGCTGTACGTTATACGTTATACGTTATACGTTATCCGTTGTACGTTATACGCTGTACGTTATACCTTATACGTTATACGTTATACGCTGTACGTTATACGCTGTACGTTATACGTTATACGTTGTACATTATACGCTGTACGTTATACGTTATACGCTGTACGTTATACGTTATACGTTACATGTTGTACGGTGTACGTTGTACGTTATACGTTGTATGTTATACGTTATACGCTGTACGTTATACGTTATACGTTGTACGTTATACGTTATACGTTATACGTTATACGTTATACGCTGTACGTTATACGCTGTACGTTATACGTTATACGTTATACGTTATACGCAATACGTTATACGTTATACGTTATACGTTATACGTTATACGTTATACGTTATACGTTATACGTTATACGTTATACGTTATACGTTATACGTTATACGTTATACGTTATACGTTATACGTTAAACGTTATACGCTGTACGTTATACGTTATACGTTATACGTTATACGTTACACGTTGTACGTTGTACGTTATACGTTATACGCTGTACGTTATACGTTACACGTTGTACGTTGTACGTTATACGTTGTACGTTATACGTTGTACATTGTACGTTATACGTTGTACGTTATACGTTGTACGTTATGCGTTGTTCGTTATACGTTGTACGTTATACGTTATACGTTATACGTTATACGTTATACGTTATACGTTATACGTTATACGTTATACGTTTTACGTTATACGTTATACGTTATACGTTATACGTTATACGTTATACGTTATACGTTATACGTTATACGTTATACGTTATACGTTATACGTTATACGTTATACGTTATACGTTATACGTTATACGTTATACGTTATACGTTATACGTTATACGTTATACGTTATACGTTATACGTTATACGATATACGTTATACGTTATACCTTATACGTTGTACGTTATACGCTGTACGTTATACGCTGTACGTTATACGCTGTACGTTATACGTTATACGTTGTACGTTATAGGTTATACGTTATACGTTGTACGTTATACGTTGTACATTGTACGTTATACGTTGTACGTTATACGTTGTTCGTTATGCGTTGTTCGTTATACGTTGTACGTTATACGTTATACGTTATACGTTGTACGTTATACGTTATACGTTATACGTTATACGTTATACGCTGTACGTTATACGCTGTACGTTATACGTTATACGTTATACGTTATACGTTGCACGTTATACGCTGTACGTTATACGCTGTACGTTATACGTTATACGTTATACGTTATACGTTGTACGTTATACGTTGTACGTTATGCGTTGTTCGTTATACGTTGTACGTTATACGTTATACGTTATACGTTATACGTTATACGTTACACGTTTTACGTTATACGTTATACGTTATACGTTATACGTTATACGTTATACGTTATACGTTATACGTTATACGTTATACGTTATACGTTATACGTTATACGTTATACGTTATACGTTATACGTTATACGTTATACGTTATACGTTATACGTTATACGTTATACGTTCTACGTTGTACGTTGTACGTTGTACGTTGTACGTTGTACGTTGTACGTTATACGTTGTACGTTATACGTTATACGTTATACGTTATACGTTATACGTTATACGTTATACGTTATACGTTATACGTTATACGTTCTACGTTATACGTTATACGTTCTACGTTATACGTTATACGTTATACGTTATACGTTATACGTTATACGTTATACGTTATACGTTATACGTTATACGTTATACGTTATACGTTATACGTTATACGTTATACGTTATACGTTATACGTTATACGTTATACGTTATACGTTATACGTTATACGTTATACGTTATACGTTATACGTTATACGTTATACGTTATACGTTATACGTTATACGTTATACGTTATACGTTATACGTTATACGTTATACGTTATACGTTATACGTTATACGTTATACGTTATACGTTATACGTTATACGTTATACGTTATACGTTATACGTTATACGTTATACGTTATACGTTATACGTTATACGTTATACGTTATACGTTATACGTTATACGTTATACGTTATACGTTATACGTTATACGTTATACGTTATACGTTATACGTTATACGTTATACGTTATACGTTATACGTTATACGTTATACGTTATACGTTATACGTTATACGTTATACGTTATACGTTATACGTTATACGTTATACGTTATACGTTATACGTTATACGTTATACGTTATACGTTATACGTTATACGTTATACGTTATACGTTATACGTTATACGTTATACGTTATACGTTATACGTTATACGTTATACGTTATACGTTATACGTTATACGTTATACGTTATACGTTATACGTTATACGTTATACGTTATACGTTATACGTTATACGTTATACGTTATACGTTATACGTTATACGTTATACGTTATACGTTATACGTTATACGTTATACGTTATACGTTATACGTTATACGTTATACGTTATACGTTATACGTTATACGTTATACGTTATACGTTATACGTTATACGTTATACGTTATACGTTATACGTTATACGTTATACGTTATACGTTATACGTTATACGTTATACGTTATACGTTATACGTTATACGTTATACGTTATACGTTATACGTTATACGTTATACGTTATACGTTATACGTTATACGTTATACGTTATACGTTATACGTTATACGTTATACGTTATACGTTATACGTTATACGTTATACGTTATACGTTATACGTTATACGTTATACGTTATACGTTATACGTTATACGTTATACGTTATACGTTATACGTTATACGTTATACGTTATACGTTATACGTTACACGTTGTACGTTGTACGTTATACGTTGTACATTATACGTTGTACGTTATACGTTATACGCTGTACGTTATACGTTATACGTTACATGTTGTACGGTGTACGTTATACGTTGTACTTTATATGTTGTACGTTATACGTTGTACGTTATACGTTGTATGTTATACGTTATACGCTGTACGTTATACGTTATACGTTATACGTTATACGTTATACGTTATACGTTATACGTTAAACGTTATACGCTGTACGTTATACGTTATACGTTATACGTTATACGTTACACGTTGTACGTTGTACGTTATACGTTATACGCTGTACGTTATACGTTACACGTTGTACGTTGTACGTTATACGTTGTACGTTATACGTTGTACATTGTACGTTATACGTTGTACGTTATACGTTGTACGTTATGCGTTGTTCGTTATACGTTGTACGTTATACGTTATACATTATACGTTATACGTTATACGTTATACGTTATACGTTATACGTTATACGTTATACGTTATACGTTTTACGTTATACGTTATACGTTATACGTTATACGCTGTACGTTATACGCTGTACGTTATACGTTATACGTTATACGTTATACGCAATACGTTATACGTTATACGTTATACGTTATACGTTATACGTTATACGTTATACGTTATACGTTATACGTTATACGTTATACGTTATACGTTATACGTTATACGTTAAACGTTATACGCTGTACGTTATACGTTATACGTTATACGTTATACGTTACACGTTGTACGTTGTACGTTATACGTTATACGCTGTACGTTATACGTTACACGTTGTACGTTGTACGTTATACGTTGTACGTTATACGTTGTACATTGTACGTTATACGTTGTACGTTATACGTTGTACGTTATGCGTTGTTCGTTATACGTTGTACGTTATACGCTGTACGTTATACGTTATACGTTATACGTTATACGTTGTATGTTATACGCTGTACGTTATACCTTATACGTTATACGTTATACGCTGTACGTTATACGCTGTACGTTATACGTTATACGTTGTACATTATACGCTGTACGTTATACGTTATACGCTGTACGTTATACGTTATACGTTACATGTTGTACGGTGTACGTTGTACGTTATACGTTGTATGTTATACGTTATACGCTGTACGTTATACGTTATACGTTGTACGTTATACGTTATACGTTATACGTTATACGTTATACGCTGTACGTTATACGCTGTACGTTATACGTTATACGTTATACGTTATACGCAATACGTTATACGTTATACGTTATACGTTATACGTTATACGTTATACGTTATACGTTATACGTTATACGTTATACGTTATACGTTATACGTTATACGTTATACGTTATACGTTAAACGTTATACGCTGTACGTTATACGTTATACGTTATACGTTATACGTTACACGTTGTACGTTGTACGTTATACGTTATACGCTGTACGTTATACGTTACACGTTGTACGTTGTACGTTATACGTTGTACGTTATACGTTGTACATTGTACGTTATACGTTGTACGTTATACGTTGTACGTTATGCGTTGTTCGTTATACGTTGTACGTTATACGTTATACGTTATACGTTATACGTTATACGTTATACGTTATACGTTATACGTTATACATTATACGTTTTACGTTATACGTTATACGTTATACGTTATACGTTATACGTTATACGTTATACGTTATACGTTATACGTTATACGTTATACGTTATACGTTATACGTTATACGTTATACGTTATACGTTATACGTTATACGTTATACGTTATACGTTATACGTTATACGTTATACGTTATACGTTATACGTTATACGTTATACGTTATACGTTATACGTTATACGTTATACGTTATACGTTATACGTTATACCTTATACGTTGTACGTTATACGCTGTACGTTATACGCTGTACGTTATACGCTGTACGTTATACGTTATACGTTGTACGTTATAGGTTATACGTTATACGTTATACGTTATACGTTATACGTTATACGTTATACGTTATACGTTATACGTTATACGTTATACGTTATACGTTATACGTTATACGTTATACGTTATACGTTATACGTTATACGTTATACGTTATACGTTATACGTTATACGTTATACGTTATACGTTATACGTTATACGTTATACGTTATACGTTATACGTTATACGTTATACGTTATACGTTATACGTTATACGTTATACGTTATACGTTATACGTTATACGTTATACGTTATACGTTATACGTTATACGTTATACGTTATACGTTATACGTTATACGTTATACGTTATACGTTATACGTTATACGTTATACGTTATACGTTATACGTTATACGTTATACGTTATACGTTATACGTTATACGTTATACGTTATACGTTATACGTTATACGTTATACGTTATACGTTATACGTTATACGTTATACGTTATACGTTATACGTTATACGTTATACGTTATACGTTATACGTTATACGTTATACGTTATACGTTATACGTTATACGTTATACGTTATACGTTATACGTTATACGTTATACGTTATACGTTATACGTTATACGTTATACGTTATACGTTATACGTTATACGTTATACGTTATACGTTATACGTTACACGTTGTACGTTGTACGTTATACGTTGTACATTATACGTTGTACGTTATACGTTATACGCTGTACGTTATACGTTATACGTTACATGTTGTACGGTGTACGTTATACGTTGTACTTTATATGTTGTACGTTATACGTTGTACGTTATACGTTGTATGTTATACGTTATACGCTGTACGTTATACGTTATACGTTATACGTTATACGTTATACGTTATACGTTATACGTTAAACGTTATACGCTGTACGTTATACGTTATACGTTATACGTTATACGTTACACGTTGTACGTTGTACGTTATACGTTATACGCTGTACGTTATACGTTACACGTTGTACGTTGTACGTTATACGTTGTACGTTATACGTTGTACATTGTACGTTATACGTTGTACGTTATACGTTGTACGTTATGCGTTGTTCGTTATACGTTGTACGTTATACGTTATACATTATACGTTATACGTTATACGTTATACGTTATACGTTATACGTTATACGTTATACGTTATACGTTTTACGTTATACGTTATACGTTATACGTTATACGCTGTACGTTATACGCTGTACGTTATACGTTATACGTTATACGTTATACGCAATACGTTATACGTTATACGTTATACGTTATACGTTATACGTTATACGTTATACGTTATACGTTATACGTTATACGTTATACGTTATACGTTATACGTTATACGTTAAACGTTATACGCTGTACGTTATACGTTATACGTTATACGTTATACGTTACACGTTGTACGTTGTACGTTATACGTTATACGCTGTACGTTATACGTTACACGTTGTACGTTGTACGTTATACGTTGTACGTTATACGTTGTACATTGTACGTTATACGTTGTACGTTATACGTTGTACGTTATGCGTTGTTCGTTATACGTTGTACGTTATACGCTGTACGTTATACGTTATACGTTATACGTTATACGTTGTATGTTATACGCTGTACGTTATACCTTATACGTTATACGTTATACGCTGTACGTTATACGCTGTACGTTATACGTTATACGTTGTACATTATACGCTGTACGTTATACGTTATACGCTGTACGTTATACGTTATACGTTACATGTTGTACGGTGTACGTTGTACGTTATACGTTGTATGTTATACGTTATACGCTGTACGTTATACGTTATACGTTGTACGTTATACGTTATACGTTATACGTTATACGTTATACGCTGTACGTTATACGCTGTACGTTATACGTTATACGTTATACGTTATACGCAATACGTTATACGTTATACGTTATACGTTATACGTTATACGTTATACGTTATACGTTATACGTTATACGTTATACGTTTACGTTATACGTTATACGTTATACGTTATACGTTATACGTTATACGTTAAACGTTATACGCTGTACGTTATACGTTATACGTTATACGTTATACGTTACACGTTGTACGTTGTACGTTATACGTTATACGCTGTACGTTATACGTTACACGTTGTACGTTGTACGTTATACGTTGTACGTTATACGTTGTACATTGTACGTTATACGTTGTACGTTATACGTTGTACGTTATGCGTTGTTCGTTATACGTTGTACGTTATACGTTATACGTTATACGTTATACGTTATACGTTATACGTTATACGTTATACGTTATACATTATACGTTTTACGTTATACGTTATACGTTATACGTTATACGTTATACGTTATACGTTATACGTTATACGTTATACGTTATACGTTATACGTTATACGTTATACGTTATACGTTATACGTTATACGTTATACGTTATACGTTATACGTTATACGTTATACGTTATACGTTATACGTTATACGTTATACGTTATACGTTATACGTTATACGTTATACGTTATACGTTATACGTTATACGTTATACCTTATACGTTGTACGTTATACGCTGTACGTTATACGCTGTACGTTATACGCTGTACGTTATACGTTATACGTTGTACGTTATAGGTTATACGTTATACGTTGTACGTTATACGTTGTACATTGTACGTTATACGTTGTACGTTATACGTTGTTCGTTATGCGTTGTTCGTTATACGTTGTACGTTATACGTTATACGTTATACGTTGTACGTTATACGTTATACGTTATACGTTATACGTTATACGCTGTACGTTATACGCTGTACGTTATACGTTATACGTTATACGTTATACGTTGCACGTTATACGCTGTACGTTATACGCTGTACGTTATACGTTATACGTTATACGTTATACGTTGTACGTTATACGTTGTACGTTGTACGTTATACGTTGTACGTTATACGTTGTACGTTATACGTTATACGCTGTACGTTATACGTTATACGTTACATGTTGAACGGTGTACGTTATACGTTGTACGTTATACGTTATACGTTATACGTTATACGTTATACGCTGTACGTTATACGCTGTACGTTATACGTTATACGTTATACGTTATACGTTATACGTTAAACGTTATACGCTGTACGTTATACGTTATACGTTATACGTTACACGTTGTACGTTGTACGTTATACGTTATACGCTGTACGTTATACGTTACACGTTGTACGTTGTACGTTATACGTTGTACGTTATACGTTGTACATTGTACGTTATACGTTGTACGTTATACGTTGTACGTTATGCGTTGTTCGTTATACGTTGTACGTTATACGTTATACGTTATACGTTATACGTTATACGTTATACGTTATACGTTATACGTTATACGTTTTACGTTATACGTTATACGTTATACGTTATACGTTATACGTTATACGTTATACGTTATACGTTATACGTTATACGTTATACGTTATACGTTATACGTTATACGTTATACGTTATACGTTATACGTTATACGTTATACGTTATACGTTCTACGTTGTACGTTGTACGTTGTACGTTGTACGTTGTACGTTGTACGTTATACGTTATACGTTATACGTTATACGTTATACGTTATACGTTATACGTTATACGTTATACGTTATACGTTATACGTTATACGTTATACGTTATACGTTATACGTTATACGTTATACGTTATACGTTATACGTTATACGTTATACGTTATACGTTATACGTTATACGTTATACGTTACACGTTGTACGTTGTACGTTATACGTTGTACATTATACGTTGTACGTTATACGTTATACGCTGTACGTTATACGTTATACGTTACATGTTGTACGGTGTACGTTATACGTTGTACGTTATATGTTGTACGTTATACGTTGTACGTTATACGTTGTATGTTATACGTTATACGCTGTACGTTATACGTTATACGTTGTACGTTATACGTTATACGTTATACGTTATACGTTATACGCTGTACGTTATACGCTGTATGTTATACGTTATACGTTATACGTTATACGTTATACGTTGCACGTTATACGCTGTACGTTATACGCTGTACGTTATACGTTATACGTTATACGTTATACGTTATACGTTATACGCTGTACGTTATACGTTATACGTTATACGTTATACGTTATACGTTATACGTTATACGTTATACGTTTTACGTTATACGTTATACGTTATACGTTATACGTTATACGTTATACGTTATACGTTATACGTTATACGTTATACGTTATACGTTATACGTTATACGTTATACGTTATACGTTATACGTTATACGTTATACGTTATACGTTATACGTTATACGTTATACGTTATACGTTATACGTTATACGTTATACGTTATACGTTATACGTTATACGTTATACGTTATACGTTATACGTTATACGTTATACGTTATACGTTATACGTTATACGTTATACGTTATACGTTATACGTTATACGTTATACGTTATACGTTATACGTTATACGTTATACGTTATACGTTATACGTTATACGTTATACGTTATACGTTATACGTTATACGTTATACGTTATACGTTGTACGTTGTACGTTGTACGTTGTACGTTGTACGTTATACGTTATACGTTATACGTTATACGTTATACGTTATACGTTATACGTTATACGTTATACGTTATACGTTATACGTTATACGTTATACGTTATACGTTATACGTTATACGTTATACGTTATACGTTATACGTTATACGTTATACGTTATACGTTATACGTTATACGTTATACGTTATACGTTATACGTTATACGTTATACGTTATACGTTATACGTTATACGTTATACGTTATACGTTATACGTTATACGTTATACGTTATACGTTATACGTTATACGTTATACGTTATACGTTACACGTTGTACGTTGTATGTTATACGTTGTACATTATACGTTGTACGTTATACGTTATACGCTGTACGTTATACGTTATACGTTACATGTTGTACGGTGTACGTTATACGTTGTACGTTATATGTTGTACGTTATACGTTGTACGTTATACGTTGTATGTTATACGTTATACGCTGTACGTTATACGTTATACGTTGTACGTTATACGTTATACGTTATACGTTATACGTTATACGCTGTACGTTATACGCTGTATGTTATACGTTATACGTTATACGTTATACGTTATACGTTGCACGTTATACGCTGTACGTTATACGCTGTACGTTATACGTTATACGTTATACGTTATACGTTGTACGTTATACGCTGTACGTTATACCTTATACGTTATACGTTATACGCTGTACGTTATACGCTGTACGTTATACGTTATACGTTATACGTTATACGTTATACGTTATACGTTATACGTTATACGTTATACGTTATACGTTATACGTTATACGTTACACGTTGTACGTTGTACGTTATACTTTGTACATTATACGTTGTACGTTATACGTTATACGCTGTACGTTATACGTTATACGTTGTACGTTATACGTTGTATGTTATACGTTATACGCTGTACGTTATACGTTATACGTTGTACGTTATACGTTATACGTTATATGTTATAAGTTATACGCTGTACGTTATACGCTGTACGTTATACGTTATACGTTATACGTTGTACGTTATACGTTGTACGTTGTACGTTATACGTTGTACATTATACGTTGTACGTTATACGTTATACGCTGTACGTTATACGTTATACGTTACATGTTGAACGGTGTACGTTATACGTTGTACGTTATACGTTATACGTTATACGTTATACGTTATACGCTGTACGTTATACGCTGTACGTTATACGTTATACGTTATACGTTATACGTTGCACGTTATACGCTGTACGTTATACGCTGTACGTTATACGTTATACGTTATACGTTATACGTTATACGTTATACGTTGTACGTTATACGTTGTACGTTGTACGTTATACGTTGTACATTATACGTTGTACGTTATACGTTATACGCTGTACGTTATACGTTATACGTTACATGTTGAACTGTGTACGTTATACGTTGTACGTTATACGTTATACGTTATACGTTATACGTTATACGTTATACGTTATACGTTATACGTTATACGTTATACGTTATACGTTATACGTTAAACGTTATACGCTGTACGTTATACGTTATACGTTATACGTTACACGTTGTACGTTGTACGTTATACGTTATACGCTGTACGTTATACGTTACACGTTGTACGTTGTACGTTATACGTTGTACGTTATACGTTGTACATTGTACGTTATACGTTGTACGTTATACGTTGTACGTTATGCGTTGTTCGTTATACGTTGTACGTTATACGTTATACGTTATACGTTATACGTTATACGTTATACGTTTTACGTTATACGTTATACGTTATACGTTATACGTTATACGTTATACGTTATACGTTATACGTTATACGTTATACGTTATACGTTATACGTTATACGTTATACGTTATACGTTATACGTTATACGTTATACGTTATACGTTATACGTTATACGTTATACGTTATACGTTATACGTTATACGTTATACGTTATACGTTATACGTTATACGTTATACGTTATACGTTATACGTTATACGTTATACGTTATACGTTATACGTTATACGTTATACGTTATACGTTATACGTTATACGTTATACGTTATACGTTATACGTTATACGTTATACGTTATACGTTATACGTTATACGTTATACGTTATACGTTATACGTTATACGTTATACGTTATACGTTATACGTTATACGTTATACGTTATACGTTATACGTTATACGTTCTACGTTATACGTTGTACGTTGTACGTTGTACGTTGTACGTTGTACGTTATACGTTATACGTTATACGTTATACGTTATACGTTATACGTTATACGTTATACGTTATACGTTATACGTTATACGTTATACGTTATACGTTATACGTTATACGTTATACGTTATACGTTATACGTTATACGTTATACGTTATACGTTATACGTTATACGTTATACGTTATACGTTATACGTTATACGTTATACGTTACACGTTGTACGTTGTACGTTATACGTTGTACATTATACGTTGTACGTTATACGTTATACGCTGTACGTTATACGTTATACGTTACATGTTGTACGGTGTACGTTATACGTTGTACGTTATATGTTGTACGTTATACGTTGTACGTTATACGTTGTATGTTATACGTTATACGCTGTACGTTATACGTTATACGTTGTACGTTATACGTTATACGTTATACGTTATACGTTATACGCTGTACGTTATACGCTGTATGTTATACGTTATACGTTATACGTTATACGTTGCACGTTATACGCTGTACGTTATACGCTGTACGTTATACGTTATACGTTATACGTTATACGATACGTTATACGTTATACGTTATACCTTATACGTTATACGTTATACGCTGTACGTTATACGCTGTACGTTATACGTTATACGTTGTACATTATACGCTGTACGTTATACGTTATACGCTGTACGTTATACGTTATACGTTACATGTTGTACGGTGTACGTTGTACGTTATACGTTGTATGTTATACGTTATACGCTGTACGTTATACGTTATACGTTGTACGTTATACGTTATACGTTATACGTTATACGTTATACGCTGTACGTTATACGCTGTACGTTATACGTTATACGTTATACGTTATACGCAATACGTTATACGTTATACGTTATACGTTATACGTTATACGTTATACGTTATACGTTATACGTTATACGTTATACGTTATACGTTATACGTTATACGTTATACGTTAAACGTTATACGCTGTACGTTATACGTTATACGTTATACGTTATACGTTATACGTTGTACGTTGTACGTTATACGTTATACGCTGTACGTTATACGTTACACGTTGTACGTTGTACGTTATACGTTGTACGTTATACGTTGTACATTGTACGTTATACGTTGTACGTTATACGTTGTACGTTATGCGTTGTTCGTTATACGTTGTACGTTATACGTTATACGTTATACGTTGTACATTGTACGTTATACGTTGTACGTTATACGTTGTACGTTATGCGTTGTTCGTTATACGTTGTACGTTATACGTTATACGTTATACGTTATACGTTATACGTTATACGTTATACGTTATACGTTATACGTTATACGTTATACGTTTTACGTTATACGTTATACGTTATACGTTATACGCTGTACGTTATACGCTGTACGTTATACGTTATACGTTATACGTTATACGCAATACGTTATACGTTATACGTTATACGTTATACGTTATACGTTATACGTTATACGTTATACGTTATACGTTATACGTTATACGTTATACGTTATACGTTATACGTTAAACGTTATACGCTGTACGTTATACGTTATACGTTATACGTTATACGTTACACGTTGTACGTTGTACGTTATACGTTATACGCTGTACGTTATACGTTACACGTTGTACGTTGTACGTTATACGTTGTACGTTATACGTTGTACATTGTACGTTATACGTTGTACGTTATACGTTGTACGTTATGCGTTGTTCGTTATACGTTGTACGTTATACGCTGTACGTTATACGTTATACGTTATACGTTATACGTTGTACGTTATACGCTGTACGTTATACCTTATACGTTATACGTTATACGCTGTACGTTATACGCTGTACGTTATACGTTATACGTTATACGTTATACGTTATACGTTATACGTTATACGTTATACGTTATACGTTATACGTTATACGTTATACGTTATACGTTATACGTTATACCTTATACGTTGTACGTTATACGCTGTACGTTATACGCTGTACGTTATACGCTGTACGTTATACGTTATACGTTGTACGTTATAGGTTATACGTTATACGTTGTACGTTATACGTTGTACATTGTACGTTATACGTTGTACGTTATACGTTGTTCGTTATGCGTTGTTCGTTATACGTTGTACGTTATACGTTATACGTTATACGTTGTACGTTATACGTTATACGTTATACGTTATACGTTATACGCTGTACGTTATACGCTGTACGTTATACGTTATACGTTATACGTTATACGTTGCACGTTATACGCTGTACGTTATACGCTGTACGTTATACGTTATACGTTATACGTTATACGTTGTACGTTATACGTTGTACGTTGTACGTTATACGTTGTACATTATACGTTGTACGTTATACGTTATACGCTGTACGTTATACGTTATACGTTACATGTTGAACGGTGTACGTTATACGTTGTACGTTATACGTTATACGTTATACGTTATACGTTATACGCTGTACGTTATACGCTGTACGTTATACGTTATACGTTATACGTTATACGTTATACGTTAAACGTTATACGCTGTACGTTATACGTTATACGTTATACGTTACACGTTGTACGTTGTACGTTATACGTTATACGCTGTACGTTATACGTTACACGTTGTACGTTGTACGTTATACGTTGTACGTTATACGTTGTACATTGTACGTTATACGTTGTACGTTATACGTTGTACGTTATGCGTTGTTCGTTATACGTTGTACGTTATACGTTATACGTTATACGTTATACGTTATACGTTATACGTTATACGTTATACGTTATACGTTATACGTTATACGTTTTACGTTATACGTTATACGTTATACGTTATACGTTATACGTTATACGTTATACGTTATACGTTATACGTTATACGTTATACGTTATACGTTATACGTTATACGTTATACGTTATACGTTATACGTTATACGTTATACGTTATACGTTATACGTTATACGTTATACGTTATACGTTATACGTTATACGTTATACGTTATACGTTATACGTTATACGTTATACGTTATACGTTATACGTTATACGTTATACGTTATACGTTATACGTTATACGTTATACGTTATACGTTATACGTTATACGTTATACGTTATACGTTATACGTTATACGTTATACGTTATACGTTATACGTTATACGTTATACGTTATACGTTGTACGTTATACGTTATACGTTGTACGTTATACGTTATACGTTATACGTTATACGTTATACGTTATACGTTATACGTTATACGTTATACGTTATATGTTATACGTTATACGTTATACGTTATACGTTATACGTTATACGTTATACGTTATACGTTATACGTTATACGTTATACGTTATACGTTATACGTTATACGTTATACGTTATACGTTATACGTTATACGTTATACGTTATACGTTATACGTTATACGTTATACGTTATACGTTATACGTTATACGTTATACGTTATACGTTATACGTTATACGTTATACGTTATACGTTATACGTTATACGTTATACGTTATACGTTATACGTTATACGTTATACGTTATACGTTATACGTTATACGTTATACGTTATACGTTATACGTTATACGTTATACGTTATACGTTATACGTTATACGTTATACGTTATACGTTATACGTTATACGTTATACGTTATACGTTATACGTTATACGTTATACGTTATACGTTATACGTTATACGTTATACGTTATACGTTATACGTTATACGTTATACGTTATACGTTATACGTTATACGTTATACGTTATACGTTATACGTTATACGTTATACGTTATACGTTATACGTTATACGTTATACGTTATACGTTATACGTTATACGTTATACGTTATACGTTATACGTTATACGTTATACGTTATACGTTATACGTTATACGTTATACGTTATACGTTATACGTTATACGTTATACGTTATACGTTATACGTTATACGTTATACGTTATACGTTATACGTTATACGTTATACGTTATACGTTATACGTTATACGTTATACGTTATACGTTATACGTTATACGTTATACGTTATACGTTATACGTTATACGTTATACGTTATACGTTATACGTTATACGTTATACGTTATACGTTATACGTTATACGTTATACGTTATACGTTATACGTTATACGTTATACGTTATACGTTATACGTTATACGTTATACGTTATACGTTATACGTTATACGTTATACGTTATACGTTATACGTTATACGTTACACGTTGTACGTTGTACGTTATACGTTGTACATTATACGTTGTACGTTATACGTTATACGCTGTACGTTATACGTTATACGTTACATGTTGTACGGTGTACGTTATACGTTGTACTTTATATGTTGTACGTTATACGTTGTACGTTATACGTTGTATGTTATACGTTATACGCTGTACGTTATATGTTATACGTTATACGTTATACGTTATACGTTATACGTTATACGTTAAACGTTATACGCTGTACGTTATACGTTATACGTTATACGTTATACGTTACACGTTGTACGTTGTACGTTATACGTTATACGCTGTACGTTATACGTTACACGTTGTACGTTGTACGTTATACGTTGTACGTTATACGTTGTACATTGTACGTTATACGTTGTACGTTATACGTTGTACGTTATGCGTTGTTCGTTATACGTTGTACGTTATACGTTATACGTTATACGTTATACGTTATACGTTATACGTTATACGTTATACGTTATACGTTATACGTTTTACGTTATACGTTATACGTTATACGTTATACGCTGTACGTTATACGCTGTACGTTATACGTTATACGTTATACGTTATACGCAATACGTTATACGTTATACGTTATACGTTATACGTTATACGTTATACGTTATACGTTATACGTTATACGTTATACGTTATACGTTATACGTTATACGTTATACGTTATACGTTAAACGTTATACGCTGTACGTTATACGTTATACGTTATACGTTATACGTTACACGTTGTACGTTGTACGTTATACGTTATACGCTGTACGTTATACGTTACACGTTGTACGTTGTACGTTATACGTTGTACGTTATACGTTGTACATTGTACGTTATACGTTGTACGTTATACGTTGTACGTTATGCGTTGTTCGTTATACGTTGTACGTTATACGCTGTACGTTATACGTTATACGTTATACGTTATACGTTGTACGTTATACGCTGTACGTTATACCTTATACGTTATACGTTATACGCTGTACGTTATACGCTGTACGTTATACGTTATACGTTGTACATTATACGCTGTACGTTATACGTTATACGCTGTACGTTATACGTTATACGTTACATGTTGTACGGTGTACGTTGTACGTTATACGTTGTATGTTATACGTTATACGCTGTACGTTATACGTTATACGTTGTACGTTATACGTTATACGTTATACGTTATACGCTGTACGTTATACGCTGTACGTTATACGTTATACGTTATACGTTATACGCAATACGTTATACGTTATACGTTATACGTTATACGTTATACGTTATACGTTATACGTTATACGTTATACGTTATACGTTATACGTTATACGTTATACGTTATACGTTAAACGTTATACGCTGTACGTTATACGTTATACGTTATACGTTATACGTTACACGTTGTACGTTGTACGTTATACGTTATACGCTGTACGTTATACGTTACACGTTGTACGTTGTACGTTATACGTTGTACGTTATACGTTGTACATTGTACGTTATACGTTGTACGTTATACGTTGTACGTTATGCGTTGTTCGTTATACGTTGTACGTTATACGTTATACGTTATACGTTATACGTTATACGTTATACGTTATACGTTATACGTTATACGTTATACGTTTTACGTTATACGTTATACGTTATACGTTATACGTTATACGTTATACGTTATACGTTATACGTTATACGTTATACGTTATACGTTATACGTTATACGTTATACGTTATACGTTATACGTTATACGTTATACGTTATACGTTATACGTTATACGTTATACGTTATACGTTATACGTTATACGTTATACGTTATACGTTATACGTTATACGTTATACGTTATACGTTATACGTTATACGTTATACGTTATACGTTATACGTTGTACGTTATACGCTGTACGTTATACGCTGTACGTTATACGCTGTACGTTATACGTTATACGTTGTACGTTATAGGTTATACGTTATACGTTGTACGTTATACGTTGTACATTGTACGTTATACGTTGTACGTTATACGTTGTTCGTTATGCGTTGTTCGTTATACGTTGTACGTTATACGTTATACGTTATACGTTGTACGTTATACGTTATACGTTATACGTTATACGTTATACGCTGTACGTTATACGCTGTACGTTATACGTTATACGTTATACGTTATACGTTGCACGTTATACGCTGTACGTTATACGCTGTACGTTATACGTTATACGTTATACGTTATACGTTGTACGTTAGTACGTTATACGTTGTACATTATACGTTGTACGTTATACGTTATACGCTGTACGTTATACGTTATACGTTACATGTTGAACGGTGTACGTTATACGTTGTACGTTATACGTTATACGTTATACGTTATACGTTATACGTTATACGTTATACGTTATACGTTATACGTTATACGTTATACGTTATACGTTATACGTTATACGTTATACGTTATACGTTATACGTTAAACGTTATACGCTGTACGTTATACGTTATACGTTATACGTTATACGTTACACGTTGTACGTTGTACGTTATACGTTATACGCTGTACGTTATACGTTACACGTTGTACGTTGTACGTTATACGTTGTACGTTATACGTTGTACATTGTACGTTATACGTTGTACGTTATACGTTGTACGTTATGCGTTGTTCGTTATACGTTGTACGTTATACGTTATACGTTATACGTTATACGTTATACGTTATACGTTATACGTTATACGTTATACGTTATACGTTATACGTTATACGTTTTACGTTATACGTTATACGTTATACGTTATACGTTATACGTTATACGTTATACGTTATACGTTATACGTTATACGTTATACGTTATACGTTATACGTTATACGTTATACGTTATACGTTATACGTTATACGTTATACGTTATACGTTATACGTTATACGTTATACGTTATACGTTATACGTTATACGTTATACGTTATACCTTATACGTTGTACGTTATACGCTGTACGTTATACGCTGTACGTTATACGCTGTACGTTATACGTTATACGTTGTACGTTATAGGTTATACGTTATACTTTGTACGTTATACGTTGTACATTGTACGTTATACGTTGTACGTTATACGTTGTTCGTTATGCGTTGTTCGTTATACGTTGTACGTTATACGTTATACGTTATACGTTGTACGTTATACGTTATACGTTATACGTTATACGTTATACGCTGTACGTTATACGCTGTACGTTATACGTTATACGTTATACGTTATACGTTGCACGTTATACGCTGTACGTTATACGCTGTACGTTATACGTTATACGTTATACGTTATACGTTGTACGTTATACGTTGTACGTTGTACGTTATACGTTGTACATTATACGTTGTACGTTATACGTTATACGCTGTACGTTATACGTTATACGTTACATGTTGAACGGTGTACGTTATACGTTGTACGTTATACGTTATACGTTATACGTTATACGTTATACGCTGTACGTTATACGCTGTACGTTATACGTTATACGTTATACGTTATACGTTATACGTTAAACGTTATACGCTGTACGTTATACGTTATACGTTATACGTTACACGTTGTACGTTGTACGTTATACGTTATACGCTGTACGTTATACGTTACACGTTGTACGTTGTACGTTATACGTTGTACGTTATACGTTGTACATTGTACGTTATACGTTGTACGTTATACGTTGTACGTTATGCGTTGTTCGTTATACGTTGTACGTTATACGTTATACGTTATACGTTATACGTTATACGTTATACGTTATACGTTATACGTTATACGTTATACGTTTTACGTTATACGTTATACGTTATACGTTATACGTTATACGTTATACGTTATACGTTATACGTTATACGTTATACGTTATACGTTATACGTTATACGTTATACGTTATACGTTATACGTTATACGTTATACGTTATACGTTATACGTTATACGTTCTACGTTGTACGTTGTACGTTGTACGTTGTACGTTGTACGTTGTACGTTATACGTTATACGTTATACGTTATACGTTATACGTTATACGTTATACGTTATACGTTATACGTTATACGTTATACGTTATACGTTATACGTTATACGTTATACGTTATACGTTATACGTTATACGTTATACGTTATACGTTATACGTTATACGTTATACGTTATACGTTATACGTTATACGTTCTACGTTATACGTTATACGTTATACGTTATACGTTATACGTTATACGTTATACGTTATACGTTATACGTTATACGTTATACGTTATACGTTATACGTTATACGTTGTACGTTATGCGTTGTTCGTTATACGTTGTACGTTATACGTTATACGTTATACGTTATACGTTATACGTTATACGTTATACGTTATACGTTATACGCTGTACGTTATACGTTATACGTTATACGTTATACGTTATACGTTATACGTTATACGTTATACGTTATACGTTATACGTTATACGTTATACGTTGTACGTTATACGTTATACGCTGTACGTTATACGTTATACGTTACATGTTGAACGGTGTACGTTATACGTTGTACGTTATACGTTATACGTTATACGTTATACGTTATACGTTATACGTTATACGTTATACGTTATACGTTATACGTTATACGTTATACGTTATACGTTATACGTTATACGTTAAACGTTATACGCTGTACGTTATACGTTATACGTTATACGTTATACGTTATACGTTACACGTTGTACGTTGTACGTTATACGTTATACGCTGTACGTTATACGTTACACGTTGTACGTTGTACGTTATACGTTGTACGTTATACGTTGTACATTGTACGTTATACGTTGTACGTTATACGTTGTACGTTATGCGTTGTTCGTTATACGTTGTACGTTATACGTTATACGTTATACGTTATACGTTATACGTTATACGTTATACGTTATACGTTATACGTTATACGTTATACGTTATACGTTTTACGTTATACGTTATACGTTATACGTTATACGTTATACGTTATACGTTATACGTTATACGTTATACGTTATACGTTATACGTTATACGTTATACGTTATACGTTATACGTTATACGTTATACGTTATACGTTATACGTTATACGTTATACGTTATACGTTATACGTTATACGTTATACGTTATACGTTATACCTTATACGTTGTACGTTATACGCTGTACGTTATACGCTGTACGTTATACGCTGTACGTTATACGTTATACGTTGTACGTTATAGGTTATACGTTATACGTTGTACGTTATACGTTGTACATTGTACGTTATACGTTGTACGTTATACGTTGTTCGTTATGCGTTGTTCGTTATACGTTGTACGTTATACGTTATACGTTATACGTTGTACGTTATACGTTATACGTTATACGTTATACGTTATACGCTGTACGTTATACGCTGTACGTTATACGTTATACGTTATACGTTATACGTTATACGTTGCACGTTATACGCTGTACGTTATACGCTGTACGTTATACGTTATACGTTATACGTTATACGTTGTACGTTATACGTTGTACGTTGTACGTTATACGTTGTACATTATACGTTGTACGTTATACGTTATACGCTGTACGTTATACGTTATACGTTACATGTTGAACGGTGTACGTTATACGTTGTACGTTATACGTTATACGTTATACGTTATACGTTATACGCTGTACGTTATACGCTGTACGTTATACGTTATACGTTATACGTTATACGTTATACGTTAAACGTTATACGCTGTACGTTATACGTTATACGTTATACGTTACACGTTGTACGTTGTACGTTATACGTTATACGCTGTACGTTATACGTTACACGTTGTACGTTGTACGTTATACGTTGTACGTTATACGTTGTACATTGTACGTTATACGTTGTACGTTATACGTTGTACGTTATGCGTTGTTCGTTATACGTTGTACGTTATACGTTATACGTTATACGTTATACGTTATACGTTATACGTTATACGTTATACGTTATACGTTATACGTTATACGTTTTACGTTATACGTTATACGTTATACGTTATACGTTATACGTTATACGTTATACGTTATACGTTATACGTTATACGTTATACGTTATACGTTATACGTTATACGTTATACGTTATACGTTATACGTTATACGTTATACGTTATACGTTATACGTTATACGTTCTACGTTGTACGTTGTACGTTGTACGTTGTACGTTGTACGTTGTACGTTGTACGTTATACGTTATACGTTATACGTTATACGTTATACGTTATACGTTATACGTTATACGTTATACGTTATACGTTATACGTTATACGTTATACGTTATACGTTATACGTTATACGTTATACGTTATACGTTATACGTTATACGTTATACGTTATACGTTATACGTTCTACGTTATACGTTATACGTTATACGTTATACGTTATACGTTATACGTTATACGTTATACGTTATACGTTATACGTTATACGTTATACGTTATACGTTATACGTTGTACGTTATGCGTTGTTCGTTATACGTTGTACGTTATACGTTATACGTTATACGTTATACGTTATACGTTATACGTTATACGTTATACGTTATACGTTATACGTTATACGTTATACGTTATACGTTATACGTTATACGTTATACGTTATACGTTATACGTTATACGTTATACGTTATACGTTATACGTTATACGTTATACGTTATACGTTATACGTTATACGTTATACGTTATACCTTATACGTTGTACGTTATACGCTGTACGTTATACGCTGTACGTTATACGCTGTACGTTATACGTTATACGTTGTACGTTATAGGTTATACGTTATACGTTGTACGTTATACGTTGTACATTGTACGTTATACGTTGTACGTTATACGTTGTTCGTTATGCGTTGTTCGTTATACGTTGTACGTTATACGTTATACGTTATACGTTGTACGTTATACGTTATACGTTATACGTTATACGTTATACGCTGTACGTTATACGCTGTACGTTATACGTTATACGTTATACGTTATACGTTGCACGTTATACGCTGTACGTTATACGCTGTACGTTATACGTTATACGTTATACGTTATACGTTGTACGTTATACGTTGTACGTTGTACGTTATACGTTGTACATTATACGTTGTACGTTATACGTTATACGCTGTACGTTATACGTTATACGTTACATGTTGAACGGTGTACGTTATACGTTGTACGTTATACGTTATACGTTATACGTTATACGTTATACGCTGTACGTTATACGCTGTACGTTATACGTTATACGTTATACGTTATACGTTATACGTTAAACGTTATACGCTGTACGTTATACGTTGTACGTTATACGTTACACGTTGTACGTTGTACGTTATACGTTATACGCTGTACGTTATACGTTACACGTTGTACGTTGTACGTTATACGTTGTACGTTATACGTTGTACATTGTACGTTATACGTTGTACGTTATACGTTGTACGTTATGCGTTGTTCGTTATACGTTGTACGTTATACGTTATACGTTATACGTTATACGTTATACGTTATACGTTATACGTTATACGTTATACGTTTTACGTTATACGTTATACGTTATACGTTATACGTTATACGTTATACGTTATACGTTATACGTTATACGTTATACGTTATACGTTATACGTTATACGTTATACGTTATACGTTATACGTTATACGTTATACGTTATACGTTATACGTTCTACGTTGTACGTTGTACGTTGTACGTTGTACGTTGTACGTTGTACGTTATACGTTATACGTTATACGTTATACGTTATACGTTATACGTTATACGTTATACGTTATACGTTATACGTTATACGTTATACGTTATACGTTATACGTTATACGTTATACGTTATACGTTATACGTTATACGTTATACGTTATACGTTATACGTTATACGTTATACGTTATACGTTATACGTTATACGTTATACGTTATACGTTATACGTTACACGTTGTACGTTGTACGTTATACGTTGTACATTATACGTTGTACGTTATACGTTATACGCTGTACGTTATACGTTATACGTTACATGTTGTACGGTGTACGTTATACGTTGTACGTTATATGTTGTACGTTATACGTTGTACGTTATACGTTGTATGTTATACGTTATACGCTGTACGTTATACGTTATACGTTGTACGTTATACGTTATACGTTATACGTTATACGTTATACGCTGTACGTTATACGCTGTATGTTATACGTTATACGTTATACGTTATACGTTATACGTTGCACGTTATACGCTGTACGTTATACGCTGTACGTTATACGTTATACGTTATACGTTATACGTTATACGTTATACGCTGTACGTTATACGTTATACGTTATACGTTATACGTTATACGTTATACGTTATACGTTATACGTTATACGTTTTACGTTATACGTTATACGTTATACGTTATACGTTATACGTTATACGTTATACGTTATACGTTATACGTTATACGTTATACGTTATACGTTATACGTTATACGTTATACGTTATACGTTATACGTTATACGTTATACGTTATACGTTATACGTTATACGTTATACGTTATACGTTATACGTTATACGTTATACGTTATACGTTATACGTTATACGTTATACGTTATACGTTATACGTTATACGTTATACGTTATACGTTATACGTTATACGTTATACGTTATACGTTATACGTTATACGTTATACGTTATACGTTATACGTTATACGTTATACGTTATACGTTATACGTTATACGTTATACGTTATACGTTATACGTTATACGTTATACGTTATACGTTATACGTTATACGTTATACGTTATACGTTATACGTTATACGTTATACGTTATACGTTATACGTTATACGTTATACGTTGTACGTTATACGTTATACGTTATACGTTATACGTTATACGTTATACGTTATACGTTATACGTTATACGTTATACGTTATACGTTATACGTTATACGTTATACGTTATACGTTATACGTTATACGTTATACGTTATACGTTATACGTTATACGTTATACGTTATACGTTATACGTTATACGTTACACGTTGTACGTTGTACGTTATACGTTGTACATTATACGTTGTACGTTATACGTTATACGCTGTACGTTATACGTTATACGTTACATGTTGTACGGTGTACGTTATACGTTGTACGTTATATGTTGTACGTTATACGTTGTACGTTATACGTTGTATGTTATACGTTATACGCTGTACGTTATACGTTATACGTTGTACGTTATACGTTATACGTTATACGTTATACGTTATACGCTGTACGTTATACGCTGTATGTTATACGTTATACGTTATACGTTATACGTTGCACGTTATACGCTGTACGTTATACGCTGTACGTTATACGTTATACGTTATACGTTATACGTTGTACGTTATACGCTGTACGTTATACCTTATACGTTATACGTTATACGCTGTACGTTATACGCTGTACGTTATACGTTATACGTTATACGTTATACGTTATACGTTATACGTTATACGTTATACGTTATACGTTATACGTTATACGTTATACGTTATACGTTATACGTTACACGTTGTACGTTGTACGTTATACTTTGTACATTATACGTTGAACGTTATACGTTATACGCTGTACGTTATACGTTATACGTTGTACGTTATACGTTGTATGTTATACGTTATACGCTGTACGTTATACGTTATACGTTGTACGTTATACGTTATACGTTATATGTTATAAGTTATACGCTGTACGTTATACGCTGTACGTTATACGTTATACGTTATACGTTGTACGTTATACGTTGTACGTTGTACGTTATACGTTGTACATTATACGTTGTACGTTATACGTTATACGCTGTACGTTATACGTTATACGTTACATGTTGAACGGAGTACGTTATACGTTGTACGTTATACGTTATACGTTATACGTTATACGTTATACGCTGTACGTTATACGCTGTACGTTATACGTTATACGTTATACGTTATACGTTGCACGTTATACGCTGTACGTTATACGCTGTACGTTATACGTTATACGTTATACGTTATACGTTATACGTTATACGTTGTACGTTATACGTTGTACGTTGTACGTTATACGTTGTACATTATACGTTGTACGTTATACGTTATACGCTGTACGTTATACGTTATACGTTACATGTTGAACGGTGTACGTTATACGTTGTACGTTATACGTTATACGTTATACGTTATACGTTATACGTTATACGTTATACGTTATACGTTATACGTTATACGTTATACGTTATACGTTATACGTTAAACGTTATACGCTGTACGTTATACGTTATACGTTATACGTTACACGTTGTACGTTGTACGTTATACGTTATACGCTGTACGTTATACGTTACACGTTGTACGTTGTACGTTATACGTTGTACGTTATACGTTGTACATTGTACGTTATACGTTGTACGTTATACGTTGTACGTTATGCGTTGTTCGTTATACGTTGTACGTTATACGTTATACGTTATACGTTATACGTTATACGTTATACGTTTTACGTTATACGTTATACGTTATACGTTATACGTTATACGTTATACGTTATACGTTATACGTTATACGTTATACGTTATACGTTATACGTTATACGTTATACGTTATACGTTATACGTTATACGTTATACGTTATACGTTATACGTTATACGTTATACGTTATACGTTATACGTTATACGTTATACGTTATACGTTATACGTTATACGTTATACGTTATACGTTATACGTTATACGTTATACGTTATACGTTATACGTTATACGTTATACGTTATACGTTATACGTTATACGTTATACGTTATACGTTATACGTTATACGTTATACGTTATACGTTATACGTTGTACGTTGTACGTTGTACGTTGTACGTTGTACGCTGTACGTTATACGTTATACGTTATACGTTATACGTTATACGTTATACGTTATACGTTATACGTTATACGTTATACGTTATACGTTATACGTTATACGTTATACGTTATACGTTATACGTTATACGTTATACGTTATACGTTATACGTTATACGTTATACGTTATACGTTATACGTTATACGTTACACGTTGTACGTTGTACGTTATACGTTGTACATTATACGTTGTACGTTATACGTTATACGCTGTACGTTATACGTTATACGTTACATGTTGTACGGTGTACGTTATACGTTGTACGTTATATGTTGTACGTTATACGTTGTACGTTGTACGTTATACGTTGTACATTATACGTTGTACGTTATACGTTATACGCTGTACGTTATACGTTATACGTTACATGTTGAACGGTGTACGTTATACGTTGTACGTTATACGTTATACGTTATACGTTATACGTTATACGTTATACGTTATACGTTATACGTTATACGTTATACGTTATACGTTATACGTTATACGTTAAACGTTATACGCTGTACGTTATACGTTATACGTTATACGTTACACGTTGTACGTTGTACGTTATACGTTATACGCTGTACGTTATACGTTACACGTTGTACGTTGTACGTTATACGTTGTACGTTATACGTTGTACATTGTACGTTATACGTTGTACGTTATACGTTGTACGTTATGCGTTGTTCGTTATACGTTGTACGTTATACGTTATACGTTATACGTTATACGTTATACGTTATACGTTTTACGTTATACGTTATACGTTATACGTTATACGTTATACGTTATACGTTATACGTTATACGTTATACGTTATACGTTATACGTTATACGTTATACGTTATACGTTATACGTTATACGTTATACGTTATACGTTATACGTTATACGTTATACGTTATACGTTATACGTTATACGTTATACGTTATACGTTATACGTTATACGTTATACGTTATACGTTATACGTTATACGTTATACGTTATACGTTATACGTTATACGTTATACGTTATACGTTATACGTTATACGTTATACGTTATACGTTATACGTTATACGTTATACGTTATACGTTATACGTTATACGTTATACGTTATACGTTATACGTTATACGTTATACGTTATACGTTATACGTTATACGTTGTACGTTGTACGTTGTACGTTGTACGCTGTACGTTATACGTTATACGTTATACGTTATACGTTATACGTTATACGTTATACGTTATACGTTATACGTTATACGTTATACGTTATACGTTATACGTTATACGTTATACGTTATACGTTATACGTTATACGTTATACGTTATACGTTATACGTTATACGTTATACGTTATACGTTATACGTTATACGTTATACGTTATACGTTATACGTTATACGTTATACGTTACACGTTGTACGTTGTACGTTATACGTTGTACATTATACGTTGTACGTTATACGTTATACGCTGTACGTTATACGTTATACGTTACATGTTGTACGGTGTACGTTATACGTTGTACGTTATATGTTGTACGTTATACGTTGTACGTTATACGTTGTATGTTATACGTTATACGCTGTACGTTATACGTTATACGTTGTACGTTATACGTTATACGTTATACGTTATACGTTATACGCTGTACGTTATACGCTGTATGTTATACGTTATACGTTATACGTTATACGTTGCACGTTATACGCTGTACGTTATACGCTGTACGTTATACGTTATACGTTATACGTTATACGTTGTACGTTATACGCTGTACGTTATACCTTATACGTTATACGTTATACGCTGTACGTTATACGCTGTACGTTATACGTTATACGTTGTACATTATACGCTGTACGTTATACGTTATACGCTGTACGTTATACGTTATACGTTACATGTTGTACGGTGTACGTTGTACGTTATACGTTGTATGTTATACGTTATACGCTGTACGTTATACGTTATACGTTGTACGTTATACGTTATACGTTATACGTTATACGTTATACGCTGTACGTTATACGCTGTACGTTATACGTTATACGTTATACGTTATACGCAATACGTTATACGTTATACGTTATACGTTATACGTTATACGTTATACGTTATACGTTATACGTTATACGTTATACGTTATACGTTATACGTTATACGTTATACGTTAAACGTTATACGCTGTACGTTATACGTTATACGTTATACGTTATACGTTACACGTTGTACGTTGTACGTTATACGTTATACGCTGTACGTTATACGTTACACGTTGTACGTTGTACGTTATACGTTGTACGTTATACGTTGTACATTGTACGTTATACGTTGTACGTTATACGTTGTACGTTATGCGTTGTTCGTTATACGTTGTACGTTATACGTTATACGTTATACGTTATACGTTATACGTTATACGTTATACGTTATACGTTATACGTTTTACGTTATACGTTATACGTTATACGTTATACGTTATACGTTTACGTTATACGTTATACGTTATACGTTATACGTTATACGTTATACGTTATACGTTATACGTTATACGTTATACGTTATACGTTATACGTTATACGTTATACGTTATACGTTATACGTTATACCTTATACGTTGTACGTTATACGCTGTACGTTATACGCTGTACGTTATACGCTGTACGTTATACGTTATACGTTGTACGTTATAGGTTATACGTTATACGTTGTACGTTATACGTTGTACATTGTACGTTATACGTTGTACGTTATACGTTGTACGTTATGCGTTGTTCGTTATACGTTGTACGTTATACGTTATACGTTATACGTTGTACGTTATACGTTATACGTTATACGTTATACGTTATACGCTGTACGTTATACGCTGTACGTTATACGTTATACGTTATACGTTATACGTTGCACGTTATACGCTGTACGTTATACGCTGTACGTTATACGTTATACGTTATACGTTATACGTTGTACGTTATACGTTGTACGTTGTACGTTATACGTTGTACATTATACGTTGTACGTTATACGTTATACGCTGTACGTTATACGTTATACGTTACATGTTGAACGGTGTACGTTATACGTTGTACGTTATACGTTATACGTTATACGTTATACGTTATACGCTGTACGTTATACGCTGTACGTTATACGTTATACGTTATACGTTATACGTTGCACGTTATACGCTGTACGTTATACGCTGTACGTTATACGTTATACGTTATACGTTATACGTTGTACGTTATACGTTGTACGTTGTACGTTATACATTGTACATTATACGTTGTACGTTATACGTTATACGCTGTACGTTATACGTTATACGTTACATGTTGAACGGTGTACGTTATACGTTGTACGTTATACGTTATACGTTATACGTTATACGTTATACGTTATACGTTATACGTTATACGTTATACGTTATACGTTATACGTTATACGTTATACGTTATACGTTATACGTTATACGTTATACGTTAAACGTTAAACGTTATACGCTGTACGTTATACGTTATACGTTATACGTTACACGTTGTACGTTGTACGTTATACGTTATACGCTGTACGTTATACGTTACACGTTGTACGTTGTACGTTATACGTTGTACGTTATACGTTGTACATTGTACGTTATACGTTGTACGTTATACGTTGTACGTTATGCGTTGTTCGTTATACGTTGTACGTTATACGTTATACGTTATACGTTATACGTTATACGTTATACGTTATACGTTATACGTTATACGTTTTACGTTATACGTTATACGTTATACGTTATACGTTATACGTTATACGTTATACGTTCTACGTTGTACGTTGTACGTTGTACGTTGTACGTTATACGTTATACGTTATACGTTATACGTTATACGTTATACGTTATACTTTATACGTTATACGTTATACGTTATACGTTATACGTTATACGTTATACGTTATACGTTACACGTTGTACGTTGTACGTTATACGTTGTACATTATACGTTGTACGTTATACGTTATACGCTGTACGTTATACGTTATACGTTACATGTTGTACGGTGTACGTTATACGTTGTACGTTATATGTTGTACGTTATACGTTGTACGTTATACGTTGTATGTTATACGTTATACGCTGTACGTTATACGTTATACGTTGTACGTTATACGTTATACGTTATACGTTATACGTTATACGCTGTACGTTATACGCTGTACGTTATACGTTATACGCTGTACGTTATACGTTATACGTTACATGTTGTACGGTGTACGTTATACGTTGTACGTTATATGTTGTACGTTATACGTTGTACGTTATACGTTGTATGTTATACGTTATACGCTGTACGTTATACGTTATACGTTGTACGTTATACGTTATACGTTATACGTTATACGTTATACGCTGTACGTTATACGCTGTATGTTATACGTTATACGTTATACGTTATACGTTGCACGTTATACGCTGTACGTTATACGCTGTACGTTATACGTTATACGTTATACGTTATACGTTGTACGTTATACGCTGTACGTTATACCTTATATGTTATACGTTATACGCTGTACGTTATACGCTGTACGTTATACGTTATACGTTATACGTTATACGTTATACGTTATACGTTATACGTTATACGTTATACGTTATACGTTATACGTTACACGTTGTACGTTGTACGTTATACGTTGTACATTATACGTTGTACGTTATACGTTATACGCTGTACGTTATACGTTATACGTTGTACGTTATACGTTGTATGTTATACGTTATACGTTATACGTTATACGTTGTACGTTATACGCTGTACGTTATACCTTATATGTTATACGTTATACGCTGTACGTTATACGCTGTACGTTATACGTTATACGTTATACGTTATACGTTATACGTTATACGTTATACGTTATACGTTATACGTTATACGTTATACGTTACACGTTGTACGTTGTACGTTATACGTTGTACATTATACGTTGTACGTTATACGTTATACGCTGTACGTTATACGTTATACGTTGTACGTTATACGTTGTATGTTATACGTTATACGTTATACGTTATACGTTGTACGTTGTACGTTGTACGTTATACGTTATACGTTATACGTTATACGTTATACGTTATACGTTATACGTTATACGTTATACGTTATACGTTATACGTTATACGTTATACGTTATACGTTATACGTTATACGTTATACGTTATACGTTATACGTTATACGTTATACGTTATACGTTATACGTTATACGTTGTACGTTATACGTTGTACGTTGTACGTTATACGTTGTACATTATACGTTGTACGTTATACGTTATACGCTGTACGTTATACGTTATACGTTACATGTTGAACGGTGTACGTTATACGTTGTACGTTATACGTTATACGTTATACGTTATACGTTATACGCTGTACGTTATACGCTGTACGTTATACGTTATACGTTATACGTTATACGTTGCACGTTATACGCTGTACGTTATACGCTGTACGTTATACGTTATACGTTATACGTTATACGTTATACGTTGTACGTTATACGTTGTACGTTGTACGTTATACGTTGTACATTATACGTTGTACGTTATACGTTATACGCTGTACGTTATACGTTATACGTTACATGTTGAACGGTGTACGTTATACGTTGTACGTTATACGTTATACGTTATACGTTATACGTTATACGTTATACGTTATACGTTATACGTTATACGTTATACGTTATACGTTATACGTTATACGTTATACGTTATACGTTATACGTTATACGTTATACGTTATACGTTATACGTTATACGTTATACGTTATACGTTATACGTTATACGTTAAACGTTATACGCTGTACGTTATACGTTATACGTTATACGTTACACGTTGTACGTTGTACGTTATACGTTATACGCTGTACGTTATACGTTACACGTTGTACGTTGTACGTTATACGTTGTACGTTATACGTTGTACATTGTACGTTATACGTTGTACGTTATACGTTGTACGTTATGCGTTGTTCGTTATACGTTGTACGTTATACGTTATACGTTATACGTTATACGTTATACGTTATACGTTATACGTTATACGTTATACGTTATACGTTTTACGTTATACGTTATACGTTATACGTTATACGTTATACGTTATACGTTATACGTTATACGTTATACGTTATACGTTATACGTTATACGTTATACGTTATACGTTATACGTTATACGTTATACGTTATACGTTATACGTTATACGTTATACGTTATACGTTATACGTTATACGTTATACGTTATACGTTATACGTTATACGTTATACGTTATACGTTATACGTTATACGTTATACGTTATACGTTATACGTTATACGTTATACGTTATACGTTATACGTTATACGTTCTACGTTGTACGTTATACGTTATACGTTATACGTTATACGTTATACGCTGTACGTTATACGCTGTACGTTATACGTTATACGCTGTACGTTATACGTTATACGTTACATGTTGTACGGTGTACGTTATACGTTGTACGTTATATGTTGTACGTTATACGTTGTACGTTATACGTTGTATGTTATACGTTATACGCTGTACGTTATACGTTATACGTTGTACGTTATACGTTATACGTTATACGTTATACGTTATACGTTATACGCTGTACGTTATACGCTGTATGTTATACGTTATACGTTATACGTTATACGTTGCACGTTATACGCTGTACGTTATACGCTGTACGTTATACGTTATACGTTATACGTTATACGTTGTACGTTATACGCTGTACGTTATACCTTATACGTTATACGTTATACGCTGTACGTTATACGCTGTACGTTATACGTTATACGTTATACGTTATACGTTATACGTTATACGTTATACGTTATACGTTATACGTTATACGTTATACGTTATACGTTATACGTTACACGTTGTACGTTGTACGTTATACGTTGTACATTATACGTTGTACGTTATACGTTATACGCTGTACGTTATACGTTATACGTTGTACGTTATAGTTTGTATGTTATACGTTATACGTTATACGTTATACGTTGTACGTTGTACGTTGTACGTTATACGTTATACGTTATACGTTATACGTTATACGTTATACGTTATACGTTATACGTTATACGTTATACGTTATACGTTATACGTTATACGTTATACGTTATACGTTATACGTTATACGTTATACGTTATACGTTATACGTTATACGTTATACGTTACACGTTGTACGTTGTACGTTATACGTTGTACATTATACGTTGTACGTTATACGTTATACGCTGTACGTTATACGTTATACGTTACATGTTGTACGGTGTACGTTATACGTTGTACGTTATATGTTGTACGTTATACGTTGTACGTTATACGTTGTATGTTATACGTTATACGCTGTACGTTATACGTTATACGTTGTACGTTATACGTTATACGTTATACGTTATACGTTATACGATGTACGTTATACGCTGTACGTTATACGTTATACGTTATACGTTATACGTTGCACGTTATACGCTGTACGTTATACGCTGTACGTTATACGTTATACGTTATACGTTATACGTTGTACGTTATACGCTGTACGTTATACCTTATACGTTATACGTTATACGCTGTACGTTATACGCTGTACGTTATACGTTATACGTTATACGTTATACGTTATACGTTATACGTTATACGTTATACGTTATACGTTATACGTTATACGTTATACGTTACACGTTGTACGTTGTACGTTATACGTTGTACATTATACGTTGTACGTTATACGTTATACGCTGTACGTTATACGTTATACGTTGTACGTTATACGTTGTACGTTATACGTTATACGCTGTACGTTATACGTTATACGTTGTACGTTATACGTTATACGTTATACGTTATAAGTTATACGCTGTACGTTATACGCTGTACGTTATACGTTATACGTTATACGTTATACGTTGCACGTTATACGCTGTACGTTATACGCTGTACGTTATACGTTATACGTTATACGTTATACGTTATACGTTATACGTTATACGTTATACGTTATACGTTAAACGTTATACGCTGTACGTTATACGTTACATGTTGTACGGTGTACGTTATACGTTGTACGTTATACGTTGTACGTTATACGTTGTACGTTATACGTTGTATGTTATACGTTATACGCTGTACGTTATACGTTATACGTTGTACGTTATACGTTATACGTTATACGTTATACGTTATACGTTATACGCTGTACGTTATACGCTGTACGTTATACGTTATACGTTATACGTTACACGTTGTACGTTGTACGTTATACGTTGTACATTATACGTTGTACGTTATACGTTATACGCTGTACGTTATACGTTATACGTTACATGTTGTACGTTGTACGTTATACGTTGTACGTTATATGTTGTACGTTATACGTTGTACGTTATACGTTGTATGTTATACGTTATACGCTGTACGTTATACGTTATACGTTGTACGTTATACGTTATACGTTATACGTTATACGTTATACGCTGTACGTTATACGCTGTATGTTATACGTTATACGTTATACGTTATACGTTGCACGTTATACGCTGTACGTTATAGGCTGTACGTTATACGTTATACGTTATACGTTATACGTTGTACGTTATACGCTGTACGTTATACCTTATACGTTATACGTTATACGCTGTACGTTATACGCTGTACGTTATACGTTATACGTTATACGTTATACGTTATACGTTATACGTTATACGTTATACGTTATACGTTATACGTTATACGTTATACGTTACACGTTGTACGTTGTACGTTATACGTTGTACATTATACGTTATACGTTATACGTTATACGTTATACGTTATACGTTATACGTTATACGTTATACGTTATACGTTATACGTTATACGTTATACGTTATACGTTATACGTTATACGTTATACGTTATACGTTATACGTTATACGTTATACGTTATACGTTACACGTTGTACGTTGTACGTTATACGTTGTACATTATACGTTGTACGTTATACGTTATACGCTGTACGTTATACGTTATACGTTACATGTTGTACGGTGTACGTTATACGTTGTACGTTATATGTTGTACGTTATACGTTGTACGTTATACGTTGTATGTTATACGTTATACGCTGTACGTTATACGTTATACGTTGTACGTTATACGTTATACGTTATACGTTATACGTTATACGCTGTACGTTATACGCTGTATGTTATACGTTATACGTTATACGTTATACGTTCCACGTTATACGCTGTACGTTATACGCTGTACGTTATACGTTATACGTTATACGTTATACGTTGTACGTTATACGCTGTACGTTATACCTTATACGTTATACGTTATACGCTGTACGTTATACGCTGTACGTTATACGTTATACGTTATACGTTATACGTTATACGTTATACGTTATACGTTATACGTTATACGTTATACGTTATACGTTATACGTTATACGTTACACGTTGTACGTTGTACGTTATACGTTGTACATTATACGTTGTACGTTATACGTTATACGCTGTACGTTATACGTTATACGTTGTACGTTATACGTTGTATGTTATACGTTATACGCTGTACGTTATACGTTGTACGTTATACGTTATACGTTATACGTTATAAGTTATACGCTGTACGTTATACGTTATACGTTATACGTTATACGTTGCACGTTATACGCTGTACGTTATACGCTGTACGTTATACGTTATACGTTATACGTTATACGTTATACGTTATACGTTATACGTTATACGTTATACGTTAAACGTTATACGCTGTACGTTATACGTTACATGTTGTACGGTGTACGTTATACGTTGTACGTTATACGTTGTACGTTATACGTTGTACGTTATACGTTGTATGTTATACGTTATACGCTGTACGTTATACGTTATACGTTGTACGTTATACGTTATACGTTATACGTTATACGTTATACGTTATACGTTATACGTTATACGCTGTACGTTATACGCTGTACGTTATACGTTATACGTTATACGTTATACGCAATACGTTATACGTTATACGTTATACGTTATACGTTATACGTTATACGTTATACGTTATACGTTATACGTTATACGTTACACGTTATACGTTATACGTTATACGTTATACGTTATACGTTAAACGTTATACGCTGTACGGTATACGTTATACGTTATACGTTACACGTTGTACGTTGTACGTTATACGCTGTACGTTATACGTTACACGTTGTACGTTGTACGTTATACGTTGTACGTTATACGTTGTACATTGTACGTTATACGTTGTACGTTATACGTTGTACGTTATGCGTTGTTCGTTATACGTTGTACGTTATACGTTATACGTTATACGTTATACGTTATACGTTATACGTTATACGTTTTACGTTATACGTTATACGTTATACGTTGTACGTTATACGTTGTACATTGTACGTTATACGTTGTACGGTATACGTTGTACGTTATGCGTTGTTCGTTATACGTTGTACGTTATACGTTATACGTTATACGTTGTACGTTATACGTTATACGTTATACGTTATACGTTATACGTTATACGTTATACGTTATACGTTATACGTTATACGTTAAACGTTATACGTTATACGTTATACGTTTTACGTTATACGCTGTACGTTATACGCTGTACGTTATACGTTATACGTTATACGTTATACGTTGTACGTTATACGCTGTACGTTATACCTTATACGTTATACGTTATACGCTGTACGTTATACGCTGTACGTTTTACGTTATACGTTATACGTTATACGTTATACGTTATACGTTATACGTTATACGCAATACGTTATACGTTATACGTTATACGTTATACGTTATACGTTATACGTTGCACGTTATACGCTGTACGTTATACGCTGTACGTTATACGTTATACGTTATACGTTATACGTTGTACGTTATACGCTGTACGTTATACCTTATACGTTATACGTTATACGCTGTACGTTATACGCTGTACGTTATACGTTATACGTTATACGTTATACATTATACGTTACACGTTGTACGTTATACGTTGTATGTTATACGTTATACGCTGTACGTTATACGTTATACGTTGCACGTTATACGTTATACGTTATACGTTATACGTTATACGCTGTACGTTATACGCTGTATGTTATACGTTATACGTTATACGTTATACGTTGCACGTTATACGCTGTACGTTATACGCTGTACGTTATACGTTATACGTTATACGTTATACGTTGTACGTTATACGCTGTACGTTATACCTTATACGTTATACGTTATACGCTGTACGTTATACGCTGTACGTTATACGTTATACGTTATACGTTATACGTTATACGTTATACGTTATACGTTATACGTTATACGTTATACGTTATACGTTATACGTTATACGTTATACGTTATACGTTATACGTTATACGTTACACGTTGTACGTTGTACGTTATACGTTGTACGTTATACGTTGTACGTTATACGTTGTATGTTATACGTTATACGCTGTACGTTATACGTTATACGTTGTACGTTATACGTTATACGTTATACGTTATACGTTATACGCTGTACGTTATACGCTGTACGTTATACGTTATACGTTATACGTTATACGTTGCACGTTATACGCTGTACGTTATACGCTGTACGTTATACGTTATACGTTATACGTTATACGTTATACGTTATACGTTATACGTTATACGTTATACGTTATACGTTATACGTTAAACGTTATACGCTGTACGTTATACGTTACATGTTGTACGGTGTACGTTATACGTTGTACGTTATACGTTGTACGTTATACGTTGTACGTTATACGTTGTATGTTATACGTTATACGCTGTACGTTATACGTTATACGTTGTACGTTATACGTTATACGTTATACGTTATACGTTATACGCTGTACGTTATACGCTGTACGTTATACGTTATACGTTATACGTTATACGCAATACGTTATACGTTATACGTTATACGTTATACGTTATACGTTATACGTTATACGTTACACGTTGTACGTTGTACGTTATACGTTGTACGTTATACGTTGTACGTTATACGTTGTATGTTATACGTTATACGCTGTACGTTATACGTTATACGTTGTACGTTATACGTTATACGTTATACGTTATACGTTATACGCTGTACGTTATACGCTGTACGTTATACGTTATACGTTATACGTTATACGTTGCACGTTATACGCTGTACGTTATACGCTGTACGTTATACGTTATACGTTATACGTTATACGTTATACGTTATACGTTATACGTTATACGTTATACGTTAAACGTTATACGCTGTACGTTATACGTTACATGTTGTACGGTGTACGTTATACGTTGTACGTTATACGTTGTACGTTATACGTTGTACGTTATACGTTGTATGTTATACGTTATACGCTGTACGTTATACGTTATACGTTGTACGTTATACGTTATACGTTATACGTTATACGTTATACGCTGTACGTTATACGCTGTACGTTATACGTTATACGTTATACGTTATACGCAATACGTTATACGTTATACGTTATACGTTATACGTTATACGTTGTACGTTATACGCTGTACGTTATACCTTATACGTTATACGTTATACGCTGTACGTTATACGCTGTACGTTATACGTTATACGTTATACGTTATACGTTATACGCTGTACGTTATACGCTGTACGTTATACGTTATACGTTATACGTTATACGTTGCACGTTATACGCTGTACGTTATACGCTGTACGTTATACGTTATACGTTATACGTTATACGTTATACGTTATACGTTATACGTTATACGTTATACGTTATACGTTATACGTTAAACGTTATACGCTGTACGTTATACGTTACATGTTGTACGGTGTACGTTATACGTTGTACGTTATACGTTGTACGTTATACGTTGTACGTTATACGTTGTATGTTATACGTTATACGCTGTACGTTATACGTTATACGTTGTACGTTATACGTTATACGTTATACGTTATACGTTATACGCTGTACGTTATACGCTGTACGTTATACGTTATACGTTATACGTTATACGCAATACGTTATACGTTATACGTTATACGTTATACGTTATACGTTGTACGTTATACGCTGTACGTTATACCTTATACGTTATACGTTATACGCTGTACATTATACGCTGTACGTTATACGTTATACGTTATACGTTATACGTTATACGTTATACGTTATACGTTGTATGTTATACGTTATACGCTGTACGTTATACGTTATACGTTGTACGTTATACGTTATACGTTATACGTTATACGTTATACGCTGTACGTTATACGCTGTATGTTATACGTTATACGTTATACGTTATACGTTGCACGTTATACGCTGTACGTTATACGCTGTACGTTATACGTTATACGTTATACGTTATACGTTGTACGTTATACGCTGTACGTTATACCTTATACGTTATACGTTATACGCTGTACGTTATACGCTGTACGTTATACGTTATACGTTATACGTTATACGTTATACGTTATACGTTATACGTTATACGTTATACGTTATACGTTATACGTTATACGTTATACGTTATACGTTATACGTTATACGTTACACGTTGTACGTTGTACGTTATACGTTGTACGTTATACGTTGTACGTTATACGTTGTATGTTATACGTTATACGTTATACGTTAAACGTTATACGCTGTACGTTATACGTAACATGTTGTACGGTGTACGTTATACGTTGTACGTTATACGTTGTACGTTATACGTTGTACGTTATACGTTGTATGTTATACGTTATACGCTGTACGTTATACGTTATACGTTATACGTTATACGTTATACGTTATACGTTACACGTTGTACGTTGTACGTTATACGTTGTACGTTATACGTTGTACGTTATACGTTGTATGTTATACGTTATACGCTGTACGTTATACGTTATACGTTGTACGTTATACGTTATACGTTATACGTTATACGTTATACGCTGTACGTTATACGCTGTACGTTATACGTTATACGTTATACGTTATACGTTGCACGTTATACGCTGTACGTTATACGCTGTACGTTATACGTTATACGTTATACGTTATACGTTATACGTTATACGTTATACGTTATACGTTATACGTTATACGTTAAACGTTATACGCTGTACGTTATACGTTACATGTTGTACGGTGTACGTTATACGTTGTACGTTATACGTTGTACGTTATACGTTGTACGTTATACGCTGTACGTTATACGCTGTACGTTATACGTTATACGTTATACGTTATACGTTATACGTTATACGTTATACGTTATACGTTATACGTTATACGTTATACGTTATACGTTATACGTTATACGTTATACGTTATACGTTATACGTTATACGTTATACGTTATACGTTACACGTTGTACGTTGTACGTTATACGTTGTACATTATACGTTGTACGTTATACGTTATACGCTGTACGTTATACGTTATACGTTACATGTTGTACGGTGTACGTTATACGTTGTACGTTATATGTTGTACGTTATACGTTGTACGTTATACGCTGTACGTTATACGTTATACGTTATACGTTATACGTTGCACGTTATACGCTGTACGTTATACGCTGTACGTTATACGTTATACGTTATACGTTATACGTTATACGTTATACGTTGTACGTTATACGTTGTACGTTGTACGTTATACGTTGTACATTATACGTTGTACGTTATACGTTATACGCTGTACGTTATACGTTATACGTTACATGTTGAACGGTGTACGTTATACGTTGTACGTTATACGTTATACGTTATACGTTATACGTTATACGTTATACGTTATACGTTATACGTTATACGTTATACGTTATACATTATACGTTAAACGTTATACGCTGTACGTTATACGTTATACGTTATACGTTACACGTTGTACGTTGTACGTTATACGTTATACGCTGTACGTTATACGTTACACGTTGTACGTTGTACGTTATACGTTGTACGTTATACGTTGTACATTGTACGTTATACGTTGTACGTTATACGTTGTACGTTATGCGTTGTTCGTTATACGTTGTACGTTATACGTTATACGTTATACGTTATACGTTATACGTTATACGTTTTACGTTATACGTTATACGTTATACGTTATACGTTATACGTTATACGTTATACGTTATACGTTATACGTTATACGTTATACGTTATACGTTATACGTTATACGTTATACGTTATACGTTATACGTTATACGTTATACGTTATACGTTATACGTTATACGTTATACGTTATACGTTATACGTTATACGTTATACTTTATACGTTATACGTTATACGTTATACGTTATACGTTATACGTTATACGTTATACGTTATACGTTATACGTTATACGTTATACGTTATACGTTATACGTTATACGTTATACGTTATACGTTATACGTTGTACGTTGTACGTTGTACGTTGTACGTTGTACGTTGTACGTTGTACGTTGTACGTTATACGTTATACGTTATACGTTATACGTTATACGTTATACGTTATACGTTATACGTTATACGTTATACGTTATACGTTATACGTTATACGTTATACGTTATACGTTATACGTTATACGTTATACGTTATACGTTATACGTTATACGTTATACGTTATACGTTATACGTTATACGTTATACGTTACACGTTGTACGTTGTACGTTATACGTTGTACATTATACGTTGTACGTTATACGTTATACGCTGTACGTTATACGTTATACGTTACATGTTGTACGGTGTACGTTATACGTTGTACGTTATATGTTGTACGTTATACGTTGTACGTTATACGTTGTATGTTATACGTTATACGCTGTACGTTATACGTTATACGTTGTACGTTATACGTTATACGTTATACGTTATACGTTATACGCTGTACGTTATACGCTGTATGTTATACGTTATACGTTATACGTTATACGTTGCACGTTATACGCTGTACGTTATACGCTGTACGTTATACGTTATACGTTATACGTTATACGTTGTACGTTATACGCTGTACGTTATACCTTATACGTTATACGTTATACGCTGTACGTTATACGCTGTACGTTATACGTTATACGTTGTACATTATACGCTGTACGTTATACGTTATACGCTGTACGTTATACGTTATACGTTACATGTTGTACGGTGTACGTTGTACGTTATACGTTGTATATACGTTTTACGTTATACGTTATACGTTATACGTTATACGCTGTACGTTATACGTTATACGTTATACGTTATACGTTATACGCTGTACGTTATACGCTGTACGTTATACGTTATACGTTATACGTTATACGCAATACGTTATACGTTATACGTTATACGTTATACGTTATACGTTATACGTTATACGTTATACGTTATACGTTATACGTTATACGTTATACGTTATACGTTATACGTTAAACGTTATACGCTGTACGTTATACGTTATACGTTATACGTTATACGTTACACGTTGTACGTTGTACGTTATACGTTATACGCTGTACGTTATACGTTACACGTTGTACGTTGTACGTTATACGTTGTACGTTATACGTTGTACATTGTACGTTATACGTTGTACGTTATACGTTGTACGTTATGCGTTGTTCGTTATACGTTGTACGTTATACGTTATACGTTATACGTTATACGTTATACGTTATACGTTATACGTTATACGTTATACGTTTTACGTTATACGTTATACGTTATACGTTATACGTTATACGTTTACGTTATACGTTATACGTTATACGTTATACGTTATACGTTATACGTTATACGTTATACGTTATACGTTATACGTTATACGTTATACGTTATACGTTATACCTTATACGTTGTACGTTATACGCTGTACGTTATACGCTGTACGTTATACGCTGTACGTTATACGTTATACGTTGTACGTTATAGGTTATACGTTATACGTTGTACGTTATACGTTGTACATTGTACGTTATACGTTGTACGTTATACGTTGTACGTTATGCGTTGTTCGTTATACGTTGTACGTTATACGTTATACGTTATACGTTGTACGTTATACGTTATACGTTATACGTTATACGTTATACGCTGTACGTTATACGCTGTACGTTATACGTTGTACGTTATACGTTATACGTTGCACGTTATACGCTGTACGTTATACGCTGTACGTTATACGTTATACGTTATACGTTATACGTTGTACGTTATACGTTGTACGTTGTACGTTATACGTTGTACATTATACGTTGTACGTTATACGTTATACGCTGTACGTTATACGTTATACGTTACATGTTGAACGGTGTACGTTATACGTTGTACGTTATACGTTATACGTTATACGTTATACGTTATACGCTGTACGTTATACGCTGTACGTTATACGTTATACGTTATACGTTATACGTTGCACGTTATACGCTGTACGTTATACGCTGTACGTTATACGTTATACGTTATACGTTATACGTTGTACGTTATACGTTGTACGTTGTACGTTATACGTTGTACATTATACGTTGTACGTTATACGTTATACGCTGTACGTTATACGTTATACGTTACATGTTGAACGGTGTACGTTATACGTTGTACGTTATACGTTATACGTTATACGTTATACGTTATACGTTATACGTTATACGTTATACGTTATACGTTATACGTTATACGTTATACGTTATACGTTATACGTTAAACGTTATACGCTGTACGTTATACGTTATACGTTATACGTTACACGTTGTACGTTGTACGTTATACGTTATACGCTGTACGTTATACGTTACACGTTGTACGTTGTACGTTATACGTTGTACGTTATACGTTGTACATTGTACGTTATACGTTGTACGTTATACGTTGTACGTTATGCGTTGTTCGTTATGCGTTGTTCGTTATACGTTGTACGTTATACGTTATACGTTATACGTTATACGTTATACGTTATACGTTATACGTTATACGTTATACGTTATACGTTATACGTTATACGTTATACGTTATACGTTATACGTTATACGTTATACGTTATACGTTATACGTTATACGTTATACGTTATACGTTATACGTTATACGTTATACGTTATACGTTATACGTTATACGTTATACGTTATACGTTATACGTTATACGTTATACGTTATACGTTATACGTTATACGTTATACGTTATACGTTATACGTTATACGTTATACGTTATACGTTATACGTTATACGTTATACGTTATACGTTATACGTTATACGTTATACGTTATACGTTATACGTTATACGTTATACGTTATACGTTATACGTTATACGTTATACGCTGTATGTTATACGTTATACGTTATACGTTATACGTTGTACATTGTACGTTATACGTTGTACGTTATACGTTGTACGTTATGCGTTGTTCGTTATGCGTTGTTCGTTATACGTTGTACGTTATACGTTATACGTTATACGTTTTACGTTATACGTTATACGTTATACGTTATACGTTATACGTTATACGTTATACGTTATACGTTATACGTTATACGTTATACGTTATACGTTATACGTTATACGTTATACGTTATACGTTATACGTTATACGTTATACGTTATACGTTATACGTTATACGTTATACGTTATACGTTATACGTTATACGTTATACGTTATACGTTATACGTTATACGTTATACGTTATACGTTATACGTTATACGTTATACGTTATACGTTATACGTTATACGTTATACGTTATACGTTATACGTTATACGTTATACGTTATACGTTATACGTTATACGTTATACGTTATACGTTATACGTTATACGTTATACGTTATACGTTATACGTTATACGTTATACGTTATACGTTATACGTTATACGTTATACGTTATACGTTATACGTTATACGTTATACGTTATACGTTATACGTTCTACGTTGTACGTTGTACGTTGTACGTTGTACGTTATACGTTATACGTTATACGTTATACGTTATACGTTATACGTTATACTTTATACGTTATACGTTATACGTTATACGTTATACGTTATACGTTATACGTTATACGTTACACGTTGTACGTTGTACGTTATACGTTGTACATTATACGTTGTACGTTATACGTTATACGCTGTACGTTATACGTTATACGTTACATGTTGTACGGTGTACGTTATCCGTTGTACGTTATATGTTGTACGTTATACGTTGTACGTTATACGTTGTATGTTATACGTTATACGCTGTACGTTATACGTTATACGTTGTACGTTATACGTTATACGTTATACGTTATACGTTATACGCTGTACGTTATACGCTGTATGTTATACGTTATACGTTATACGTTATACGTTGCACGTTATACGCTGTACGTTATACGCTGTACGTTATACGTTATACGCTGTACGTTATACGTTATACGTTACATGTTGTACGGTGTACGTTATACGTTGTACGTTATATGTTGTACGTTATACGTTGTACGTTATACGTTGTATGTTATACGTTATACGCTGTACGTTATACGTTATACGTTGTACGTTATACGTTATACGTTATACGTTATACGTTATACGCTGTACGTTATACGCTGTATGTTATACGTTATACGTTATACGTTATACGTTGCACGTTATACGCTGTACGTTATACGCTGTACGTTATACGTTATACGTTATACGTTATACGTTGTACGTTATACGCTGTACGTTATACCTTATATGTTATACGTTATACGCTGTACGTTATACGCTGTACGTTATACGTTATACGTTATACGTTATACGTTATACGTTATACGTTATACGTTATACGTTATACGTTATACGTTATACGTTATACGTTATACGTTATACGTTATACGTTATACGTTATACGTTACACGTTGTACGTTGTACGTTATACGTTGTACATTATACGTTGTACGTTATACGTTATACGCTGTACGTTATACGTTATACGTTGTACGTTATACGTTGTATGTTATACGTTATACGTTATACGTTATACGTTGTACGTTGTACGTTATACGTTATACGTTATACGTTATACGTTATACGTTATACGTTATACGTTATACGTTATACGTTATACGTTATACGTTATACGTTATACGTTATACGTTATACGTTATACGTTATACGTTATACGTTATACGTTGTACGTTATACGTTGTACGTTGTACGTTATACGTTGTACATTATACGTTGTACGTTATACGTTATACGCTGTACGTTATACGTTATACGTTACATGTTGAACGGTGTACGTTATACGTTGTACGTTATACGTTATACGTTATACGTTATACGTTATACGCTGTACGTTATACGCTGTACGTTATACGTTATACGTTATACGTTATACGTTGCACGTTATACGCTGTACGTTATACGCTGTACGTTATACGTTATACGTTATACGTTATACGTTGTACGTTATACGTTGTACGTTGTACGTTATACGTTGTACATTATACGTTGTACGTTATACGTTATACGCTGTACGTTATACGTTATACGTTACATGTTGAACGGAGTACGTTATACGTTGTACGTTATACGTTATACGTTATACGTTATACGTTATACGTTATACGTTATACGTTATACGTTATACGTTATACGTTATACGTTATACGTTATACGTTATACGTTATACGTTATACGTTATACGTTATACGTTATACGTTATACGTTATACGTTAAACGTTATACGCTGTACGTTATACGTTATACGTTATACGTTACACGTTGTACGTTGTACGTTATACGTTATACGCTGTACGTTATACGTTACACGTTGTACGTTGTACGTTATACGTTGTACGTTATACGTTGTACATTGTACGTTATACGTTGTACGTTATACGTTGTACGTTATGCGTTGTTCGTTATACGTTGTACGTTATACGTTATACGTTATACGTTATACGTTATACGTTATACGTTATACGTTATACGTTATACGTTTTACGTTATACGTTATACGTTATACGTTATACGTTATACGTTATACGTTATACGTTATACGTTATACGTTATACGTTATACGTTATACGTTATACGTTATACGTTATACGTTATACGTTATACGTTATACGTTATACGTTATACGTTATACGTTATACGTTATACGTTATACGTTATACGTTATACGTTATACGTTATACGTTATACGTTATACGTTATACGTTATACGTTATACGTTATACGTTCTACGTTGTACGTTATACGTTATACGTTATACGTTATACGTTATACGTTATACGCTGTACGTTATACGCTGTACGTTATACGTTATACGCTGTACGTTATACGTTATACGTTACATGTTGTACGGTGTACGTTATACGTTGTACGTTATATGTTGTACGTTATACGTTGTACGTTATACGTTGTATGTTATACGTTATACGCTGTACGTTATACGTTATACGTTGTACGTTATACGTTATACGTTATACGTTATACGTTATACGCTGTACGTTATACGCTGTATGTTATACGTTATACGTTATACGTTATACGTTGCACGTTATACGCTGTACGTTATACGCTGTACGTTATACGTTATACGTTATACGTTATACGTTGTACGTTATACGCTGTACGTTATACCTTATACGTTATACGTTATACGCTGTACGTTATACGCTGTACGTTATACGTTATACGTTATACGTTATACGTTATACGTTATACGTTATACGTTATACGTTATACGTTATACGTTATACGTTATACGTTATACGTTATACGTTACACGTTGTACGTTGTACGTTATACGTTGTACATTATACGTTGTACGTTATACGTTATGCGCTGTACGTTATACGTTATACGTTGTACGTTATAGTTTGTATGTTATACGTTATACGTTATACGTTATACGTTGTACGTTGTACGTTGTACGTTATACGTTATACGTTATACGTTATACGTTATACGTTATACGTTATACGTTATACGTTATACGTTATACGTTATACGTTATACGTTATACGTTATACGTTATACGTTATACGTTATACGTTATACGTTATACGTTATACGTTATACGTTATACGTTATACGTTATACGTTACACGTTGTACGTTGTACGTTATACGTTGTACATTATACGTTGTACGTTATACGTTATACGCTGTACGTTATACGTTATACGTTACATGTTGTACGGTGTACGTTATACGTTGTACGTTATATGTTGTACGTTATACGTTGTACGTTATACGTTGTATGTTATACGTTATACGCTGTACGTTATACGTTATACGTTGTACGTTATACGTTATACGTTATACGTTATACGTTATACGATGTACGTTATACGCTGTATGTTATACGTTATACGTTATACGTTATACGTTGCACGTTATACGCTGTACGTTATACGCTGTACGTTATACGTTATACGTTATACGTTATACGTTGTACGTTATACGCTGTACGTTATACCTTATACGTTATACGTTATACGCTGTACGTTATACGCTGTACGTTATACGTTATACGTTATACGTTATACGTTATACGTTATACGTTATACGTTATACGTTATACGTTATACGTTATACGTTATACGTTACACGTTGTACGTTGTACGTTATACGTTGTACATTATACGTTGTACGTTATACGTTATACGCTGTACGTTATACGTTATACGTTGTACGTTATACGTTGTATGTTATACGTTATACGCTGTACGTTATACGTTATACGTTGTACGTTATACGTTATACGTTATACGTTATAAGTTATACGCTGTACGTTATACGCTGTACGTTATACGTTATACGTTATACGTTATACGTTATACGTTATACGTTGCACGTTATACGCTGTACGTTATACGCTGTACGTTATACGTTATACGTTATACGTTATACGTTATACGTTATACGTTATACGTTATACGTTATACGTTATACGTTAAACGTTATACGCTGTACGTTATACGTTACATGTTGTACGGTGTACGTTATACGTTGTACGTTATACGTTGTACGTTATACGTTGTACGTTATACGTTGTATGTTATACGTTATACGCTGTACGTTATACGTTATACGTTGTACGTTATACGTTATACGTTATACGTTATACGTTATACGTTATACGCTGTACGTTATACGCTGTACGTTATACGTTATACGTTATACGTTACACGTTGTACGTTGTACGTTATACGTTGTACATTATACGTTGTACGTTGTACGTTATACGCTGTACGTTATACCTTATATGTTATACGTTATACGCTGTACGTTATACGCTGTACGTTATACGTTATACGTTATACGTTATACGTTATACGTTATACGTTATACGTTATACGTTATACGTTATACGTTATACGTTATACGTTATACGTTATACGTTACACGTTGTACGTTGTACGTTATACGTTGTACATTATACGTTGTACGTTATACGTTATACGCTGTACGTTATACGTTATACGTTGTACGTTATACGTTGTATGTTATACGTTATACGTTATACGTTATACGTTGTACGTTGTACGTTGTACGTTATACGTTATACGTTATACGTTATACGTTATACGTTATACGTTATACGTTATACGTTATACGTTATACGTTATACGTTATACGTTATACGTTATACGTTATACGTTATACGTTATACGTTATACGTTATACGTTATACGTTATACGTTATACGTTATACGTTATACGTTATACGTTGTACGTTATACGTTGTACGTTGTACGTTATACGTTGTACATTATACGTTGTACGTTATACGTTATACGCTGTACGTTATACGTTATACGTTACATGTTGAACGGTGTACGTTATACGTTGTACGTTATACGTTATACGTTATACGTTATACGTTATACGCTGTACGTTATACGTTGTACGTTATACGTTATACGTTATACGTTATACGTTGCACGTTATACGCTGTACGTTATACGCTGTACGTTATACGTTATACGTTATACGTTATACGTTGTACGTTATACGTTGTACGTTGTACGTTATACGTTGTACATTATACGTTGTACGTTATACGTTATACGCTGTACGTTATACGTTATACGTTACATGTTGTACGGTGTACGTTATACGTTGTACGTTATACGTTATACGTTATACGTTATACGTTATACGTTATACGTTATACGTTATACGTTATACGTTATACGTTATACGTTATACGTTATACGTTATACGTTATACGTTATACGTTATACGTTATACGTTATACGTTATACGTTATACGTTATACGTTATACGTTATACGTTATACGTTAAACGTTATACGCTGTACGTTATACGTTATACGTTATACGTTACACGTTGTACGTTGTACGTTATACGTTATACGCTGTACGTTATACGTTACACGTTGTACGTTGTACGTTATACGTTGTACGTTATACGTTGTACATTGTACGTTATACGTTGTACGTTATACGTTGTACGTTATGCGTTGTTCGTTATACGTTGTACGTTATACGTTATACGTTATACGTTATACGTTATACGTTATACGTTATACGTTATACGTTATACGTTTAACGTTATACGTTATACGTTATACGTTATACGTTATACGTTATACGTTATACGTTATACGTTATACGTTATACGTTATACGTTATACGTTATACGTTATACGTTATACGTTATACGTTATACGTTATACGTTATACGTTATACGTTATACGTTATACGTTATACGTTATACGTTATACGTTATACGTTATACGTTATACGTTATACGTTATACGTTATACGTTATACGTTCTACGTTGTACGTTATACGTTATACGTTATACGTTATACGTTATACGCTGTACGTTATACGCTGTACGTTATACGTTATACGCTGTACGTTATACGTTATACGTTACATGTTGTACGGTGTACGTTATACGTTGTACGTTATATGTTGTACGTTATACGTTGTACGTTATACGTTGTATGTTATACGTTATACGCTGTACGTTATACGTTATACGTTGTACGTTATACGTTATACGTTATACGTTATACGTTATACGCTGTACGTTATACGCTGTATGTTATACGTTATACGTTATACGTTATACGTTGCACGTTATACGCTGTACGTTATACGCTGTACGTTATACGTTATACGTTATACGTTATACGTTGTACGTTATACGCTGTACGTTATACCTTATACGTTATACGTTATACGCTGTACGTTATACGCTGTACGTTATACGTTATACGTTATACGTTATACGTTATACGTTATACGTTATACGTTATACGTTATACGTTATACGTTATACGTTATACGTTATACGTTATACGTTATACGTTATACGTTACACGTTGTACGTTGTACGTTATACGTTGTACATTATACGTTGTACGTTATACGTTATACGCTGTACGTTATACGTTATACGTTGTACGTTATAGTTTGTATGTTATACGTTATACGTTATACGTTATACGTTGTACGTTGTACGTTGTACGTTATACGTTATACGTTATACGTTATACGTTATACGTTATACGTTATACGTTATACGTTATACGTTATACGTTATACGTTATACGTTATACGTTATACGTTATACGTTATACGTTATACGTTATACGTTATACGTTATACGTTATACGTTATACGTTATACGTTATACGTTACACGTTGTACGTTGTACGTTATACGTTGTACATTATACGTTGTACGTTATACGTTATACGCTGTACGTTATACGTTATACGTTACATGTTGTACGGTGTACGTTATACGTTGTACGTTATATGTTGTACGTTATACGTTGTACGTTATACGTTGTATGTTATACGTTATACGCTGTACGTTATACGTTATACGTTGTACGTTATACGTTATTCGTTATACGTTATACGTTATACGATGTACGTTATACGCTGTATGTTATACGTTATACGTTATACGTTATACGTTGCACGTTATACGCTGTACGTTATACGCTGTACGTTATACGTTATACGTTATACGTTATACGTTGTACGTTATACGCTGTACGTTATACCTTATACGTTATACGTTATACGCTGTACGTTATACGCTGTACGTTATACGTTATACGTTATACGTTATACGTTATACGTTATACGTTATACGTTATACGTTATACGTTATACGTTATACGTTATACGTTACACGTTGTACGTTGTACGTTATACGTTGTACATTATACGTTGTACGTTATACGTTATACGCTGTACGTTATACGTTATACGTTGTACGTTATACGTTGTATGTTATACGTTATACGCTGTACGTTATACGTTGTACGTTGTACGTTATACGTTATACGTTATACGTTATAAGTTATACGCTGTACGTTATACGCTGTACGTTATACGTTATACGTTATACGTTATACGTTGCACGTTATACGCTGTACGTTATACGCTGTACGTTATACGTTATACGTTATACGTTATACGTTATACGTTATACGTTATACGTTATACGTTATACGTTAAACGTTATACGCTGTACGTTATACGTTACATGTTGTACGGTGTACGTTATACGTTGTACGTTATACGTTGTACGTTATACGTTGTACGTTATACGTTGTATGTTATACGTTATACGCTGTACGTTATACGTTATACGTTGTACGTTATACGTTATACGTTATACGTTATACGTTATACGTTATACGTTATACGCTGTACGTTATACGCTGTACGTTATACGTTATACGTTATACGTTACACGTTGTACGTTGTACGTTATACGTTGTACATTATACGTTGTACGTTATACGTTATACGCTGTACGTTATACGTTATACGTTACATGTTGTACGGTGTACGTTATACGTTGTACGTTATATGTTGTACGTTATACGTTGTACGTTATACGTTGTATGTTATACGTTATACGCTGTACGTTATACGTTATACGTTGTACGTTATACGTTATACGTTATACGTTATACGTTATACGCTGTACGTTATACGCTGTATGTTATACGTTATACGTTATACGTTATACGTTGCACGTTATACGCTGTACGTTATAGGCTGTACGTTATACGTTATACGTTATACGTTATACGTTGTACGTTATACGCTGTACGTTATACCTTATACGTTATACGTTATACGCTGTACGTTATACGCTGTACGTTATACGTTATACGTTATACGTTATACGTTATACGTTATACGTTATACGTTATACGTTATACGTTATACGTTATACGTTATACGTTACACGTTGTACGTTGTACGTTATACGTTGTACATTATACGTTATACGTTATACGTTATACGTTATACGTTATACGTTATACGTTATACGTTGTACGTTATACGTTATACGTTATACGTTATACGTTATACGTTATACGTTATACGTTATACGTTATACGTTATACGTTATACGTTATACGTTACACGTTGTACGTTGTACGTTATACGTTGTACATTATACGTTGTACGTTATACGTTATACGCTGTACGTTATACGTTATACGTTACATGTTGTACGGTGTACGTTATACGTTGTACGTTATATGTTGTACGTTATACGTTGTACGTTATACGTTGTATGTTATACGTTATACGCTGTACGTTATACGTTATACGTTGTACGTTATACGTTATACGTTATACGTTATACGTTATACGCTGTACGTTATACGCTGTATGTTATACGTTATACGTTATACGTTATACGTTCCACGTTATACGCTGTACGTTATACGCTGTACGTTATACGTTATACGTTATACGTTATACGTTGTACGTTATACGCTGTACGTTATACCTTATACGTTATACGTTATACGCTGTACGTTATACGCTGTACGTTATACGTTATACGTTATACGTTATACGTTATACGTTATACGTTATACGTTATACGTTATACGTTATACGTTATACGTTATACGTTATACGTTATACGTTATACGTTATACGTTAAACGTTATACGCTGTACGTTATACGTTACATGTTGTACGGTGTACGTTATACGTTGTACGTTATACGTTGTACGTTATACGTTGTACGTTATACGTTGTATGTTATACGTTATACGCTGTACGTTATACGTTATACGTTGTACGTTATACGTTATACGTTATACGTTATACGTTATACGTTATACGTTATACGCTGTACGTTATACGCTGTACGTTATACGTTATACGTTATACGTTATACGCAATACGTTATACGTTATACGTTATACGTTATACGTTATACGTTATACGTTATACGTTATACGTTATACGTTATACGTTATACGTTATACGTTATACGTTATACGTTATACGTTATACGTTAAACGTTATACGCTGTACGGTATACGTTATACGTTATACGTTACACGTTGTACGTTGTACGTTATGCGCTGTACGTTATACGTTACACGTTGTACGTTGTACGTTATACGTTGTACGTTATACGTTGTACATTGTACGTTATACGTTGTACGTTATACGTTGTACGTTATGCGTTGTTCGTTATACGTTGTACGTTATACGTTATACGTTATACGTTATACGTTATACGTTATACGTTATACGTTATACGTTTTACGTTATACGTTATACGTTATACGTTGTACGTTATACGTTGTACATTGTACGTTATACGTTGTACGGTATACGTTGTACGTTATGCGTTGTTCGTTATACGTTGTACGTTATACGTTATACGTTATACGTTATACGTTATACGTTATACGTTATACGTTATACGTTATACGTTATACGTTATACGTTATACGTTAAACGTTATACGTTATACGTTATACGTTTTACGTTATACGCTGTACGTTATACGCTGTACGTTATACGTTATACGTTGTACGTTATACGTTGTATGTTATACGTTATACGCTGTACGTTATACGTTATACGTTGTACGTTGTACGTTATACGTTGTACATTATACGTTGTACGTTATACGTTATACGCTGTACGTTATACGTTATACGTTACATGTTGTACGGTGTACGTTATACGTTGTACGTTATATGTTGTACGTTATACGTTGTACGTTATACGTTGTATGTTATACGTTATACGCTGTACGTTATACGTTATACGTTGTACGTTATACGTTATACGTTATACGTTATACGTTATACGATGTACGTTATACGCTGTACGTTATACGTTATACGTTATACGTTATACGTTGCACGTTATACGCTGTACGTTATACGCTGTACGTTATACGTTATACGTTATACGTTATACGTTGTACGTTATACGCTGTACGTTATACCTTATACGTTATACGTTATACGCTGTACGTTATACGCTGTACGTTATACGTTATACGTTATACGTTATACGTTATACGTTATACGTTATACGTTATACGTTATACGTTATACGTTATACGTTATACGTTACACGTTGTACGTTGTACGTTATACGTTGTACATTATACGTTGTACGTTATACGTTATACGCTGTACGTTATACGTTATACGTTGTACGTTATACGTTGTATGTTATACGTTATACGCTGTACGTTATACGTTATACGTTGTACGTTATACGTTATACGTTATACGTTATAAGTTATACGCTGTACGTTATACGCTGTACGTTATACGTTATACGTTATACGTTATACGTTGCACGTTATACGCTGTACGTTATACGCTGTACGTTATACGTTATACGTTATACGTTATACGTTATACGTTATACGTTATACGTTATACGTTATACGTTAAACGTTATACGCTGTACGTTATACGTTACATGTTGTACGGTGTACGTTATACGTTGTACGTTATACGTTGTACGTTATACGTTGTACGTTATACGTTGTATGTTATACGTTATACGCTGTACGTTATACGTTATACGTTGTACGTTATACGTTATACGTTATACGTTATACGTTATACGTTATACGCTGTACGTTATACGCTGTACGTTATACGTTATACGTTATACGTTACACGTTGTACGTTGTACGTTATACGTTGTACATTATACGTTGTACGTTATACGTTATACGCTGTACGTTATACGTTATACGTTACATGTTGTACGGTGTACGTTATACGTTGTACGTTATATGTTGTACGTTATACGTTGTACGTTATACGTTGTATGTTATACGTTATACGCTGTACGTTATACGTTATACGTTGTACGTTATACGTTATACGTTATACGTTATACGTTATACGCTGTACGTTATACGCTGTATGTTATACGTTATACGTTATACGTTATACGTTGCACGTTATACGCTGTACGTTATAGGCTGTACGTTATACGTTATACGTTATACGTTATACGTTGTACGTTATACGCTGTACGTTATACCTTATACGTTATACGTTATACGCTGTACGTTATACGCTGTACGTTATACGTTATACGTTATACGTTATACGTTATACGTTATACGTTATACGTTATACGTTATACGTTATACGTTATACGTTATACGTTATACGTTACACGTTGTACGTTGTACGTTATACGTTGTACATTATACGTTATACGTTATACGTTATACGTTATACGTTATACGTTATACGTTATACGTTATACGTTATACGTTATACGTTATACGTTATACGTTATACGTTATACGTTATACGTTATACGTTATACGTTATACGTTATACGTTATACGTTACACGTTGTACGTTGTACGTTATACGTTGTACATTATACGTTGTACGTTATACGTTATACGCTGTACGTTATACGTTATACGTTACATGTTGTACGGTGTACGTTATACGTTGTACGTTATATGTTGTACGTTATACGTTGTACGTTATACGTTGTATGTTATACGTTATACGCTGTACGTTATACGTTATACGTTGTACGTTATACGTTATACGTTATACGTTATACGTTATACGCTGTACGTTATACGCTGTATGTTATACGTTATACGTTATACGTTATACGTTCCACGTTATACGCTGTACGTTATACGCTGTACGTTATACGTTATACGTTATACGTTATACGTTGTACGTTATACGCTGTACGTTATACGTTATACGTTATACGTTATACGTTACACGTTGTACGTTGTACGTTATACGTTGTACATTATACGTTGTACGTTATACGTTATACGCTGTACGTTATACGTTATACGTTGTACGTTATACGTTGTATGTTATACGTTATACGCTGTACGTTATACGTTATACGTTGTACGTTATACGTTATACGTTATACGTTATAAGTTATACGCTGTACGTTATACGCTGTACGTTATACGTTATACGTTATACGTTATACGTTGCACGTTATACGCTGTACGTTATACGCTGTACGTTATACGTTATACGTTATACGTTATACGTTATACGTTATACGTTATACGTTATACGTTATACGTTATACGTTAAACGTTATACGCTGTACGTTATACGTTACATGTTGTACGGTGTACGTTATACGTTGTACGTTATACGTTGTACGTTATACGTTGTACGTTATACGTTGTATGTTATACGTTATACGCTGTACGTTATACGTTATACGTTGTACGTTATACGTTATACGTTATACGTTATACGTTATACGTTATACGTTATACGCTGTACGTTATACGCTGTACGTTATACGTTATACGTTATACGTTATACGCAATACGTTATACGTTATACGTTATACGTTATACGTTATACGTTATACGTTATACGTTATACGTTATACGTTATACGTTATACGTTATACGTTATACGTTATACGTTATACGTTATACGTTAAACGTTATACGCTGTACGGTATACGTTATACGTTATACGTTACACGTTGTACGTTGTACGTTATACGCTGTACGTTATACGTTACACGTTGTACGTTGTACGTTATACGTTGTACGTTATACGTTGTACATTGTACGTTATACGTTGTACGTTATACGTTGTACGTTATGCGTTGTTCGTTATACGTTGTACGTTATACGTTATACGTTATACGTTATACGTTATACGTTATACGTTATACGTTATACGTTTTACGTTATACGTTATACGTTATACGTTATACGTTGTACGTTATACGTTGTACATTGTACGTTATACGTTGTACGGTATACGTTGTACGTTATGCGTTGTTCGTTATACGTTGTACGTTATACGTTATACGTTATACGTTGTACGTTATACGTTATACGTTATACGTTATACGTTATACGTTATACGTTATACGTTATACGTTAAACGTTATACGTTATACGTTATACGTTTTACGTTATACGCTGTACGTTATACGCTGTACGTTATACGTTATACGTTATACGTTATACGTTGTACGTTATACGCTGTACGTTATACCTTATACGTTATACGTTATACGCTGTACGTTATACGCTGTACGTTTTACGTTATACGTTATACGTTATACGTTATACGTTATACGTTATACGTTATACGCAATACGTTATACGTTATACGTTATACGTTATACGTTATACGTTATACGTTGCACGTTATACGCTGTACGTTATACGCTGTACGTTATACGTTATACGTTATACGTTATACGTTGTACGTTATACGCTGTACGTTATACCTTATACGTTATACGTTATACGCTGTACGTTATACGCTGTACGTTATACGTTATACGTTATACGTTATACGTTATACGTTATACGTTATACGTTGTATGTTATACGTTATACGCTGTACGTTATACGTTATACGTTGTACGTTATACGTTATACGTTATACGTTATACGTTATACGCTGTACGTTATACGCTGTATGTTATACGTTATACGTTATACGTTATACGTTGCACGTTATACGCTGTACGTTATACGCTGTACGTTATACGTTATACGTTATACGTTATACGTTGTACGTTATACGCTGTACGTTATACCTTATACGTTATACGTTATACGCTGTACGTTATACGCTGTACGTTATACGTTATACGTTATACGTTATACGTTATACGTTATACGTTATACGTTATACGTTATACGTTATACGTTATACGTTATACGTTATACGTTATACGTTATACGTTATACGCTATACGTTACACGTTGTACGTTGTACGTTATACGTTGTACGTTATACGTTGTACGTTATACGTTGTATGTTATACGTTATACGCTGTACGTTATACGTTATACGTTGTACGTTATACGTTATACGTTATACGTTATACGTTATACGCTGTACGTTATACGCTGTACGTTATACGTTATACGTTATACGTTATACGTTGCACGTTATACGCTGTACGTTATACGCTGTACGTTATACGTTATACGTTATACGTTATACGTTATACGTTATACGTTATACGTTATACGTTATACGTTATACGTTATACGTTAAACGTTATACGCTGTACGTTATACGTTACATGTTGTACGGTGTACGTTATACGTTGTACGTTATACGTTGTACGTTATACGTTGTACGTTATACGTTGTATGTTATACGTTATACGCTGTACGTTATACGTTATACGTTGTACGTTATACGTTATACGTTATACGTTATACGTTATACGCTGTACGTTATACGCTGTACGTTATACGTTATACGTTATACGTTATACGCAATACGTTATACGTTATACGTTATACGTTATACGTTATACGTTGTACGTTATACGCTGTACGTTATACCTTATACGTTATACGTTATACGCTGTACGTTATACGCTGTACGTTATACGTTATACGTTATACGTTATACGTTATACGTTATACGTTATACGTTGTATGTTATACGTTATACGCTGTACGTTATACGTTATACGTTGTACGTTATACGTTATACGTTATACGTTATACGTTATACGCTGTACGTTATACGCTGTATGTTATACGTTATACGTTATACGTTATACGTTGCACGTTATACGCTGTACGTTATACGCTGTACGTTATACGTTATACGTTATACGTTATACGTTGTACGTTATACGCTGTACGTTATACCTTATACGTTATACGTTATACGCTGTACGTTATACGCTGTACGTTATACGTTATACGTTATACGTTATACGTTATACGTTATACGTTATACGTTATACGTTATACGTTATACGTTATACGTTATACGTTATACGTTATACGTTATACGTTATACGTTACACGTTGTACGTTGTACGTTATACGTTGTACGTTATACGTTGTATGTTATACGTTATACGTTATACGTTAAACGTTATACGCTGTACGTTATACGTTACATGTTGTACGGTGTACGTTATACGTTGTACGTTATACGTTGTACGTTATACGTTGTACGTTATACGTTGTATGTTATACGTTATACGCTGTACGTTATACGTTATACGTTATACGTTATACGTTATACGTTATACGTTACACGTTGTACGTTGTACGTTATACGTTGTACGTTATACGTTGTACGTTATACGTTGTATGTTATACGTTATACGCTGTACGTTATACGTTATACGTTGTACGTTATACGTTATACGTTATACGTTATACGTTATACGCTGTACGTTATACGCTGTACGTTATACGTTATACGTTATACGTTATACGTTGCACGTTATACGCTGTACGTTATACGCTGTACGTTATACGTTATACGTTATACGTTATACGTTATACGTTATACGTTATACGTTATACGTTATACGTTATACGTTATACGTTAAACGTTATACGCTGTACGTTATACGTTACATGTTGTACGGTGTACGTTATACGTTGTACGTTATACGTTGTACGTTATACGTTGTACGTTATACGTTGTATGTTATACGTTATACGCTGTACGTTATACGTTATACGTTGTACGTTATACGTTATACGTTATACGTTATACGTTACACGTTGTACGTTGTACGTTATACGTTGTACGTTATACGTTGTACGTTATACGTTGTATGTTATATGTTATACGTTATACGTTATACGTTATACGCTGTACGTTATACGTTACATGTTGTACGTTGTACGTTATACGTTGTACGTTATACGTTGTACGTTATACGTTGTACGTTATACGTTGTATGTTATACGTTATACGCTGTACGTTATACGTTATACGTTATACGTTATACGTTATACGTTATACGTTACACGTTGTACGTTGTACGTTATACGTTGTACGTTATACGTTGTACGTTATACGTTGTATGTTATACGTTATACGCTGTACGTTATACGTTATACGTTGTACGTTATACGTTATACGTTATACGTTATACGTTATACGCTGTACGTTATACGCTGTACGTTATACGTTATACGTTATACGTTATACGTTGCACGTTATACGCTGTACGTTATACGCTGTACGTTATACGTTATACGTTATACGTTATACGTTATACGTTATACGTTATACGTTATACGTTATACGTTATACGTTAAACGTTATACGCTGTACGTTATACGTTACATGTTGTACGGTGTACGTTATACGTTGTACGTTATACGTTGTACGTTATACGTTGTATGTTATACGTTATACGCTGTACGTTATACGTTATACGTTGTACGTTATACGTTATACGTTATACGTTATACGTTATACGCTGTACGTTATACGCTGTACGTTATACGTTATACGTTATACGTTATATGTTATACGTTATACGTTATACGTTATACGTTGTACGTTATACGCTGTACGTTATACCTTATACGTTATACGTTATACGCTGTACGTTATACGCTGTACGTTATACGTTATACGTTATACGTTATACGTTATACGTTATACGTTATACGTTGTATGTTATACGTTATACGCTGTACGTTATACGTTATACGTTGTACGTTATACGTTATACGTTATACGTTATACGTTATACGCTGTACGTTATACGCTGTATGTTATACGTTATACGTTATACGTTATACGTTGCACGTTATACGCTGTACGTTATACGCTGTACGTTATACGTTATACGTTATACGTTATACGTTGTACGTTATACGCTGTACGTTATACCTTATACGTTATATGTTATACGCTGTACGTTATACGCTGTACGTTATACGTTATACGTTATACGTTATACGTTATACGTTATACGTTATACGTTATACGTTATACGTTATACGTTATACGTTATACGTTATACGTTATACGTTATACGTTACACGTTGTACGTTGTACGTTATACGTTGTACGTTATACGTTGTACGTTATACGTTGTATGTTATACGTTATACGTTATACGTTAAACGTTATACGCTGTACGTTATACGTTACATGTTGTACGGTGTACGTTATACGTTGTACGTTATACGTTGTACGTTATACGTTGTACGTTATACGTTGTATGTTATACGTTATACGCTGTACGTTATACGTTATACGTTATACGTTATACGTTATACGTTATACGTTACACGTTGTACGTTGTACGTTATACGTTGTACGTTATACGTTGTACGTTATACGTTGTATGTTATACGTTATACGCTGTACGTTATACGTTATACGTTGTACGTTATACGTTATACGTTATACGTTATACGTTATACGCTGTACGTTATACGCTGTACGTTATACGTTATACGTTATACGTTATACGTTGCACGTTATACGCTGTACGTTATACGCTGTACGTTATACGTTATACGTTATACGTTATACGTTATACGTTATACGTTATACGTTATACGTTATACGTTATACGTTATACGTTAAACGTTATACGCTGTACGTTATACGTTACATGTTGTACGGTGTACGTTATACGTTGTACGTTATACGTTGTACGTTATACGTTGTACGTTATACGTTGTATGTTATACGTTATACGCTGTACGTTATACGTTATACGTTGTACGTTATACGTTATACGTTATACGTTATACGTTATACGCTGTACGTTATACGCTGTACGTTATACGTTATACGTTATACGTTATACGCAATACGTTATACGTTATACGTTATACGTTATACGTTATACGTTATACGTTATACGTTATACGTTAAACGTTATACGCTGTACGTTATACGTTACATGTTGTACGGTGTACGTTATACGTTGTACGTTATACGTTGTACGTTATACGTTGTACGTTATACGTTGTATGTTATACGTTATACGCTGTACGTTATACGTTATACGTTGTACGTTATACGTTATACGTTATACGTTATACGTTATACGCTGTACGTTATACGCTGTACGTTATACGTTATACGTTATACGTTATACGCAATACGTTATACGTTATACGTTATACGTTATACGTTATACGTTATACGTTATACGTTATACGTTATACGTTATACGTTATACGTTATACGTTATACGTTAAACGTTATACGCTGTACGTTATACGTTATACGTTATACGTTACACGTTGTACGTTGTACGTTATACGTTATACGCTGTACGTTATACGTTACACGTTGTACGTTGTACGTTATACGTTGTACGTTATACGTTGTACATTGTACGTTATACGTTGTACTTTATACGTTGTACGTTATGCGTTGTTCGTTATACGTTGTACGTTATACGTTGTACGTTATACGTTGTATGTTATACGTTATACGCTGTACGTTATACGTTATACGTTGTACGTTATACGTTATACGTTATACGTTATACGTTATACGCTGTACGTTATACGCTGTACGTTATACGTTATACGTTATACGTTATACGTTGCACGTTATACGCTGTACGTTATACGCTGTACGTTATACGTTATACGTTATTCGTTATACGTTATACGTTATACGTTATACGTTATACGTTATACGTTATACGTTATACGTTAAACGTTATACGCTGTACGTTATACGTTACATGTTGTACGGTGTACGTTATACGTTGTACGTTATACGTTGTACGTTATACGTTGTACGTTATACGTTGTATGTTATACGTTATACGTTATACGTTATACGTTATACGCTGTACGTTATACGCTGTATGTTATACGTTATACGTTATACGTTATACGTTGCACGTTATACGCTGTACGTTATACGCTGTACGTTATACGTTATACGTTATACGTTATACGTTGTACGTTATACGCTGTACGTTATACCTTATACGTTATACGTTATACGTTATACGTTAAACGTTATACGCTGTACGTTATACGTTACATGTTGTACGGTGTACGTTATACGTTATACGTTATACGTTGCACGTTATACGCTGTACGTTATACGCTGTACGTTATACGTTATACGTTATACGTTATACGTTGTACGTTATACGCTGTACGTTATACCTTATACGTTATACGTTATACGCTGTACGTTATACGCTGTACGTTATACGTTATACGTTATACGTTATACGTTATACGTTATACGTTATACGTTGTATGTTATACGTTATACGCTGTACGTTATACGTTATACGTTGTACGTTATACGTTATACGTTATACGTTATACGTTATACGCTGTACGTTATACGCTGTATGTTATACGTTATACGTTATACGTTATACGTTGCACGTTATACGCTGTACGTTATACGCTGTACGTTATACGTTATACGTTATACGTTATACGTTGTACGTTATACGCTGTACGTTATACCTTATACGTTATACGTTATACGCTGTACGTTATACGCTGTACGTTATACGTTATACGTTATACGTTATACGTTATACGTTATACGTTATACGTTATACGTTATACGTTATACGTTATACGTTATACGTTATACGTTATACGTTATACGTTATACGTTATACGTTACACGTTGTACGTTGTACGTTATACGTTGTACGTTATACGTTGTACGTTATACGTTGTATGTTATACGTTATACGCTGTACGTTATACGTTATACGTTGTACGTTATACGTTATACGTTATACGTTATACGTTATACGCTGTACGTTATACGCTGTACGTTATACGTTATACGTTATACGTTATACGTTGCACGTTATACGCTGTACGTTATACGCTGTACGTTATACGTTATACGTTATACGTTATACGTTATACGTTATACGTTATACGTTATACGTTATACGTTATACGTTATACGTTAAACGTTATACGCTGTACGTTATACGTTACATGTTGTACGGTGTACGTTATACGTTGTACGTTATACGTTGTACGTTATACGTTGTACGTTATACGTTGTATGTTATACGTTATACGCTGTACGTTATACGTTATACGTTGTACGTTATACGTTATACGTTATACGTTATACGTTATACGCTGTACGTTATACGCTGTACGTTATACGTTATACGTTATACGTTATACGCAATACGTTATACGTTTAACATTATACGTTATACGTTATACGTTATACGTTGTACGTTATACGCTGTACGTTATACCTTATACCTTATACGTTATACGCTGTACGTTATACGTTATACGTTACACGTTATACGTTATACGTTATACGTTATACGTTATACGTTATACGTTGTATGTTATACGTTATACGCTGTACGTTATACGTTATACGTTGTACGTTATACGTTATACGTTATACGTTATACGTTATACGCTGTACGTTATACGCTGTATGTTATACGTTATACGTTATACGTTATACGTTGCACGTTATACGCTGTACGTTATACGCTGTACGTTATACGTTATACGTTATACGTTATACGTTGTACGTTATACGCTGTACGTTATACCTTATACGTTATACGTTATACGCTGTACGTTATACGCTGTACGTTATACGTTATACGTTATACGTTATACGTTATACGTTATACGTTATACGTTATACGTTATACGTTATACGTTATACGTTATACGTTATACGTTATACGTTATACGTTATACGTTACACGTTGTACGTTGTACGTTATACGTTGTACGTTATACGTTGTATGTTATACGTTATACGTTATACGTTAAACGTTATACGCTGTACGTTATACGTTACATGTTGTACGGTGTACGTTATACGTTGTACGTTATACGTTGTACGTTATACGTTGTACGTTATACGTTGTATGTTATACGTTATACGCTGTACGTTATACGTTATACGTTATACGTTATACGTTATACGTTATACGTTACACGTTGTACGTTGTACGTTATACGTTGTACGTTATACGTTGTACGTTATACGTTGTATGTTATACGTTATACGCTGTACGTTATACGTTATACGTTGTACGTTATACGTTATACGTTATACGTTATACGTTATACGCTGTACGTTATACGCTGTACGTTATACGTTATACGTTATACGTTATACGTTGCACGTTATACGCTGTACGTTATACGCTGTACGTTATACGTTATACGTTATACGTTATACGTTATACGTTATACGTTATACGTTATACGTTATACGTTATACGTTATACGTTAAACGTTATACGCTGTACGTTATACGTTACATGTTGTACGGTGTACGTTATACGTTGTACGTTATACGTTGTACGTTATACGTTGTACGTTATACGTTGTATGTTATACGTTATACGCTGTACGTTATACGTTATACGTTGTACGTTATACGTTATACGTTATACGTTATACGTTACACGTTGTACGTTGTACGTTATACGTTGTACGTTATACGTTGTACGTTATACGTTGTATGTTATACGTTATACGTTATACGTTAAACGTTATACGCTGTACGTTATACGTTACATGTTGTACGGTGTACGTTATACGTTGTACGTTATACGTTGTACGTTATACGTTGTACGTTATACGTTGTACGTTATACGTTATACGCTGTACGTTATACGTTATACGTTATACGTTATACGTTATACGTTATACGTTACACGTTGTACGTTGTACGTTATACGTTGTACGTTATACGTTGTACGTTATACGTTGTATGTTATACGTTATACGCTGTACGTTATACGTTATACGTTGTACGTTATACGTTATACGTTATACGTTATACGTTATACGCTGTACGTTATACGCTGTACGTTATACGTTATACGTTATACGTTATACGTTGCACGTTATACGCTGTACGTTATACGCTGTACGTTATACGTTATACGTTATACGTTATACGTTATACGTTATACGTTATACGTTATACGTTATACGTTATACGTTAAACGTTATACGCTGTACGTTATACGTTACATGTTGTACGGTGTACGTTATACGTTGTACGTTATACGTTGTACGTTATACGTTGTATGTTATACGTTATACGCTGTACGTTATACGTTATACGTTGTACGTTATACGTTATACGTTATACGTTATACGTTATACGCTGTACGTTATACGCTGTACGTTATACGTTATACGTTATACGTTATATGTTATACGTTATACGTTATACGTTATACGTTGTACGTTATACGCTGTACGTTATACCTTATACGTTATACGTTATACGCTGTACGTTATACGCTGTACGTTATACGTTATACGTTATACGTTATACGTTCGTATACGTTGTACGTTATACGTTGTATGTTATACGTTATACGCTGTACGTTATACGTTATACGTTGTACGTTATACGTTATACGTTATACGTTATACGTTATACGCTGTACGTTATACGCTGTATGTTATACGTTATACGTTATACGTTATACGTTGCACGTTATACGCTGTACGTTATACGCTGTACGTTATACGTTATACGTTATACGTTATACGTTGTACGTTATACGCTGTACGTTATACCTTATACGTTATACGTTATACGCTGTACGTTATACGCTGTACGTTATACGTTATACGTTATACGTTATACGTTATACGTTATACGTTATACGTTATACGTTATACGTTATACGTTATACGTTATACGTTATACGTTATACGTTATACGTTACACGTTGTACGTTGTACGTTATACGTTGTACGTTATACGTTGTACGTTATACGTTGTATGTTATACGTTATACGTTATACGTTAAACGTTATACGCTGTACGTTATACGTTACATGTTGTACGGTGTACGTTATACGTTGTACGTTATACGTTGTACGTTATACGTTGTACGTTATACGTTGTACGTTATACGTTATACGCTGTACGTTATACGTTATACGTTATACGTTATACGTTATACGTTATACGTTACACGTTGTACGTTGTACGTTATACGTTGTACGTTATACGTTGTACGTTATACGTTGTATGTTATACGTTATACGCTGTACGTTATACGTTATACGTTGTACGTTATACGTTATACGTTATACGTTATACGTTATACGCTGTACGTTATACGCTGTACGTTATACGTTATACGTTATACGTTATACGTTGCACGTTATACGCTGTACGTTATACGCTGTACGTTATACGTTATACGTTATACGTTATACGTTATACGTTATACGTTATACGTTATACGTTATACGTTATACGTTATACGTTAAACGTTATACGCTGTACGTTATACGTTACATGTTGTACGGTGTACGTTATACGTTGTACGTTATACGTTGTACGTTATACGTTGTACGTTATACGTTGTATGTTATACGTTATACGCTGTACGTTATACGTTATACGTTGTACGTTATACGTTATACGTTATACGTTATACGTTATACGCTGTACGTTATACGCTGTACGTTATACGTTATACGTTATACGTTATACGCAATACGTTATACGTTATACGTTATACGTTATACGTTATACGTTATACGTTATACGTTATACGTTAAACGTTATACGCTGTACGTTATACGTTACATGTTGTACGGTGTACGTTATACGTTGTACGTTATACGTTGTACGTTATACGTTGTACGTTATACGTTGTATGTTATACGTTATACGCTGTACGTTATACGTTATACGTTGTACGTTATACGTTATACGTTATACGTTATACGTTATACGCTGTACGTTATACGCTGTACGTTATACGTTATACGTTATACGTTATACGCAATACGTTATACGTTATACGTTATACGTTATACGTTATACGTTATACGTTATACGTTATACGTTATACGTTATACGTTATACGTTATACGTTATACGTTAAACGTTATACGCTGTACGTTATACGTTATACGTTATACGTTACACGTTGTACGTTGTACGTTATACGTTATACGCTGTACGTTATACGTTACACGTTGTACGTTGTACGTTATACGTTGTACGTTATACGTTGTACATTGTACGTTATACGTTGTACTTTATACGTTGTACGTTATGCGTTGTTCGTTATACGTTGTACGTTATACGTTGTACGTTATACGTTGTATGTTATACGTTATACGCTGTACGTTATACGTTATACGTTGTACGTTATACGTTATACGTTATACGTTATACGTTATACGCTGTACGTTATACGCTGTACGTTATACGTTATACGTTATACGTTATACGTTGCACGTTATACGCTGTACGTTATACGCTGTACGTTATACGTTATACGTTATTCGTTATACGTTATACGTTATACGTTATACGTTATACGTTATACGTTATACGTTATACGTTAAACGTTATACGCTGTACGTTATACGTTACATGTTGTACGGTGTACGTTATACGTTGTACGTTATACGTTGTACGTTATACGTTGTACGTTATACGTTGTATGTTATACGTTATACGCTGTACGTTATACGTTATACGTTGTACGTTATACGTTATACGTTATACGTTATACGTTATACGCTGTACGTTATACGCTGTACGTTATACGTTATACGTTATACGTTATACGTTATACGTTATACGTTATACGTTATACGTTATACGTTGTACGTTATACGCTGTACGTTATACCTTATACGTTATACGTTATACGCTGTACGTTATACGCTGTACGTTATACGTTATACGTTATACGTTATACGTTATACGTTATACGTTATACGTTATACGTTGTATGTTATACGTTATACGCTGTACGTTATACGTTATACGTTGTACGTTATACGTTATACGTTATACGTTATACGTTATACGCTGTACGTTATACGCTGTATGTTATACGTTATACGTTATACGTTATACGTTGCACGTTATACGCTGTACGTTATACGCTGTACGTTATACGTTATACGTTATACGTTATACGTTGTACGTTATACGCTGTACGTTATACCTTATACGTTATACGTTATACGCTGTACGTTATACGCTGTACGTTATACGTTATACGTTATACGTTATACGTTATACGTTATACGTTATACGTTATACGTTATACGTTATACGTTATACGTTATACGTTATACGTTATACGTTATACGTTACACGTTGTACGTTGTACGTTATACGTTGTACGTTATACGTTGTACGTTATACGTTGTATGTTATACGTTATACGTTATACGTTAAACGTTATACGCTGTACGTTATACGTTACATGTTGTACGGTGTACGTTATACGTTGTACGTTATACGTTGTACGTTATACGTTGTACGTTATACGTTGTATGTTATACGTTATACGCTGTACGTTATACGTTATACGTTATACGTTATACGTTATACGTTATACGTTACACGTTGTACGTTGTACGTTATACGTTGTACGTTATACGTTGTACGTTATACGTTGTATGTTATACGTTATACGCTGTACGTTATACGTTATACGTTGTACGTTATACGTTATACGTTATACGTTATACGTTATACGCTGTACGTTATACGCTGTACGTTATACGTTATACGTTATACGTTATACGTTGCACGTTATACGCTGTACGTTATACGCTGTACGTTATACGTTATACGTTATACGTTATACGTTATACGTTATACGTTATACGTTATACGTTATACGTTATACGTTAAACGTTATACGCTGTACGTTATACGTTACATGTTGTACGGTGTACGTTATACGTTGTACGTTATACGTTGTACGTTATACGTTATACGTTATACGTTATACGTTATACGTTATACGTTGTACGCTGTACGTTATACGCTGTACGTTATACGTTATACGTTATACGTTATACGTTATACGTTGCACGTTGTACGCTGTACGTTATACGCTGTACGTTATACGTTATACGTTATACGTTATACGTTACACGTTGTACGTTGTACGTTATACGTTATACGCTGTACGTTATACGTTATACGTTATACGATATACGTTGTACGTTATACGCTGTACGTTATACCTTATACGTTATACGCTGTACGTTATACGCTGTACGTTATACGTTATACGTTACACGTTATACGTTATACGTTATACGTTACACGTTGTACGTTGTACGTTATACGTTGTACGTTATACCTTATACGTTATACGTTATACGTTATACGTTATACGTTATACGTTATACGTTATGCGTTATACGTTATACGTTATACGTTATACGTTATACGTTATACGTTATACGTTATACGTTATACGTTATACGTTATACGTTATACGTTACACGTTACACGTTACACGTTACACGTTAGACGTTACACGTTATACGTTATACGTTATACGTTATACGTTATACGTTATACGTTATACGTTATACGTTATACGTTATACGTTATACGTTATACGTTATACGTTATACGTTATACGTTATACGTTATACGTTATACGTTATACGTTATACGTTATACGTTATACGTTATACGTTATACGTTATACGTTATACGTTATACGTTATACGTTATACGTTATACGTTATACGTTATACGTTATACCTTATACGTTATACGTTATACGTTATACGTTATACGTTATACGTTATACGTTATACGTTATACGTTATACGTTATACGTTATACGTTATACGTTATACGTTATACGTTATACGTTATACGTTATACGTTATACGTTACACGTTGTACGTTGTACGTTCTACGTTATACGTTCTACGCTGTACGTTATACGTTATACGTTATACGTTATACGTTATACGTTATACGTTATACGTTATACGTTATACGTTATACGTTATACGTTATACGTTATACGTTATACGTTATACGTTATACGTTATACGTTATACGTTATACGTTATACGTTATACGTTATACGTTATACGTTATACGTTATACGTTATACGTTATACGTTATACGTTATACGTTATACGTTATACGTTATACGTTATACGTTATACGTTATACGTTATACGTTATACGTTATACGTTATACGTTATACGTTATACGTTATACGTTATACGTTATACGTTATACGTTATACGTTATACGTTATACGTTATACGTTATACGTTATACGTTATACGTTATACGTTATACGTTATACGTTATACGTTATACGTTATACGTTATACGTTATACGTTATACGTTATACGTTATACGTTATACGTTATACGTTATACGTTATACGTTATACGTTATACGTTATACGTTATACGTTATACGTTATACGTTATACGTTATACGTTATACGTTATACGTTATACGTTATACGTTATACGTTATACGTTATACGTTATACGTTATACGTTATACGTTATACGTTATACGTTATACGTTATACGTTATACGTTATACGTTATACGTTATACGTTATACGTTAAACGTTATACGCTGTACGTTATACGTTATACGTTATACGTTACACGTTGTACGTTGTACGTTATACGTTATACGCTGTACGTTATACGTTACACGTTGTACGTTGTACGTTATACGTTGTACGTTATACGTTGTACATTGTACGTTATACGTTGTACGTTATACGTTGTACGTTATGCGTTGTTCGTTATACGTTGTACGTTATACGTTATACGTTATACGTTATACGTTATACGTTATACGTTGTACGTTATACGTTTTACGTTTTACGTTTTACGTTATACGTTATACGTTATACGTTATACGTTATACGTTATACGTTATACGTTATACGTTATACGTTATACGTTATACGTTATACGTTATACGTTATACGTTATACGTTATACGTTATACGTTATACGTTATACGTTATACGTTATACGTTATACGTTATACGTTATACGTTATACGTTATACGTTATACGTTATACGTTATACGTTATACGTTATACGTTATACGTTGTACGTTGTACGTTATACGTTATACGTTATACGTTATACGTTATACGTTATACGTTATACGTTATACGTTATACGTTATACGTTATACGTTATACGTTATACGTTATACGTTATACGTTATACGTTATACGTTATACGTTATACGTTATACGTTATACGTTATACGTTATACGTTATACGTTATACGTTATACGTTATACGTTATACGTTATACGTTATACGTTATACGTTATACGTTATACGTTATACGTTATACGTTATACGTTATACGTTATACGTTATACGTTATACGTTATACGTTATACGTTATACGTTATACGTTATACGTTATACGTTATACGTTATACGTTATACGTTATACGTTATACGTTATACGTTATACGTTATGCGTTGTTCGTTATACGTTGTACGTTATACGTTATACGTTATACGTTGTACGTTATACGTTATACGTTATACGCTGTACGTTATACGCTGTACGTTATACGTTATACGTTATACGTTATACGTTATACGTTATACGTTATACGTTATACGTTATACGTTATACGTTATACGTTATACGTTATACGTTATACGTTATACGTTATACGTTATACGTTATACGTTATACGTTATACGTTATACGTTATACGTTATACGTTATACGTTATACGTTATACGTTATACGTTATACGTTATACGTTATACGTTATACGTTATACGTTATACGTTATACGTTATACGTTATACGTTATACGTTATACGTTATACGTTATACGTTATACGTTACACGTTGTACGTTGTACGTTATACGTTGTACATTATACGTTGTACGTTATACGTTATACGCTGTACGTTATACGTTATACGTTACATGTTGTACGGTGTACGTTATACGTTGTACGTTATACGTTGTACGTTATACGTTGTACGTTATACGTTGTATGTTATACGTTATACGCTGTACGTTATACGTTATACGTTGTACGTTATACGTTATACGTTATACGTTATACGTTATACGCTGTACGTTATACGCTGTACGTTATACGTTATACGTTATACGTTATACGTTATACGTTGTACGTTATACGTTATACGTTATACGTTATACGTTATACGCTGTACGTTATACGCTGTACGTTATACGTTATACGTTATACGTTGCACGTTATACGCTGTACGTTATACGCTGTACGTTATACGTTATACGTTATACGTTATACGTTGTACGTTATACGCTGTACGTTATACCTTATACGTTATACGTTATACGCTGTACGTTATACGCTGTACGTTTTACGTTATACGTTATACGTTATACGTTATACGTTATACGCAATACGTTATACGTTATACGTTATACGTTATACGTTATACGTTATACGTTATACGTTATACGTTATACGTTATACGTTAAACGTTATACGCTGTACGTTATACGTTATACGTTATACGTTACACGTTGTACGTTGTACGTTATACGTTATACGCTGTACGTTATACGTTACACGTTGTACGTTGTACGTTATACGTTGTACGTTATACGTTGTACATTGTACGTTATACGTTGTACGTTATACGTTGTACGTTATGCGTTGTTCGTTATACGTTGTACGTTATACGTTATACGTTATACGTTATACGTTATACGTTATACGTTATACGTTATACGTTTTACGTTTTACGTTTTACGTTATACGTTATACGTTATACGTTATACGTTATACGTTATACGTTATACGTTATACGTTATACGTTATACGTTATACGTTATACGTTATACGTTATACGTTATACGTTATACGTTATACGTTATACGTTATACGTTATACGTTATACGTTATACGTTATACGTTATACGTTATACGTTATACGTTATACGTTATACGCAATACGTTATACGTTATACGTTATACGTTATACGCTGTACGTTATACGTTATACGTTATACGTTATACGTTATACGTTATACGTTATACGTTATACGTTATACGTTATACGTTATACGTTATACGTTATACGTTATACGTTATACGTTATACGTTACACGTTGTACGTTGTACGTTATACGTTGTATGTTATACGTTATACGCTGTACGTTATACGTTATACGTTGTACGTTATACGTTATACGTTATACGTTATACGTTATACGCAGTACGTTATACGCTGTACGTTATACGTTATACGTTATACGTTATACGTTGCACGTTATACGCTGTACGTTATACGCTGTACGTTATACGTTATACGTTATACGTTATACGTTATACGTTATACGTTATACGTTATACGTTATACGTTATACGTTAAACGTTATACGCTGTACGTTATACGTTACATGTTGTACGGTGTACGTTATACGTTGTACGTTATACGTTGTACGTTATACGTTGTACGTTATACGTTGTATGTTATACGTTATACGCTGTACGTTATACGTTATACGTTGTACGTTATACGTTATACGTTATACGTTATACGTTATACGCTGTACGTTATACTCTGTACGTTATACGTTATACGTTATACGTTATACGCAATACGTTATACGTTATACGTTATACGTTATACGTTATACGTTATACGTTATACGTTATACGTTATACGTTATACGTTATACGTTATACGTTATACGTTAAACGTTATACGCTGTACGTTATACGTTATACGTTATACGCTGTACGTTATACGTTACACGTTGTACGTTGTACGTTATACGTTGTACGTTATACGTTGTACATTGTACGTTATACGTTGTACTTTATACGTTGTACGTTATGCGTTGTTCGTTATACGTTGTACGTTATACGTTATACGTTATACGTTATACGTTATACGTTATACGTTATACGTTTTACGTTATACGTTATACGTTATACGTTATACGTTATACGTTATACGTTATACGTTATACGTTATACGTTATACGTTATACGTTATACGTTATACGTTATACGTTATACGTTATACGTTATACGTTATACGTTATACGTTATACGTTATACGTTATACGTTATACGTTATACGTTATACGTTATACGTTATACGTTATACGTTATACGTTATACGTTATACGTTACACGTTGTACGTTATACGTTATACGTTATACGCTGTACGTTATACGTTATACGTTATACGTTATACGTTATACGTTATACGTTATACGTTATACGTTATACGTTATACGTTATACGTTATACGTTATACGTTATACGTTATACGTTATACGTTATACGTTATACGTTATACGTTATACGTTATACGTTATACGTTATACGTTATACGTTATACGTTATACGTTATACGTTATACGTTATACGTTATACGTTATACGTTTTACGTTATACGTTATACGTTATACGTTATACGTCATACGTTATAGGTTATACGTTATACGTTATACGTTATACGTTATACGTTATACGTTATACGTTATACGTTATACGTTATACGTTATACGTTATACGTTATACGTTATACGTTATACGTTATACGTTATACGTTATACGTTATACGTTATACGTTATACGTTATACGTTATACGTTATACGTTATACGTTATACGTTATACGTTATACGTTATACGTTATACGTTATACGTTATACGTTATACGTTATACGTTATACGTTATACGTTATACGTTATACGTTATACGTTATACGTTATACGTTATACGTTATACGTTATACGTTATACGTTATACGTTATACGTTATACGTTATACGTTATACGTTATACGTTATACGTTATACGTTATACGTTATACGTTATACGTTATACGTTATACGTTATACGTTATACGTTATACGTTATACGTTATACGTTATACGTTATACGTTATACGTTATACGTTATACGTTATACGTTATACGTTATACGTTATACGTTATACGTTATACGTTATACGTTATACGTTATACGTTATACGTTATACGTTATACGTTATACGTTATACGTTACACGTTGTACGTTGTACGTTATACGTTGTACATTATACGTTGTACGTTATACGTTATACGCTGTACGTTATACGTTATACGTTACATGTTGTACGGTGTACGTTATACGTTGTACGTTATACGTTGTACGTTATACGTTGTACGTTATACGTTGTACGTTATACGCTGTACGTTATACGTTATACGTTATACGTTATACGTTGCACGTTATACGCTGTACGTTATACGCTGTACGTTATACGTTGTACGTTATACGTTATACGTTGTACGTTATACGCTGTACGTTATACCTTATACGTTATACGTTATACGCTGTACGTTATACGCTGTACGTTATACGTTATACGTTATACGTTATACGTTATACGTTATACGTTATACGTTATACGTTATACGTTATACGCAATACGTTATACGTTATACGTTATACGTTATACGTTATACGTTATACGTTATACGTTATACGTTATACGTTATACGTTATACGTTATACGTTATACGTTATACGTTATACGTTATACGTTATACGTTATACGTTATACGTTATACGTTATACGTTATACCTTATACGTTGTACGTTATACGCTGTACGTTATACGCTGTACGTTATACGCTGTACGTTATACGCTGTACGTTATACGTTATACGTTGTACGTTATAGGTTATACGTTATACGTTGTACGTTATACGTTGTACATTGTACGTTATACGTTGTACGTTATACGTTGTACGTTATGCGTTGTTCGTTATACGTTGTACGTTATACGTTATACGTTATACGTTGTACGTTATACGTTATACGTTATACGTTATACGTTATACGCTGTACGTTATACGCTGTACGTTATACGTTATACGTTATACGTTATACGTTGCACGTTATACGCTGTACGTTATACGCTGTACGTTATACGTTATACGTTATACGTTACACGTTGTACGTTGTACGTTATACGTTATACGCTGTACGTTATACGTTACACGTTGTACGTTGTACGTTATACGTTGTACGTTATACGTTGTACATTGTACGTTATACGTTGTACGTTATACGTTGTACGTTATGCGTTGTTCGTTATACGTTGTACGTTATACGTTATACGTTATACGTTATACGTTATACGTTATACGTTATACGTTATACGTTTTACGTTATACGTTATACGTTATACGTTATACGTTATACGTTATACGTTATACGTTATACGTTATACGTTATACGTTATACGTTATACGTTATACGTTATACGCAATACGTTATACGTTATACGTTATACGTTATACGTTATACGTTATACGTTATACGTTATACGTTATACGTTAAACGTTATACGCTGTACGTTATACGTTATACGTTATACGTTATACGTTATACGTTATACGTTATACGTTATACGTTATACGTTATACGTTACACGTTGTACGTTGTACGTTATACGTTGTACGTTATACGTTGTACATTGTACGTTATACGTTGTACGTTATACGTTGTACGTTATGCGTTGTTCGTTATACGTTGTACGTTATACGTTATACGTTATACGTTATACGTTATACGTTATACGTTATACGTTATACGTTATACGTTTTACGTTTTACGTTATACGTTATACGTTATACGTTATACGTTATACGTTATACGTTATACGTTATACGTTATACGTTATACGTTATACGTTATACGTTATACGTTATACGTTATACGTTATACGTTATACGTTATACGTTATACGTTATACGTTATACGTTATACGTTGCACGTTGTACGCTGTACGTTATACGCTGTACGTTATACGTTATACGTTATACGTTATACGTTACACGTTGTACGTTGTACGTTATACGTTATACGCTGTACGTTATACGTTATACGTTATACGTTATACGTTACACGTTGTACGTTGTACGTTATACGTTATACGCTGTACGTTATACGTTACACGTTGTACGTTGTACGTTATACGTTATACGTTATACGTTATACGCTGTACGTTATACGCTGTACGTTATACGTTATACGTTATACGTTATACGTTATACGTTATACGTTATACGTTATACGTTATACGTTATACGTTATACGTTATACGTTATACGTTATACGTTATACGTTATACGTTATACGTTATACGTTATACGTGATACGTTATACGTTATACGTTATACGTTATACGTTATACGTTATACGTTATACGTTATACGTTATACGTTATACGTTATACGTTATACGTTATACGTTATACGTTATACGTTATACGTTATACGTTATACGTTATACGTTATACGTTATACGTTATACGTTATACGTTATACGTTATACGTTATACGTTATACGTTATACGTTATACGTTATACGTTATACGTTATACGTTATACGTTATACGTTATACGTTATACGTTATACGTTATACGTTATACGTTATACGTTATACGTTATACGTTATACGTTATACGTTATACGTTATACGTTATACGTTATACGTTATACGTTATACGTTATACGTTATACGTTATACGTTACACGTTGTACGTTGTACGTTCTACGTTATACGTTATACGCTGTACGTTATACGTTATACGTTATACGTTATACGTTATACGTTATACGTTATACGTTATACGTTATACGTTATACGTTATACGTTATACGTTATACGTTATACGTTATACGTTATACGTTATACGTTATACGTTATACGTTATACGTTATACGTTATACGTTATACGTTATACGTTATACGTTATACGTTATACGTTATACGTTATACGTTATACGTTATACGTTATACGTTTTACGTTATACGTTATACGTTATACGTTATACGTTATACGTCATACGTTATACGTTATACGTTATACGTTATACGTTATACGTTATACGTTATACGTTATACGTTATACGTTATACGTTATACGTTATACGTTATACGTTATACGTTATACGTTATACGTTATACGTTATACGTTATACGTTATACGTTATACGTTATACGTTATACGTTATACGTTATACGTTATACGTTATACGTTATACGTTATACGTTATACGTTATACGTTATACGTTATACGTTATACGTTATACGTTATACGTTATACGTTATACGTTATACGGTATACGTTATACGTTATACGTTATACGTTATACGTTATACGTTATACGTTATACGTTAAACGTTATACGCTGTACGTTATACGTTATACGTTATACGTTACACGTTGTACGTTGTACGTTATACGTTATACGCTGTACGTTATACGTTACACGTTGTACGTTGTACGTTATACGTTGTACGTTATACGTTGTACATTGTACGTTATACGTTGTACGTTATACGTTGTACGTTATGCGTTGTTCGTTATACGTTGTACGTTATACGTTATACGTTATACGTTATACGTTATACGTTGTACGTTATACGTTTTACGTTTTACGTTTTACGTTATACGTTATACGTTATACGTTATACGTTATACGTTATACGTTATACGTTATACGTTATACGTTATACGTTATACGTTATACGTTATACGTTATACGTTATACGTTATACGTTATACGTTATACGTTATACGTTATACGTTATACGTTATACGTTATACGTTATACGTTATACGTTATACGTTGTACGTTGTACGTTATACGTTATACGTTATACGTTATACGTTATACGTTATACGTTATACGTTATACGTTATACGTTATACGTTATACGTTATACGTTATACGTTATACGTTATACGTTATACGTTATACGTTATACGTTATACGTTATACGTTATACGTTATACGTTATACGTTATACGTTATACGTTATACGTTATACGTTATACGTTATACGTTATACGTTATACGTTATACGTTATACGTTATACGTTATACGTTATACGTTATACGTTATACGTTATACGTTATACGTTATACGTTATACGTTATACGTTATACGTTATACGTTATACGTTATGCGTTGTTCGTTATACGTTGTACGTTATACGTTATACGTTATACGTTGTACGTTATACGTTATACGTTATACGCTGTACGTTATACGCTGTACGTTATACGTTATACGTTATACGTTATACGTTATACGTTATACGTTATACGTTATACGTTATACGTTATACGTTATACGTTATACGTTATACGTTATACGTTATACGTTATACGTTATACGTTATACGTTATACGTTATACGTTATACGTTATACGTTATACGTTATACGTTATACGTTATACGTTATACGTTATACGTTATACGTTATACGTTATACGTTATACGTTACACGTTGTACGTTGTACGTTATACGTTGTACATTATACGTTGTACGTTATACGTTATACGCTGTACGTTATACGTTATACGTTACATGTTGTACGGTGTACGTTATACGTTGTACGTTATACGTTGTACGTTATACGTTGTACGTTATACGTTGTATGTTATACGTTATACGCTGTACGTTATACGTTATACGTTGTACGTTATACGTTATACGTTATACGTTATACGTTATACGCTGTACGTTATACGCTGTACGTTATACGTTATACGTTATACGTTATACGTTATACGTTGTACGTTATACGTTATACGTTATACGTTATACGTTATACGCTGTACGTTATACGCTGTACGTTATACGTTATACGTTATACGTTGCACGTTATACGCTGTACGTTATACGCTGTACGTTATACGTTATACGTTATACGTTATACGTTGTACGTTATACGCTGTACGTTATACCTTATACGTTATACGTTATACGCTGTACGTTATACGCTGTACGTTTTACGTTATACGTTATACGTTATACGTTATACGTTATACGCAATACGTTATACGTTATACGTTATACGTTATACGTTATACGTTAAACGTTATACGCTGTACGTTATACGTTATACGTTATACGTTACACGTTGTACGTTGTACGTTATACGTTATACGCTGTACGTTATACGTTACACGTTGTACGTTGTACGTTATACGTTGTACGTTATACGTTGTACATTGTACGTTATACGTTGTACGTTATACGTTGTACGTTATGCGTTGTTCGTTATACGTTGTACGTTATACGTTATACATTATACGTTATACGTTATACGTTATACGTTATACGTTATACGTTTTACGTTTTACGTTTTACGTTTTACGTTATACGTTATACGTTATACGTTATACGTTATACGTTATACGTTATACGTTATACGTTATACGTTATACGTTATACGTTATACGTTATACGTTATACGTTATACGTTATACGTTATACGTTATACGTTATACGTTATACGTTATACGTTATACGTTATACGTTATACGTTATACGTTATACGTTATACGTTATACGTTATACGTTATACGTTATACGTTATACGTTATACGTTATACGTTATACGTTATACGTTATACGTTATACGTTATACGTTATACGTTATACGTTATACGTTATACGTTATACGTTATACGTTATACGTTATACGTTATACGTCATACGTTATACGTTACACGTTGTACGTTGTACGTTATACGTTGTACATTATACGTTGTACGTTATACGTTATACGCTGTACGTTATACGTTATACGTTACATGTTGTACGGTGTACGTTATACGTTGTACGTTATACGTTGTACGTTATACGTTGTATGTTATACGTTATACGCTGTACGTTATACGTTGTACGTTGTACGTTATACGTTATACGCTGTACGTTATACGTTGTACGTTGTACGTTATACGTTATACGTTATACGTTATACGTTATACGTTATACGCTGTACGTTATACGCTGTATGTTATACGTTATACGTTATACGTTATACGTTGCACGTTATACGCTGTACGTTATACGCTGTACGTTATACGTTATACGTTATACGTTATACGTTGTACGTTATACGCTGTACGTTATACCTTATACGTTATACGTTATACGCTGTACGTTATACGCTGTACGTTATACGTTATACGTTATACGTTATACGTTATACGTTATACGTTATACGTTATACGTTATACGTTATACGTTATACGTTATACGTTATACGTTACACGTTGTACGTTGTACGTTATACGTTGTACATTATACGTTGTACGTTATACGTTATACGCTGTACGTTATACGTTATACGTTACATGTTGTACGGTGTACGTTATACGTTGTACGTTATACGTTGTACGTTATACGTTGTACGTTATACGTTGTATGTTATACGTTATACGCTGTACGTTATACGTTATACGTTGTACATTATACGTTATACGTTATACGTTATACGTTATACGCTGTACGTTTTACGCTGTATGTTATACGTTATACGTTATACGTTATACGTTGCACGTTATACGCTGTACGTTATACGCTGTACGTTATACGTTATACGTTATACGTTATACGTTATACGTTGTACGTTATACGCTGTACGTTATACGTTATACGTTATACGTTATACGTTATACGTTATACGTTATACGTTATACGTTATACGTTATACGTTATACGTTATACGTTATACGTTATACGTTATACGTTATACGTTATACGTTATACGTTATACGTTATACGTTATACGTTATACGTTATACGTTATACGTTATACGTTATACGTTATACGTTATACGTTATACGTTATACGTTATACGTTATACGTTATACGTTATACGTTATACGTTATACGTTATACGTTATACGTTATACGTTATACGTTATACGTTATACGTTATACGTTATACGTTATACGTTATACGTTATACGTTATACGTTATACGTTATACGTTATACGTTATACGTTATACGTTATACGTTATACGTTATACGTTATACGTTATACGTTATACGTTATACGTTATACGTTATACGTTATACGTTATACGTTATACGTTATACGTTATACGTTATACGTTATACGTTATACGTTATACGTTATACGTTATACGTTATACGTTATACGTTATACGTTATACGTTACACGTTGTACGTTGTACGTTATACGTTGTACATTATACGTTGTACGTTATACGTTATACGCTGTACGTTATACGTTATACGTTACATGTTGTACGGTGTACGTTATACGTTGTACGTTATACGTTGTACGTTATACGTTGTACGTTATACGTTGTACGTTATACGCTGTACGTTATACGTTATACGTTATACGTTATACGTTGCACGTTATACGCTGTACGTTATACGCTGTACGTTATGCGTTGTACGTTATACGTTATACGTTGTACGTTATACGCTGTACGTTATACCTTATACGTTATACGTTATACGCTGTACGTTATACGCTGTACGTTATACGTTATACGTTATACGTTATACGTTATACGTTATACGTTATACGTTATACGTTATACGCAATACGTTATACGTTATACGTTATACGTTATACGTTATACGTTATACGTTATACGTTATACGTTATACGTTATACGTTATACGTTATACGTTATACGTTATACGTTATACGTTATACGTTATACGTTATACGTTATACGTTATACGTTATACCTTATACGTTGTACGTTATACGCTGTACGTTATACGCTGTACGTTATACGCTGTACGTTATACGCTGTACGTTATACGTTATACGTTGTACGTTATAGGTTATACGTTATACGTTGTACGTTATACGTTGTACATTGTACGTTATACGTTGTACGTTATACGTTGTACGTTATGCGTTGTTCGTTATACGTTGTACGTTATACGTTATACGTTATACGTTGTACGTTATACGTTATACGTTATACGTTATACGTTATACGCTGTACGTTATACGCTGTACGTTATACGTTATACGTTATACGTTATACGTTGAACGTTATACGCTGTACGTTATACGCTGTACGTTATACGTTATACGTTATACGTTACACGTTGTACGTTGTACGTTATACGTTATACGCTGTACGTTATACGTTACACGTTGTACGTTGTACGTTATACGTTGTACGTTATACGTTGTACATTGTACGTTATACGTTGTACGTTATACGTTGTACGTTATGCGTTGTTCGTTATACGTTGTACGTTATACGTTATACGTTATACGTTATACGTTATACGTTATACGTTATACGTTATACGTTTTACGTTATACGTTATACGTTATACGTTATACGTTATACGTTATACGTTATACGTTATACGTTATACGTTATACGTTATACGTTATACGTTATACGTTATACGCAATACGTTATACGTTATACGTTATACGTTATACGTTATACGTTATACGTTATACGTTATACGTTATACGTTAAACGTTATACGCTGTACGTTATACGTTATACGTTATACGTTACACGTTGTACGTTGTACGTTATACGTTATACGCTGTACGTTATACGTTACACGTTGTACGTTGTACGTTATACGTTATACGTTATACGTTATACCTTATACGTTGTACGTTATACGCTGTACGTTATACGCTGTACGTTATACGCTGTACTTTATACGCTGTACGTTATACGTTATACGTTGTACGTTATAGGTTATACGTTATACGTTGTACGTTATACGTTGTACATTGTACGTTATACGTTGTACGTTATACGTTGTACGTTATGCGTTGTTCGTTATACGTTGTACGTTATACGTTATACGTTATACGTTGTACGTTATACGTTATACGTTATACGTTATACGTTATACGTTATACGCTGTACGTTATACGCTGTACGTTATACGTTATACGTTATACGTTATACGTTGCACGTTATACGCTGTACGTTATACGCTGTACGTTATACGTTATACGTTATACGTTACACGTTGTACGTTGTACGTTATACGTTATACGCTGTACGTTATACGTTACACGTTGTACGTTGTACGTTATACGTTGTACGTTATACGTTGTACATTGTACGTTATACGTTGTACGTTATACGTTGTACGTTATGCGTTGTTCGTTATACGTTGTACGTTATACGTTATACGTTATACGTTATACGTTATACGTTATACGTTATACGTTATACGTTTTACGTTATACGTTATACGTTATACGTTATACGTTATACGTTATACGTTATACGTTATACGTTATACGTTATACGTTATACGTTATACGTTATACGTTATACGTTATACGCAATACGTTATACGTTATACGTTATACGTTATACGTTATACGTTATACGTTATACGTTATACGTTATACGTTAAACGTTATACGCTGTACGTTATACGTTATACGTTATACGTTACACGTTGTACGTTGTACGTTATACGTTATACGCTGTACGTTATACGTTACACGTTGTACGTTGTACGTTATACGTTGTACGTTATACGTTGTACATTGTACGTTATACGTTGTACGTTATACGTTGTACGTTATGCGTTGTTCGTTATACGTTGTACGTTATACGTTATACGTTATACGTTATACGTTATACGTTATACGTTATACGTTATACGTTATACGTTTTACGTTTTACGTTATACGTTATACGTTATACGTTATACGTTATACGTTATACGTTATACGTTATACGTTATACGTTATACGTTATACGTTATACGTTATACGTTATACGTTATACGTTATACGTTATACGTTATACGTTATACGTTATACGTTATACGTTATACGTTATACGTTATACGTTATACGTTATACGTTATACGTTATACGTTATACGTTATACGTTATACGTTATACGTTATACGTTATACGTTATACGTTATACGTTATACGTTATACGTTATACGTTATACGTTATACGTTATACGTTATACGTTATACGTTATACGTTATACGTTATACGTTATACGTTATACGTTATACGTTATACGTTATACGTTATACGTTATACGTTATACGTTATACGTTATACGTTATACGTTATACGTTATACGTTGCACGTTGTACGCTGTACGTTATACGCTGTACGTTATACGTTATACGTTATACGTTATACGTTACACGTTGTACGTTGTACGTTATACGTTATACGCTGTACGTTATACGTTATACGTTATACGTTATACGTTATACGTTACACGTTGTACGTTGTACGTTATACGTTATACGCTGTACGTTATACGTTACACGTTGTACGTTGTACGTTATACGTTATACGTTATACGTTATACGCTGTACGTTATACGCTGTACGTTATACGTTATACGTTATACGTTATACGTTATACGTTATACGTTATACGTTATACGTTATACGTTATACGTTATACGTTATACGTTATACGTTATACGTTATACGTGATACGTTATACGTGATACGTTATACGTTATACGTTATACGTTATACGTTATACGTTATACGTTATACGTTATACGTTATACGTTATACGTTATACGTTATACGTTATACGTTATACGTTATACGTTATACGTTATACGTTATACGTTATACGTTATACGTTATACGTTATACGTTATACGTTATACGTTATACGTTATACGTTATACGTTATACGTTATACGTTATACGTTATACGTTATACGTTATACGTTATACGTTATACGTTATACGTTATACGTTATACGTTATACGTTATACGTTATACGTTATACGTTATACGTTATACGTTATACGTTATACGTTATACGTTATACGTTATACGTTATACGTTACACGTTGTACGTTGTACGTTCTACGTTATACGTTATACGCTGTACGTTATACGTTATACGTTATACGTTATACGTTATACGTTATACGTTATACGTTATACGTTATACGTTATACGTTATACGTTATACGTTATACGTTATACGTTATACGTTATACGTTATACGTTATACGTTATACGTTATACGTTATACGTTATACGTTATACGTTATACGTTATACGTTATACGTTATACGTTATACGTTATACGTTACACGTTGTACGTTGTACGTTATACGTTGTACATTATACGTTGTACGTTATACGTTATACGCTGTACGTTATACGTTATACGTTACATGTTGTACGGTGTACGTTATACGTTGTACGTTATACGTTGTACGTTATACGTTGTACGTTATACGTTGTATGTTATACGTTATACGCTGTACGTTATACGTTATACGTTGTACGTTATACGTTATACGTTATACGTTATACGTTATACGCTGTACGTTATACGCTGTACGTTATACGTTATACGTTATACGTTATACGTTATACGTTGTACGTTATACGTTATACGTTATACGTTATACGTTATACGCTGTACGTTATACGCTGTACGTTATACGTTATACGTTATACGTTGCACGTTATACGCTGTACGTTATACGCTGTACGTTATACGTTATACGTTATACGTTATACGTTTTACGTTATACGCTGTACGTTATACCTTATACGTTATACGTTATACGCTGTACGTTATACGCTGTACGTTATACGTTATACGTTATACGTTATACGTTATACGTTATACGCAATACGTTATACGTTATACGTTATACGTTATACGTTATACGTTATACGTTATACGTTATACGTTATACGTTATACGTTAAACGTTATACGCTGTACGTTATACGTTATACGTTATACGTTACACGTTGTACGTTGTACGTTATACGTTATACGCTGTACGTTATACGTTACACGTTGTACGTTGTACGTTATACGTTGTACGTTATACGTTGTACATTGTACGTTATACGTTGTACGTTATACGTTGTACGTTATGCGTTGTTCGTTATACGTTGTACGTTATACGTTATACGTTATACGTTATACGTTATACGTTGTACGTTATACGTTATACGTTTTACGTTTTACGTTATACGTTATACGTTATACGTTATACGTTATACGTTATACGTTATACGTTATACGTTATACGTTATACGTTATACGTTATACGTTATACGTTATACGTTATACGTTATACGTTATACGTTATACGTTATACGTTATACGTTATACGTTATACGTTATACGTTATACGTTATACGTTATACGTTATACGTTATACGTTATACGTTATACGTTATACGTTATACGTTATACGTTATACGTTATACGTTATACGTTATACGTCATACGTTATACGTTATACGTCATACGTCATACGTTATACGTTATACGTTATACGTTATACGTTATACGTTATACGTTATACGTTATACGTTATACGTTATACGTTATACGTTATACGTTATACGTTATACGTTATACGTTATACGTTATACGTTATACGTTATACGTTATACGTTATACGTTATACGTTATACGTTATACGTTATACGTTATACGTTATACGTTATACGTTATACGTTATACGTTATACGTTATACGTTATACGTTATACGTTATACGTTATACGTTATACGTTATACGTTATACGTTATACGTTATACGTTATACGTTATACGTTATACGTTATACGTTATACGTTATACGTTACACGTTGTACGTTGTACGTTATACGTTGTACATTATACGTTGTACGTTATACGTTATACGCTGTACGTTATACGTTATACGTTACATGTTGTACGGTGTACGTTATACGTTGTACGTTATACGTTGTACGTTATACGTTGTATGTTATACGTTATACGCTGTACGTTATACGTTGTACGTTGTACGTTATACGTTATACGTTATACGTTATACGTTATACGTTATACGCTGTACGTTATACGCTGTATGTTATACGTTATACGTTATACGTTATACGTTGCACGTTATACGCTGTACGTTATACGCTGTACGTTATACGTTATACGTTATACGTTATACGTTGTACGTTATACGCTGTACGTTATACCTTATACGTTATACGTTATACGCTGTACGTTATACGCTGTACGTTATACGTTATACGTTATACGTTATACGTTATACGTTATACGTTATACGTTATACGTTATACGTTATACGTTATACGTTATACGTTATACGTTACACGTTGTACGTTGTACGTTATACGTTGTACATTATACGTTGTACGTTATACGTTATACGCTGTACGTTATACGTTATACGTTACATGTTGTACGGTGTACGTTATACGTTGTACGTTATACGTTGTACGTTATACGTTGTACGTTATACGTTGTATGTTATACGTTATACGCTGTACGTTATACGTTATACGTTGTACATTATACGTTATACGTTATACGTTATACGTTATACGCTGTACGTTATACGCTGTATGTTATACGTTATACGTTATACGTTATACGTTGCACGTTATACGCTGTACGTTATACGCTGTACGTTATACGTTATACGTTATACGTTATACGTTATACGTTGTACGTTATACGCTGTACGTTATACCTTATACGTTATACGTTATACGCTGTACGTTATACGCTGTACGTTATACGTTATACGTTATACGTTATACGTTATACGTTATACGTTATACGTTATACGTTATACGTTATACGTTATACGTTATACGCAATACGTTATACGTTATACGTTATACGTTATACGATATACGTTATACGCAATACGTTATACGTTATACGTTATACGTTATACGTTATACGTTATACGTTATACGTTATACGTTATACGTTATACGTTATACGTTATACGTTATACGTTATACGTTATACGTTATACGTTATACCTTATACGTTGTACGTTATACGCTGTACGTTATACGCTGTACGTTATACGCTGTACGTTATACGTTATACGTTGTACGTTATAGGTTATACGTTATAAGTTATACGCTGTACGTTATACGCTGTACGTTATACGCTGTACGTTATACGTTATACGTTATACGTTATACGTTATACGTTATACGTTATACGTTATACGTTATACGTTATACGCAATACGTTATACGTTATACGTTATACGTTACACGTTGTACGTTGTACGTTATACGCTGTACGTTATACGCTGTACGTTATACGCTGTACGTTATACGTTATACGTTGTACGTTATACGTTATACGTTATACGTTATACGCTGTACGTTATACGGTATACGTTACACGTTGTACGTTATACGTTATACGTTATACGTTATACGTTATACGTAATAAGTTATACGTTATACGTTATACGTTATACGTTATACGTTATACGCTGTACGTTATACGTTATACGTTATACGTTACACGTTGTACGTTGTACGTTATACGTTGTACGTTATACGTAATACGTTATACGTTATACGTTATACATTATACGTTATACGTTATACGTTATACGTTATACGTTAAACGTTATACGCTGTACGTTATACGTTATACGTTATACGTTACACGTTGTACGTTGTACGTTATACGTTATACGTTATACGTTATACGTTATACGTTATACGTTATACGTTATACGTTATACGTTATACGTTATACGTTATACGTTATACGTTATACGTTATACGTTATACGTTATACGTTATACGTTATACGTTATACGTTATACGTTATACGTTATACGTTATACGTTATACGTTATACGTTATACGTTATACGTTACACGTTGTACGTTGTACGTTATACGTTGTACATTATACGTTGTACGTTATACGTTATACGCTGTACGTTATACGTTATACGTTACATGTTGTACGGTGTACGTTATACGTTGTACGTTATACGTTGTACGTTATACGTTGTACGTTATACGTTGTATGTTATACGTTATACGCTGTACGTTATACGTTATACGTTGTACGTTATACGTTATACGTTATACGTTATACGTTACACGTTATACGCTGTACGTTATACGCTGTATGTTATACGTTATACGTTATACGTTATACGTTGCACGTTATACGCTGTACGTTATACGCTGTACGTTATACGTTATACGTTATACGTTATACGTTGTACGTTATACGCTGTACGTTATACCTTATACGTTATACGTTATACGCTGTACGTTATACGCTGTACGTTATACGTTATACGTTATACGTTATACGTTATACGTTATACGTTATACGTTATACGTTATACGTTATACGTTATACGTTATACGTTATACGTTATACGTTATACGTTATACGTTATACGTTATACGTTATACGTTATACGTTATACGTTATACGTTATACGTTATACGTTATACGTCATACGTCATACGTTATACGTTATACGTTATACGTTATACGTTATACGTTATACGTTATACGTTATACGTTATACGTTATACGTTATACGTTATACGTTATACGTTATACGTTATACGTTATACGTTATACGTTATACGTTATACGTTATACGTTATACGTTATACGTTATACGTTATACGTTATACGTTATACGTTATACGTTATACGTTATACGTTATACGTTATACGTTATACGTTATACGTTATACGTTATACGTTATACGTTATACGTTATACGTTATACGTTATACGTTATACGTTATACGTTATACGTTATACGTTATACGTTATACGTTATACGTTATACGTTATACGTTATACGTTATACGTTATACGTTATACGTTATACGTTATACGTTATACGTTATACGTTATACGTTATACGTTATACGTTATACGTTACACGTTGTACGTTGTACGTTATACGTTGTACATTATACGTTGTACGTTATACGTTATACGCTGTACGTTATACGTTATACGTTACATGTTGTACGGTGTACGTTATACGTTGTACGTTATACGTTGTACGTTATACGTTGTATGTTATACGTTATACGCTGTACGTTATACGTTGTACGTTGTACGTTATACGTTATACGTTATACGTTATACGTTATACGTTATACGCTGTACGTTATACGCTGTATGTTATACGTTATACGTTATACGTTATACGTTGCACGTTATACGCTGTACGTTATACGCTGTACGTTATACGTTATACGTTATACGTTATACGTTGTACGTTATACGCTGTACGTTATACCTTATACGTTATACGTTATACGCTGTACGTTATACGCTGTACGTTATACGTTATACGTTATACGTTATACGTTATACGTTATACGTTATACGTTATACGTTATACGTTATACGTTATACGTTATACGTTATACGTTACACGTTGTACGTTGTACGTTATACGTTGTACATTATACGTTGTACGTTATACGTTATACGCTGTACGTTATACGTTATACGTTACATGTTGTACGGTGTACGTTATACGTTGTACGTTATACGTTGTACGTTATACGTTGTACGTTATACGTTGTATGTTATACGTTATACGCTGTACGTTATACGTTATACGTTGTACATTATACGTTATACGTTATACGTTATACGTTATACGCTGTACGTTATACGCTGTATGTTATACGTTATACGTTATACGTTATACGTTGCACGTTATACGCTGTACGTTATACGCTGTACGTTATACGTTATACGTTATACGTTATACGTTATACGTTGTACGTTATACGCTGTACGTTATACCTTATACGTTATACGTTATACGCTGTACGTTATACGCTGTACGTTATACGTTATACGTTATACGTTATACGTTATACGTTATACGTTATACGTTATACGTTATACGTTATACGCAATACGTTATACGTTATACGTTATACGTTATACGATATACGTTATACGCAATACGTTATACGTTATACGTTATACGTTATACGTTATACGTTATACGTTATACGTTATACGTTATACGTTATACGTTATACGTTATACGTTATACGTTATACGTTATACGTTATACCTTATACGTTGTACGTTATACGCTGTACGTTATACGCTGTACGTTATACGCTGTACGTTATACGTTATACGTTGTACGTTATAGGTTATACGTTATAAGTTATACGCTGTACGTTATACGCTGTACGTTATACGCTGTACGTTATACGTTATACGTTATACGTTATACGTTATACGTTATACGTTATACGTTATACGTTATACGTTATACGCAATACGTTATACGTTATACGTTATACGTTACACGTTGTACGTTGTACGTTATACGCTGTACGTTATACGCTGTACGTTATACGCTGTACGTTATACGTTATACGTTGTACGTTATACGTTATACGTTATACGTTATACGCTGTACGTTATACGGTATACGTTATACGTTGTACGTTATACGTTATACGTTATACGTTATACGTTATACGTAATAAGTTATACGTTATACGTTATACGTTATACGTTATACGTTATACGCTGTACGTTATACGTTATACGTTATACGTTACACGTTGTACGTTGTACGTTATACGTTGTACGTTATACGTAATACGTTATACGTTATACGTTATACATTATACGTTATACGTTATACGTTATACGTTATACGTTAAACGTTATACGCTGTACGTTATACGTTATACGTTATACGTTACACGTTGTACGTTGTACGTTATACGTTATACGTTATACGTTATACGTTATACGTTATACGTTATACGTTATACGTTATACGTTATACGTTATACGTTATACGTTATACGTTATACGTTATACGTTATACGTTATACGTTATACGTTATACGTTATACGTTATACGTTATACGTTATACGTTATACGTTATACGTTATACGTTATACGTTATACGTTATACGTTATACGTTATACGTTATACGTTATACGTTACACGTTGTACGTTGTACGTTATACGTTGTACATTATACGTTGTACGTTATACGTTATACGCTGTACGTTATACGTTATACGTTACATGTTGTACGGTGTACGTTATACGTTGTACGTTATACGTTGTACGTTATACGTTGTACGTTATACGTTGTATGTTATACGTTATACGCTGTACGTTATACGTTATACGTTGTACGTTGTACGTTATACGTTATACGTTATACGTTATACGTTATACGTTACACGTTATACGCTGTACGTTATACGCTGTATGTTATACGTTATACGTTATACGTTATACGTTGCACGTTATACGCTGTACGTTATACGCTGTACGTTATACGTTATACGTTATACGTTATACGTTGTACGTTATACGCTGTACGTTATACCTTATACGTTATACGTTATACGCTGTACGTTATACGCTGTACGTTATACGTTATACGTTATACGTTATACGTTATACGTTATACGTTATACGTTATACGTTATACGTTATACGTTATACGTTATACGTTATACGTTATACGTTATACGTTATACGTTATACGTTATACGTTATATGTTATACGTTATACGTTATACGTTATACGTTATACGTTATACGTTACACGTTGTACGTTGTACGTTATACGTTGTACATTATACGTTGTACGTTATACGTTATACGCTGTACGTTATACGTTATACGTTACATGTTGTACGGTGTACGTTATACGTTGTACGTTATACGTTGTACGTTATACGTTGTACGTTATACGTTGTATGTTATACGTTATACGCTGTACGTTATACGTTATACGTTGTACATTATACGTTATACGTTATACGTTATACGTTATACGCTGTACGTTATACGCTGTATGTTATACGTTATACGTTATACGTTATACGTTGCACGTTATACGCTGTACGTTATACGCTGTACGTTATACGTTATACGTTATACGTTATACGTTGTACGTTATACGCTGTACGTTATACCTTATACGTTATACGTTATACGCTGTACGTTACACGCTGTACGTTATACGTTATACGTTATACGTTATACGTTATACGTTATACGTTATACGTTATACGTTATACGTTATACGCAATACGTTATACGTTATACGTTATACGTTATACGTTATACGTTATACGCAATACGTTATACGTTATACGTTATACGTTATACGTTATACGTTATACGTTATACGTTATACGTTATACGTTATACGTTATACGTTGTACATTATACGTTGTACGTTATACGTTATACGCTGTACGTTATACGTTATACGTTACATGTTGTACGGTGTACGTTATACGTTGTACGTTATACGTTGTACGTTATACGTTGTACGTTATACGTTGTATGTTATACGTTATACGCTGTACGTTATACGTTATACGTTGTACATTATACGTTATACGTTATACGTTATACGTTATACGCTGTACGTTATACGCTGTATGTTATACGTTATACGTTATACGTTGCACGTTATACGCTGTACGTTATACGCTGTACGTTATACGTTATACGTTATACGTTATACGTTATACGTTGTACGTTATACGCTGTACGTTATACCTTATACGTTATACGTTATACGCTGTACGTTATACGCTGTACGTTATACGTTATACGTTATACGTTATACGTTATACGTTATACGTTATACGTTATACGTTATACGTTATACGCAATACGTTATACGTTATACGTTATACGTTATACGTTATACGCAATACGTTATACGTTATACGTTATACGTTATACGTTATACGTTATACGTTATACGTTATACGTTATACGTTATACGTTATACGTTATACGTTATACGTTATACGTTATACGTTATACGTTATACGTTATACGTTATACGTTATACGTTATACGTTATACCTTATACGTTGTACGTTATACGCTGTACGTTATACGCTGTACGTTATACGCTGTACGTTATACGTTATACGTTGTACGTTATAGGTTATACGTTATAAGTTATACGCTGTACGTTATACGCTGTACGTTATACGCTGTACGTTATACGTTATACGTTATACGTTATACGTTATACGTTATACGTTATACGTTATACGTTATACGTTATACGTTATACGCAATACGTTATACGTTATACGTTATACGTTACACGTTGTACGTTGTACGTTATACGCTGTACGTTATACGCTGTACGTTATACGCTGTACGTTATACGTTATACGTTGTACGTTATACGTTATACGTTATACGTTATACGCTGTACGTTATACGGTATACGTTATACGTTGTACGTTATACGTTATACGTTATACGTTATACGTTATACGTAATACGTTATACGTTATACGTTATACGTTATACGTTATACGTTATACGCTGTACGTTATACGTTATACGTTATACGTTACACGTTGTACGTTGTACGTTATACGTTGTACGTTATACGTAATACGTTATACGTTATACGTTATACATTATACGTTATACGTTATACGTTATACGTTATACGTTAAACGTTATACGCTGTACGTTATACGTTATACGTTATACGTTACACGTTGTACGTTGTACGTTATACGTTATACGTTATACGTTATACGTTATACGTTATACGTTATACGTTATACGTTATACGTTATACGTTATACGTTATACGTTATACGTTATACGTTATACGTTATACGTTATACGTTATACGTTATACGTTACACGTTGTACGTTGTACGTTATACGTTGTACATTATACGTTGTACGTTATACGTTATACGCTGTACGTTATACGTTATACGTTACATGTTGTACGGTGTACGTTATACGTTGTACGTTATACGTTGTACGTTATACGTTGTACGTTATACGTTGTATGTTATACGTTATACGCTGTACGTTATACGTTATACGTTGTACGTTATACGTTATACGTTATACGTTATACGTTATACGTTATACGTTATACGTTATACGTTATACGTTATACGTTATACGTTATACGTTATACGTTATACGCAATACGTTATACGTTATACGTTATACGTTATACGTTATACGTTATACGTTATACGCAATACGCAATACGTTATACGTTATACGTTATACGTTATACGTTATACGTTATACGTTATACGTTATACGTTATACGTTATACGTTATACGTTATACGTTATACGTTATACGTTATACGTTATACGTTATACGTTATACGTTATACGTTATACGTTACACGTTGTACGTTGTACGTTATACGTTGTACATTATACGTTGTACGTTATACGTTATACGCTGTACGTTATACGTTATACGTTACATGTTGTACGGTGTACGTTATACGTTGTACGTTATACGTTGTACGTTATACGTTATACGTTATACGTTGTACGTTATACGTTATACGCTGTACGTTATACGTTATACGTTGTACGTTATACGTTATACGTTATACGTTATACGTTATACGTTATACGTTATACGTTATACGTTATACGTTATACGTTATACGCAATACGTTATACGTTATACGTTATACGTTATACGTTATACGTTATACGCAATACGCAATACGTTATACGTTATACGTTATACGTTATACGTTATACGTTATACGTTATACGTTATACGTTATACGTTATACGTTATACGTTATACGTTATACGTTATACGTTATACGTTATACGTTATACCTTATACGTTGTACGTTATACGCTGTACGTTATACGCTGTACGTTATACGCTGTACGTTATACGTTATACGTTGTACGTTATAGGTTATACGTTATAAGTTATACGCTGTACGTTATACGCTGTACGTTATACGCTGTACGTTATACGTTATACGTTATACGTTATACGTTATACGTTATACGTTATACGTTATACGCAATACGTTATACGTTATACGTTATACGTTACACGTTGTACGTTGTACGTTATACGCTGTACGTTATACGCTGTACGTTATACGTTATACGTTATACGTTATACGTTATACGTAATACGTTATACGTTATACGTTATACGTTATACGTTATACGTTATACGCTGTACGTTATACGTTATACGTTATACGTTACACGTTGTACGTTGTACGTTATACGTTGTACGTTATACGTAATACGTTATACGTTATACGTTATACATTATACGTTATACGTTATACGTTATACGTTATACGTTAAACGTTATACGCTGTACGTTATACGTTATACGTTATACGTTACACGTTGTACGTTGTACGTTATACGTTATACGTTGTATGTTATACGTTGTACGTTATACGTTATACGTTGTACGTTATACGTTGTACATTATACGTTGTACGTTATACGTTATACGCTGTACGTTATACGTTATACGTTATACGTTATACGTTGTACGTTATACGCTGTACGTTATACGCTGTACATTATACGTTATACGTTATACGTTACACGTTGTACGTTGTACGTTATACGTTGTACGTTATACGTAATACGTTATACGTTATACGTTATACGTTATACGTTATACGTTATACGTTATACGTTATACGTTATACGTTATACGTTATACGTTAAACGTTATACGCTGTACGTTATACGTTATACGTTATACGTTACACGTTGTACGTTGTACGTTATACGTTATACGCTGTACGTTATACGTTACACGTTGTACGTTGTACGTTATACGTTGTACGTTATACGTTGTACATTGTACGTTATACGTTGTACGTTATACGTTGTACGTTATGCGTTGTTCGTTATACGTTGTACGTTATACGTTATACGTTATACGTTATACGTTATACGTTATACGTTATACGTTATACGTTATACGTTATACGTTTTACGTTATACGTTATACGTTATACGTTATACGTTATACGTTATACGTTATACGTTATACGTTATACGTTATACGTTATACGTTAAACGTTATACGCTGTACGTTATACGTTATACGTTATACGTTACACGTTGTACGTTGTACGTTATACGTTATACGCTGTACGTTATACGTTACACGTTGTACGTTGTACGTTATACGTTGTACGTTATACGTTGTACATTGTACGTTATACGTTGTACGTTATACGTTGTACGTTATGCGTTGTTCGTTATACGTTATACGTTATACGTTATACGTTACACGTTGTACGTTGTACGTTATACGTTGTACATTATACGTTGTACGTTATACGTCATACGCTGTACGTTATACGTTATACGTTACATGTTGTACGGTGTACGTTATACGTTATACGTTATACGTTATACGTTATACGTTATACGTTATACGTTATACGTTATACGTTATACGTTATACGTTATACGTTATACGTTATACGTTATACGTTATACGTTATACGTTATACGTTATACGTTATACGTTATACGTTATACGTTATACGTTATACGTTATACGTTATACGTTATACGTTATACGTTATACGTTATACGTTATACGTTATACGTTATACGTTATACGTTATACGTTATACGTTATACGTTATACGTTATACGTTATACGTTATACGTTATACGTTAAACGTTATACGCTGTACGTTATACGTTATACGTTATACGTTATACGTTACACGTTGTACGTTGTATGTTATACGTTATACGCTGTACGTTATACGTTACACGTTGTACGTTGTACGTTATACGTTGTACGTTATACGTTGTACATTGTACGTTATACGTTGTACGTTATACGTTGTACGTTATGCGTTGTTCGTTATACGTTGTACGTTATACGTTATACGTTATACGTTATACGTTACACGTTGTACGTTATACGTTATACGTTTTACGTTTTACGTAATACGTTATACGTTATACGTTATACGTTATACGTTATACGTTATACGTTATACGTTATACGTTAAACGTTATACGCTGTACGTTATACGTTATACGTTATACGTTACACGTTGTACGTTGTACGTTATACGTTATACGCTGTACGTTATACGTTACACGTTGTACGTTGTACGTTATACGTTGTACGTTATACGTTGTACATTGTACGTTATACGTTGTACGTTATACGTTGTACGTTATGCGTTGTTCGTTATACGTTGTACGTTATACGTTATACGTTATACGTTATACGTTATACGTTATACGTTATACGTTATACGTTATACGTTATACGTTATACGTTATACGTTTTACGTTATACGTTATACGTTATACGTTATACGTTATACGTTATACGTTATACGTTATACGTTATACGTTATACGTTATACGTTAAACGTTATACGCTGTACGTTATACGTTATACGTTATACGTTACACGTTGTACGTTGTACGTTATACGTTATACGCTGTACGTTATACGTTACACGTTGTACGTTGTACGTTATACGTTGTACGTTATACGTTGTACATTGTACGTTATACGTTGTACGTTATACGTTGTACGTTATGCGTTGTTCGTTATACGTTATACGTTATACGTTATACGTTACACGTTGTACGTTGTACGTTATACGTTGTACATTATACGTTGTACGTTATACGTTATACGCTGTACGTTATACGTTATACGTTACATGTTGTACGGTGTACGTTATACGTTATACGTTATACGTTATACGTTATACGTTATACGTTATACGTTATACGTTATACGTTATACGTTATACGTTATACGTTATACGTTATACGTTATACGTTATACGTTATACGTTATACGTTATACGTTATACGTTATACGTTATACGTTATACGTTATACGTTATACGTTATACGTTATACGTTATACGTTATACGTTATACGTTATACGTTATACGTTATACGTTATACGTTATACGTTATACGTTATACGTTATACGTTATACGTTAAACGTTATACGCTGTACGTTATACGTTATACGTTATACGTTACACGTTGTACGTTGTACGTTATACGTTATACGTTATACGTTATACGTTATACGTTATACGTTATACGTTATACGTTATACGTTATACGTTATACGTTATACGTTATACGCAATACGTTATACGTTATACGTTATACGTTACACGTTGTACGTTGTACGTTATACGCTGTACGTTATACGCTGTACGTTATACGCTGTACGTTATACGTTATACGTTGTACGTTATACGTTATACGTTATACGTTATACGTTATACGCTGTACGTTATACGGTATACGTTATACGTTGTACGTTATACGTTATACGTTATACGTTATACGTTATACGTAATACGTTATACGTTATACGTTATACGTTATACGTTATACGTTATACGCTGTACGATATACGTTATACGTTATACGTTACACGTTGTACGTTGTACGTTATACGTTGTACGTTATACGTAATACGTTATACGTTATACGTTATACATTATACGTTATACGTTATACGTTATACGTTATACGTTAAACGTTATACGCTGTACGTTATACGTTATACGTTATACGTTACACGTTGTACGTTGTACGTTATACGTTATACGTTGTATGTTATACGTTGTACGTTATACGTTATACGTTGTACGTTATACGTTGTACATTATACGTTGTACGTTATACGTTATACGCTGTACGTTATACGTTATACGTTATACGTTATACGTTGTACGTTATACGCTGTACGTTATACGCTGTACGTTATACGTTATACGTTATACGTTACACGTTGTACGTTGTACGTTATACGTTGTACGTTATACGTAATACGTTATACGTTATACGTTATACGTTATACGTTATACGTTATACGTTATACGTTATACGTTATACGTTATACGTTATACGTTATACGTTATACGTTATACGTTAAAGGTTATACGCTGTACGTTATACGTTATACGTTATACGTTACACGTTGTACGTTGTACGTTATACGTTATACGCTGTACGTTATACGTTACACGTTGTACGTTGTACGTTATACGTTGTACGTTATACGTTGTACATTGTACGTTATACGTTGTACGTTATACGTTGTACGTTATGCGTTGTTCGTTATACGTTGTACGTTATACGTTATACGTTATACGTTATACGTTATACGTTATACGTTATACGTTATACGTTATACGTTATACGTTTTACGTTATACGTTATACGTTATACGTTATACGTTATACGTTATACGTTATACGTTATACGTTAAACGTTATACGCTGTACGTTATACGTTATACGTTATACGTTACACGTTGTACGTTGTACGTTATACGTTATACGCTGTACGTTATACGTTACACGTTGTACGTTGTACGTTATACGTTGTACGTTATACGTTGTACATTGTACGTTATACGTTGTACGTTATACGTTGTACGTTATGCGTTGTTCGTTATACGTTATACGTTATACGTTATACGTTACACGTTGTTCGTTGTACGTTATACGTTGTACATTATACGTTGTACGTTATACGTTATACGCTGTACGTTATACGTTACATGTTGTACGGTGTACGTTATACGTTATACGTTATACGTTATACGTTATACGTTATACGTTATACGTTATACGTTATACGTTATACGTTATACGTTATACGTTATACGTTATACGTTATACGTTATACGTTATACGTTATACGTTATACGTTATACGTTATACGTTATACGTTATACGTTATACGTTATACGTTAAACGTTATACGCTGTACGTTATACGTCATACGTTATACGTTACACGTTGTACGTTGTACGTTATACGTTATACGTTGTACGTTATACGTTACACGTTGTACGTTGTACGTTATACGTTGTACGTTATACGTTGTACATTGTACGTTATACGTTGTACGTTATACGTTGTACGTTATGCGTTGTTCGTTATACGTTGTACGTTATACGTTATACGTTATACGTTATACGTTATACGTTATACGTTATACGTTATACGTTTTACGTTTTACGTTATACGTTATACGTTATACGTTATACGTTATACGTTATACGTTATACGTTATACGTTATACGTTATACGTTATACGTTATACGTTATACGTTATACGTTTTACGTTATACGTTATACGTTATACGTTATACGTTATACGTTATACGTTATACGTTATACGTTATACGTTATACGTTATACGTTATACGTTATACGTTATACGTTATACGTTATACGTTATACGTTATACGTTATACGTTATACGTTATACGTTATACGTTATACGTTATACGTTATACGTTATACGTTATACGTTATACGTTATACGTTATACGTTATACGTTATACGTTATACGTTATACGTTATACGTTATACGTTATACGTTATACGTTATACGTTATACGTTATACGTTATACGTTATACGTTATACGTTATACGTTATACGTTATACGTTATACGTTATACGTTATACGTTATACGTTATACGTTATACGTTATACGTTATACGTTATACGTTATACGTTATACGTTATACGTTATACGTTATACGTTATACGTTATGCGTTGTTCGTTATACGTTATACGTTGTACGTTATGCGTTGTTCGTTATACGTTGTACGTTATACGTTATACGTTATACGTTATACGTTATACGTTATACGTTATACGTTATACGTTATACGTTATACGTTTTACGTTATACGTTATACGTTATACGTTATACGTTATACGTTATACGTTATACGTTATACGTTATACGTTATACGTTATACGTTAAACGTTATACGCTGTACGTTATACGTTATACGTTATACGTTACACGTTGTACGTTGTACGTTATACGTTATACGCTGTACGTTATACGTTACACGTTGTACGTTGTACGTTATACGTTGTACGTTATACGTTGTACATTGTACGTTATACGTTGTACGTTATACGTTGTACGTTATGCGTTGTTCGTTATACGTTATACGTTATACGTTATACGTTACACGTTGTACGTTGTACGTTATACGTTGTACATTATACGTTGTACGTTATACGTCATACGCTGTACGTTATACGTTATACGTTACATGTTGTACGGTGTACGTTATACGTTATACGTTATACGTTATACGTTATACGTTATACGTTATACGTTATACGTTATACGTTATACGTTATACGTTATACGTTATACGTTATACGTTATACGTTATACGTTATACGTTATACGTTATACGTTATACGTTATACGTTATACGTTATACGTTATACGTTATACGTTATACGTTATACGTTATACGTTATACGTTATACGTTATACGTTATACGTTATACGTTATACGTTATACGTTATACGTTATACGTTATACGTTATACGTTATACGTTATACGTTATACGTTAAACGTTATACGCTGTACGTTATACGTTATACGTTATACGTTATACGTTACACGTTGTACGTTGTATGTTATACGTTATACGCTGTACGTTATACGTTACACGTTGTACGTTGTACGTTATACGTTGTACGTTATACGTTGTACATTGTACGTTATACGTTGTACGTTATACGTTGTACGTTATACGTTGTTCGTTATACGTTGTACGTTATACGTTATACGATATACGTTATACGTTACACGTTGTACGTTATACGTTATACGTTTTACGTTTTACGTAATACGTTATACGTTATACGTTATACGTTATACGTTATACGTTATACGTTATACGTTATACGTTAAACGTTATACGCTGTACGTTATACGTTATACGTTATACGTTACACGTTGTACGTTGTACGTTATACGTTATACGCTGTACGTTATACGTTACACGTTGTACGTTGTACGTTATACGTTGTACGTTATACGTTGTACATTGTACGTTATACGTTGTACGTTATACGTTGTACGTTATGCGTTGTTCGTTATACGTTGTACGTTATACGTTATACGTTATACGTTATACGTTATACGTTATACGTTATACGTTATACGTTATACGTTATACGTTATACGTTATACGTTTTACGTTATACGTTATACGTTATACGTTATACGTTATACGTTATACGTTATACGTTATACGTTATACGTTATACGTTAAACGTTATACGCTGTACGTTATACGTTATACGTTATACGTTACACGTTGTACGTTGTACGTTATACGTTATACGCTGTACGTTATACGTTACACGTTGTACGTTGTACGTTATACGTTGTACGTTATACGTTGTACATTGTACGTTATACGTTGTACGTTATACGTTGTACGTTATGCGTTGTTCGTTATACGTTATACGTTATACGTTATACGTTACACGTTGTACGTTGTACGTTATACGTTGTACATTATACGTTGTACGTTATACGTTATACGCTGTACGTTATACGTTATACGTTACATGTTGTACGGTGTACGTTATACGTTATACGTTATACGTTATACGTTATACGTTATACGTTATACGTTATACGTTATACGTTATACGTTATACGTTATACGTTATACGTTATACGTTATACGTTATACGTTATACGTTATACGTTATACGTTATACGTTATACGTTATACGTTATACGTTATACGTTATACGTTATACGTTATACGTTATACGTTATACGTTATACGTTATACGTTATACGTTATACGTTATACGTTATACGTTATACGTTATACGTTAAACGTTATACGCTGTACGTTATACGTTATACGTTATACGTTACACGTTGTACGTTGTACGTTATACGTTATACGCTGTACGTTATACGTTACACGTTGTACGTTGTACGTTATACGTTGTACGTTATACGTTGTACATTGTACGTTATACGTTGTACGTTATACGTTGTACGTTATGCGTTGTTCGTTATACGTTGTACGTTATACGTTATACGTTATACGTTATACGTTATACGTTATACGTTATACGTTATACGTTTTACGTTTTACGTTATACGTTATACGTTATACGTTATACGCTGTACGTTATACGTTATACGTTATACGTTACACGTTGTACGTTGTACGTTATACGTTATACGCTGTACGTTATACGTTACACGTTGTACGTTGTACGTTATACGTTGTACGTTATACGTTGTACATTGTACGTTATACGTTGTACGTTATACGTTGTACGTTATGCGTTGTTCGTTATACGTTGTACGTTATACGTTATACGTTATACGTTACACGTTGTACGTTGTACGTTATACGTTATACGCTGTACGTTATACGTTACACGTTGTACGTTGTACGTTATACGTTGTACGTTATACGTTGTACATTGTACGTTATACGTTGTACGTTATACGTTGTACGTTATGCGTTGTTCGTTATACGTTGTACGTTATACGTTATACGTTATACGTTATACGTTATACGTTATACGTTATACGTTATACGTTATACGTTATACGTTATACGTTATACGTTATACGTTATACGTTATACGTTATACGTTATACGTTATACGTTATACGTTATACGTTATACGTTATACGTTATACGTTATACGTTATACGTTATACGTTATACGTTATACGTTATACGTTATACGTTATACGTTATACGTTATACGTTATACGCAATACCTTATACGTTATACGTTATACGTTACACGTTGTACGTTGTACGTTATACGCTGTACGTTATACGCTGTACGTTATACGCTGTACGTTATACGTTATACGTTGTACGTTATACGTTATACGTTATACGTTATACGTTATACGCTGTACGTTATACGGTATACGTTATACGTTGTACGTTATACGTTATACGTTATACGTTATACGTTATACGTAATACGTTATACGTTATACGTTATACGTTATACGTTATACGTTATACGCTGTACGATATACGTTATACGTTATACGTTACACGTTGTACGTTGTACGTTATACGTTGTACGTTATACGTAATACGTTATACGTTATACGTTATACATTATACGTTATACGTTATACGTTATACGTTATACGTTAAACGTTATACGCTGTACGTTATACGTTATACGTTATACGTTACACGTTGTACGTTTTACGTTATACGTTATACGTTGTATGTTATACGTTGTACGTTATACGTTATACGTTGTACGTTATACGTTGTACATTATACGTTGTACGTTATACGTTATACGCTGTACGTTATACGTTATACGTTATACGTTATACGTTGTACGTTATACGCTGTACGTTATACGCTGTACGTTATACGTTATACGTTATACGTTACACGTTGTACGTTGTACGTTATACGTTGTACGTTATACGTAATACGTTATACGTTATACGTTATACGTTATACGTTATACGTTATACGTTATACGTTATACGTTATACGTTATACGTTATACGTTATACGTTATACGTTATACGTTAAAGGTTATACGCTGTACGTTATACGTTATACGTTATACGTTACACGTTGTACGTTGTACGTTATACGTTATACGCTGTACGTTATACGTTACACGTTGTACGTTGTACGTTATACGTTGTACGTTATACGTTGTACATTGTACGTTATACGTTGTACGTTATACGTTGTACGTTATGCGTTGTTCGTTATACGTTGTACGTTATACGTTATACGTTATACGTTATACGTTATACGTTATACGTTATACGTTATACGTTATACGTTATACGTTTTACGTTATACGTTATACGTTATACGTTATACGTTATACGTTATACGTTATACGTTATACGTTAAACGTTATACGCTGTACGTTATACGTTATACGTTATACGTTACACGTTGTACGTTGTACGTTATACGTTATACGCTGTACGTTATACGTTACACGTTGTACGTTGTACGTTATACGTTGTACGTTATACGTTGTACATTGTACGTTATACGTTGTACGTTATACGTTGTACGTTATGCGTTGTTCGTTATACGTTATACGTTATACGTTATACGTTACACGTTGTTCGTTGTACGTTATACGTTGTACATTATACGTTGTACGTTATACGTTATACGCTGTACGTTATACGTTACATGTTGTACGGTGTACGTTATACGTTATACGTTATACGTTATACGTTATACGTTATACGTTATACGTTATACGTTATACGTTATACGTTATACGTTATACGTTATACGTTATACGTTATACGTTATACGTTATACGTTATACGTTATACGTTATACGTTATACGTTATACGTTATACGTTATACGTTATACGTTAAACGTTATACGCTGTACGTTATACGTCATACGTTATACGTTACACGTTGTACGTTGTACGTTATACGTTATACGCTGTACGTTATACGTTACACGTTGTACGTTGTACGTTATACGTTGTACGTTATACGTTGTACATTGTACGTTATACGTTGTACGTTATACGTTGTACGTTATGCGTTGTTCGTTATACGTTGTACGTTATACGTTATACGTTATACGTTATACGTTATACGTTATACGTTATACGTTATACGTTTTACGTTTTACGTTATACGTTATACGTTATACGTTATACGTTATACGTTATACGTTATACGTTATACGTTATACGTTATACGTTATACGTTATACGTTATACGTTATACGTTTTACGTTATACGTTATACGTTATACGTTATACGTTATACGTTATACGTTATACGTTATACGTTATACGTTATACGTTATACGTTATACGTTATACGTTATACGTTATACGTTATACGTTAAACGTTATACGCTGTACGTTATACGTTATACGTTATACGTTACACGTTGTACGTTGTACGTTATACGTTATACGCTGTACGTTATACGTTACACGTTGTACGTTGTACGTTATACGTTGTACGTTATACGTTGTACATTTTACGTTATACGTTGTACGTTATACGTTGTACGTTATGCGTTGTTCGTTATACGTTGTACGTTATACGTTATACGTTATACGTTATACGTTATACGTTATACGTTATACGTTATACGTTTTACGTTTTACGTTATACGTTATACGTTATACGTTATACGCTGTACGTTATACGTTATACGTTATACGTTATACGTTATACGCTGTACGTTATACGTTATACGTTATACGTTACACGTTGTACGTTGTACGTTATACGTTATACGCTGTACGTTATACGTTACACGTTGTACGTTGTACGTTATACGTTGTACGTTATACGTTGTACATTGTACGTTATACGTTGTACGTTATACGTTGTACGTTATGCGTTGTTCGTTATACGTTGTACGTTATACGTTATACGTTATACGTTACACGTTGTACGTTGTACGTTATACGTTATACGCTGTACGTTATACGTTACACGTTGTACGTTGTACGTTATACGTTGTACGTTATACGTTGTACATTGTACGTTATACGTTGTACGTTATACGTTGTACGTTATGCGTTGTTCGTTATACGTTGTACGTTATACGTTATACGTTATACGTTATACGTTATACGTTATACGTTATACGTTATACGTTATACGTTATACGTTATACGTTATACGTTATACGTTATACGTTATACGTTATACGTTATACGTTATACGTTATACGTTATACGTTATACGTTATACGTTATACGTTATACGTTATACGTTATACGTTATACGTTATACGTTATACGTTATACGTTATACGTTATACGTTATACGCAATACGTTATACGTTATACGTTATACGTTACACGTTGTACGTTGTACGTTATACGCTGTACGTTATACGCTGTACGTTATACGCTGTACGTTATACGTTATACGTTGTACGTTATACGTTATACGTTATACGTTATACGTTATACGCTGTACGTTATACGGTATACGTTATACGTTGTACGTTATACGTTATACGTTATACGTTATACGTTATACGTTATACGTTATACGTTATACGTTATACGTTATACGTTATACGTTATACGCTGTACGATATACGTTATACGTTATACGTTACACGTTGTACGTTGTACGTTATACGTTGTACGTTATACGTAATACGTTATACGTTATACGTTATACATTATACGTTATACGTTATACGTTATACGTTATACGTTAAACGTTATACGCTGTACGTTATACGTTATACGTTATACGTTACACGTTGTACGTTGTACGTTATACGTTATACGTTGTATGTTATACGTTGTACGTTATACGTTATACGTTGTACGTTATACGTTGTACATTATACGTTGTACGTTATACGTTATACGCTGTACGTTATACGTTATACGTTATACGTTATACGTTGTACGTTATACGCTGTACGTTATACGCTGTACGTTATACGTTATACGTTATACGTTACACGTTGTACGTTGTACGTTATACGTTGTACGTTATACGTAATACGTTATACGTTATACGTTATACGTTATACGTTATACGTTATACGTTATACGTTATACGTTATACGTTATACGTTATACGTTATACGTTATACGTTATACGTTAAAGGTTATACGCTGTACGTTATACGTTATACGTTATACGTTACACGTTGTACGTTGTACGTTATACGTTATACGCTGTACGTTATACGTTACACGTTGTACGTTGTACGTTATACGTTGTACGTTATACGTTGTACATTGTACGTTATACGTTGTACGTTATACGTTGTACGTTATGCGTTGTTCGTTATACGTTGTACGTTATACGTTATACGTTATACGTTATACGTTATACGTTATACGTTATACGTTATACGTTATACGTTATACGTTTTACGTTATACGTTATACGTTATACGTTATACGTTATACGTTATACGTTATACGTTATACGTTAAACGTTATACGCTGTACGTTATACGTTATACGTTATACGTTACACGTTGTACGTTGTACGTTATACGTTATACGCTGTACGTTATACGTTACACGTTGTACGTTGTACGTTATACGTTGTACGTTATACGTTGTACATTGTACGTTATACGTTGTACGTTATACGTTGTACGTTATGCGTTGTTCGTTATACGTTATACGTTATACGTTATACGTTACACGTTGTTCGTTGTACGTTATACGTTGTACATTATACGTTGTACGTTATACGTTATACGCTGTACGTTATACGTTACATGTTGTACGGTGTACGTTATACGTTATACGTTATACGTTATACGTTATACGTTATACGTTATACGTTATACGTTATACGTTATACGTTATACGTTATACGTTATACGTTATACGTTATACGTTATACGTTATACGTTATACGTTATACGTTATACGTTATACGTTATACGTTATACGTTATACGTTATACGTTAAACGTTATACGCTGTACGTTATACGTCATACGTTATACGTTACACGTTGTACGTTGTACGTTATACGTTATACGCTGTACGTTATACGTTACACGTTGTACGTTGTACGTTATACGTTGTACGTTATACGTTGTACATTGTACGTTATACGTTGTACGTTATACGTTGTACGTTATGCGTTGTTCGTTATACGTTGTACGTTATACGTTATACGTTATACGTTATACGTTATACGTTATACGTTATACGTTATACGTTTTACGTTTTACGTTATACGTTATACGTTATACGTTATACGTTATACGTTATACGTTATACGTTATACGTTATACGTTATACGTTATACGTTATACGTTATACGTTATACGTTTTACGTTATACGTTATACGTTATACGTTATACGTTATACGTTATACGTTATACGTTATACGTTATACGTTATACGTTATACGTTATACGTTATACGTTATACGTTATACGTTATACGTTATACGTTATACGTTATACGTTATACGTTATACGTTATACGTTATACGTTATACGTTATACGTTATACGTTATACGTTATACGTTATACGTTATACGTTATACGTTATACGTTATACGTTATACGTTATACGTTATACGTTATACGTTATACGTTATACGTTATACGTTATACGTTATACGTTATACGTTATACGTTATACGTTATACGTTATACGTTATACGTTATACGTTATACGTTATACGTTATACGTTATACGTTATACGTTATACGTTATACGTTATACGTTATACGTTATGCGTTGTTCGTTATACGTTGTACGTTATACGTTATACGTTATACGTTGTACGTTATACGTTATACGTTATACGTTATACGTTATACGCTGTACGTTATACGCTGTACGTTATACGTTATACGTTATACGTTATACGTTATACGTTATACGTTATACGTTATACGTTATACGTTATACGTTATACGTTATACGTTATACGTTATACGCTGTACGTTATACGTTATACGTTATACGTTACACGTTGTACGTTGTACGTTATACGTTATACGTTGTATGTTATACGTTGTACGTTATACGTTATACGTTGTACGTTATACGTTGTACATTATACGTTGTACGTTATACGTTATACGCTGTACGTTATACGTTATACGTTATACGTTATACGTTATACGTTATACGCTGTACGTTATACGCTGTACGTTATACGTTATACGTTATACGTTATACGCAATACGTTATACGTTATACGTTATACGTTATACGTTATACGTTATACGTTATACGTTATACGTTATACGTTATACGTTATACGTTAAACGTTATACGCTGTACGTTATACGTTATACGTTATACGTTACACGTTGTACGTTGTACGTTATACGCTGTACGTTATACGTTACACGTTGTACGTTGTACGTTATACGTTGTACGTTATACGTTGTACATTGTACGTTATACGTTGTACGTTATACGTTGTACGTTATGCGTTGTTCGTTATACGTTGTACGTTATACGTTATACGTTATACGTTATACGTTATACGTTATACGTTATACGTTATACGTTATACGTTTTACGTTATACGTTATACGTTATACGTTATACGTTATACGTTATACGTTAAACGTTATACGCTGTACGTTATACGTTATACGTTATACGTTACACGTTGTACGTTGTACGTTATACGTTATACGTTGTATGTTATACGTTGTACGTTATACGTTATACGTTGTACGTTATACGTTGTACATTATACGTTGTACGTTATACGTTATACGCTGTACGTTATACGTTATACGTTATACGTTATACGTTGTACGTTATACGCTGTACGTTATACGCTGTACGTTATACGTTATACGTTATACGTTACACGTTGTACGTTGTACGTTATACGTTGTACGTTATACGTAATACGTTATACGTTATACGTTATACGTTATACGTTATACGTTATACGTTATACGTTATACGTTATACGTTATACGTTATACGTTATACGTTATACGTTATACGTTAAAGGTTATACGCTGTACGTTATACGTTATACGTTATACGTTACACGTTGTACGTTGTACGTTATACGTTATACGCTGTACGTTATACGTTACACGTTGTACGTTGTACGTTATACGTTGTACGTTATACGTTGTACATTGTACGTTGTACGTTGTACGTTATACGTTGTACGTTATGCGTTGTTCGTTATACGTTGTACGTTATACGTTATACGTTATACGTTATACGTTATACGTTATACGTTATACGTTATACGTTATACGTTTTACGTTATACGTTATACGTTATACGTTATACGTTATACGTTATACGTTATACGTTAAACGTTATACGCTGTACGTTATACGTTATACGTTATACGTTACACGTTGTACGTTGTACGTTATACGTTATACGCTGTACGTTATACGTTACACGTTGTACGTTGTACGTTATACGTTGTACGTTATACGTTGTACATTGTACGTTATACGTTGTACGTTATACGTTGTACGTTATGCGTTGTTCGTTATACGTTATACGTTATACGTTATACGTTACACGTTGTACGTTGTACGTTATACGTTGTACATTATACGTTGTACGTTATACGTTATACGCTGTACGTTATACGTTATACGTTACATGTTGTACGGTGTACGTTATACGTTATACGTTATACGTTATACGTTATACGTTATACGTTATACGTTATACGTTATACGTTATACGTTATACGTTATACGTTATACGTTATACGTTATACGTTATACGTTATACGTTATACGTTATACGTTATACGTTATACGTTATACGTTATACGTTATACGTTATACGTTATACGTTATACGTTATACGTTATACGTTATACGTTATACGTTATACGTTATACGTTATACGTTATACGTTATACGTTATACGTTATACGTTATACGTTATACGTTATACGTTATACGTTATACGTTATACGTTATACGTTATACGTTATACGTTATACGTTATACGTTATACGTTATACGTTATACGTTATACGTTATACGTTATACGTTATACGTTATACGTTATACGTTATACGTTATACGTTATACGTTATACGTTATACGTTATACGTTATACGTTATACGTTATACGTTATACGTTATACGTTATACGTTATACGTTATACGTTATACGTTATACGTTATACGTTATACGTTATACGTTATACGTTATACGTTATACGTTATACGTTATACGTTATACGTTATACGTTATACGTTATACGTTATACGTTATACGTTATACGTTATACGTTATACGTTATACGTTATACGTTATACGTTATACGTTATACGTTATACGTTACACGTTGTACGTTGTACGTTATACGTTGTACATTATACGTTGTACGTTATACGTTATACGCTGTACGTTATACGTTATACGTTACATGTTGTACGGTGTACGTTATACGTTGTACGTTATACGTTGTACGTTATACGTTGTACGTTATACGTTGTATGTTATACGTTATACGCTGTACGTTATACGTTATACGTTGTACGTTATACGTTATACGTTATACGTTATACGTTATACGCTGTACGTTATACGCTGTACGTTATACGTTATACGTTATACGTTATACGTTATACGTTGTACGTTATACGTTATACGTTATACGTTATACGTTATACGCTGTACGTTATACGCTGTACGTTATACGTTATACGTTATACGTTGTACGTTATACGCTGTACGTTATACGCTGTACGTTATACGTTATACGTTATACGTTATACGTTTTACGTTATACGCTGTACGTTATACCTTATACGTTATACGTTATACGCTGTACGTTATACGCTGTACGTTTTACGTTATACGTTATACGTTATACGTTATACGTTATACGCAATACGTTATACGTTATACGTTATACGTTATACGTTATACGTTATACGTTATACGTTATACGTTATACGTTATACGTTAAACGTTATACGCTGTACGTTATACGTTATACGTTATACGTTACACGTTGTACGTTGTACGTTATACGTTATACGCTGTACGTTATACGTTACACGTTGTACGTTGTACGTTATACGTTGTACGTTATACGTTGTACATTGTACGTTATACGTTGTACGTTATACGTTGTACGTTATGCGTTGTTCGTTATACGTTGTACGTTATACGTTATACGTTATACGTTATACGTTATACGTTGTACGTTATACGTTATACGTTTTACGTTTTACGTTATACGTTATACGTTATACGTTATACGTTATACGTTATACGTTATACGTTATACGTTATACGTTATACGTTATACGTTATACGTTATACGTTATACGTTATACGTTATACGATATACGTTATACGTTATACGTTATACGTTATACGTTATACGTTATACGTTATACGTTATACGTTATACGTTATACGTTATACGTTATACGTTATACGTTATACGTTATACGTTATACGTTATACGTTATACGTTATACGTCATACGTTATACGTCATACGTCATACGTCATACGTTATACGTTATACGTTATACGTTATACGTTATACGTTATACGTTATACGTTATACGTTATACGTTATACGTTATACGTTATACGTTATACGTTATACGTTATACGTTATACGTTATACGTTATACGTTATACGTTATACGTTATACGTTATACGTTATACGTTATACGTTATACGTTATACGTTATACGTTATACGTTATACGTTATACGTTATACGTTATACGTTATACGTTATACGTTATACGTTATACGTTATACGTTATACGTTATACGTTATACGTTATACGTTATACGTTACACGTTGTACGTTGTACGTTATACGTTGTACATTATACGTTGTACGTTATACGTTATACGCTGTACGTTATACGTTATACGTTACATGTTGTACGGTGTACGTTATACGTTGTACGTTATACGTTGTACGTTATACGTTGTATGTTATACGTTATACGCTGTACGTTATACGTTGTACGTTGTACGTTATACGTTATACGTTATACGTTATACGTTATACGTTATACGCTGTACGTTATACGCTGTATGTTATACGTTATACGTTATACGTTATACGTTGCACGTTATACGCTGTACGTTATACGCTGTACGTTATACGTTATACGTTATACGTTATACGTTGTACGTTATACGCTGTACGTTATACCTTATACGTTATACGTTATACGCTGTACGTTATACGCTGTACGTTATACGTTATACGTTATACGTTATACGTTATACGTTATACGTTATACGTTATACGTTATACGTTATACGTTATACGTTATACGTTATACGTTATACGTTACACGTTGTACGTTGTACGTTATACGTTGTACATTATACGTTGTACGTTATACGTTATACGCTGTACGTTATACGTTATACGTTACATGTTGTACGGTGTACGTTATACGTTGTACGTTATACGTTGTACGTTATACGTTGTACGTTATACGTTGTATGTTATACGTTATACGCTGTACGTTATACGTTATACGTTGTACATTATACGTTATACGTTATACGTTATACGTTATACGCTGTACGTTATACGCTGTATGTTATACGTTATACGTTATACGTTATACGTTGCACGTTATACGCTGTACGTTATACGCTGTACGTTATACGTTATACGTTATACGTTATACGTTGTACGTTATACGCTGTACGTTATACCTTATACGTTATACGTTATACGCTGTACGTTATACGCTGTACGTTATACGTTATACGTTATACGTTATACGTTATACGTTATACGTTATACGTTATACGTTATACGTTATACGTTATACGCAATACGTTATACGTTATACGTTATACGTTATACGATATACGTTATACGCAATACGTTATACGTTATACGTTATACGTTATACGTTATACGTTATACGTTATACGTTATACGTTATACGTTATACGTTATACGTTATACGTTATACGTTATACGTTATACGTTATACGTTATACGTTATACGTTATACGTTATACGTTATACCTTATACGTTGTACGTTATACGCTGTACGTTATACGCTGTACGTTATACGCTGTACGTTATACGTTATACGTTGTACGTTATAGGTTATACGTTATAAGTTATACGCTGTACGTTATACGCTGTACGTTATACGCTGTACGTTATACGTTATACGTTATACGTTATACGTTATACGTTATACGTTATACGTTATACGTTATACGTTATACGCAATACGTTATACGTTATACGTTATACGTTACACGTTGTACGTTGTACGTTATACGCTGTACGTTATACGCTGTACGTTATACGCTGTACGTTATACGTTATACGTTGTACGTTATACGTTATACGTTATACGTTATACGCTGTACGTTATACGGTATACGTTACACGTTGTACGTTATACGTTATACGTTATACGTTATACGTTATACGTAATAAGTTATACGTTATACGTTATACGTTATACGTTATACGTTATACGCTGTACGTTATACGTTATACGTTATACGTTACACGTTGTACGTTGTACGTTATACGTTGTACGTTATACGTAATACGTTATACGTTATACGTTATACATTATACGTTATACGTTATACGTTATACGTTATACGTTAAACGTTATACGCTGTACGTTATACGTTATACGTTATACGTTACACGTTGTACGTTGTACGTTATACGTTATACGTTATACGTTATACGTTATACGTTATACGTTATACGTTATACGTTATACGTTATACGTTATACGTTATACGTTATACGTTATACGTTATACGTTATACGTTATACGTTATACGTTATACGTTATACGTTATACGTTATACGTTATACGTTATACGTTATACGTTATACGTTATACGTTATACGTTATACGTTACACGTTGTACGTTGTACGTTATACGTTGTACATTATACGTTGTACGTTATACGTTATACGCTGTACGTTATACGTTATACGTTACATGTTGTACGGTGTACGTTATACGTTGTACGTTATACGTTGTACGTTATACGTTGTACGTTATACGTTGTATGTTATACGTTATACGCTGTACGTTATACGTTATACGTTGTACGTTATACGTTACACGTTATACGTTATACGTTACACGTTATACGCTGTACGTTATACGCTGTATGTTATACGTTATACGTTATACGTTATACGTTGCACGTTATACGCTGTACGTTATACGCTGTACGTTATACGTTATACGTTATACGTTATACGTTGTACGTTATACGCTGTACGTTATACCTTATACGTTATACGTTATACGCTGTACGTTATACGCTGTACGTTATACGTTATACGTTATACGTTATACGTTATACGTTATACGTTATACGTTATACGTTATACGTTATACGTTATACGTTATACGTTATACGTTATACGTTATACGTTATACGTTATACGTTATACGTTATACGTTATACGTTATACGTTATATGTTATACGTTATACGTCATACGTCATACGTTATACGTTATACGTTATACGTTATACGTTATACGTTATACGTTATACGTTATACGTTATACGTTATACGTTATACGTTATACGTTATACGTTATACGTTATACGTTATACGTTATACGTTATACGTTATACGTTATACGTTATACGTTATACGTTATACGTTATTCGTTATACGTTATACGTTATACGTTATACGTTATACGTTATACGTTATACGTTATACGTTATACGTTATACGTTATACGTTATACGTTATACGTTATACGTTATACGTTATACGTTATACGTTATACGTTATACGTTATACGTTATACGTTATACGTTATACGTTATACGTTATACGTTATACGTTATACGTTATACGTTATACGTTATACGTTATACGTTATACGTTATACGTTATACGTTATACGTTATACGTTATACGTTATACGTTATACGTTATACGTTATACGTTATACGTTATACGTTATACGTTATACGTTATACGTTATACGTTATACGTTATACGTTATACGTTATACGTTATACGTTATACGTTATACGTTATACGTTATACGTTATACGTTATACGTTATACGTTATACGTTATACGTTATACGTTATACGTTATACGTTATACGTTATACGTTATACGTTATACGTTATACGTTATACGTTATACGTTATACGTTATACGTTATACGTTATACGTTATACGTTATACGTTATACGTTATACGTTATACGTTATACGTTATACGTTATACGTTATACGTTATACGTTATACGTTATACGTTATACGTTATACGTTATACGTTATACGTTATACGTTATACGTTATACGTCATACGTCATACGTTATACGTTATACGTCATACGTCATACGTTATACGTTATACGTTATACGTTATACGTTATACGTTATACGTTATACGTTATACGTTATACGTTATACGTTATACGTTATACGTTATACGTTATACGTTATACGTTATACGTTATACGTTATACGTTATACGTTATACGTTATACGTTATACGTTATACGTTATACGTTATACGTTATACGTTATACGTTATACGTTATACGTTATACGTTATACGTTATACGTTATACGTTATACGTTATACGTTATACGTTACACGTTGTACGTTACACGTTGTACGTTGTACGTTATACGTTGTACATTATACGTTGTACGTTATACGTTATACGCTGTACGTTATACGTTATACGTTACATGTTGTACGGTGTACGTTATACGTTGTACGTTATACGTTGTACGTTATACGTTGTATGTTATACGTTATACGCTGTACGTTATACGTTGTACGTTGTACGTTATACGTTATACGTTATACGTTATACGTTATACGTTATACGCTGTACGTTATACGCTGTATGTTATACGTTATACGTTATACGTTATACGTTGCACGTTATACGCTGTACGTTATACGCTGTACGTTATACGTTATACGTTATACGTTATACGTTGTACGTTATACGCTGTACGTTATACCTTATACGTTATACGTTATACGCTGTACGTTATACGCTGTACGTTATACGTTATACGTTATACGTTATACGTTATACGTTATACGTTATACGTTATACGTTATACGTTATACGTTATACGTTATACGTTACACGTTGTACGTTGTACGTTATACGTTGTACATTATACGTTGTACGTTATACGTTATACGCTGTACGTTATACGTTATACGTTACATGTTGTACGGTGTACGTTATACGTTGTACGTTATACGTTGTACGTTATACGTTGTACGTTATACGTTGTATGTTATACGTTATACGCTGTACGTTATACGTTATACGTTGTACATTATACGTTATACGTTATACGTTATACGTTATACGCTGTACGTTATACGCTGTATGTTATACGTTATACGTTATACGTTATACGTTGCACGTTATACGCTGTACGTTATACGCTGTACGTTATACGTTATACGTTATACGTTATACGTTATACGTTGTACGTTATACGCTGTACGTTATACCTTATACGTTATACGTTATACGCTGTACGTTATACGCTGTACGTTATACGTTATACGTTATACGTTATACGTTATACGTTATACGTTATACGTTATACGTTATACGTTATACGTTATACGCAATACGTTATACGTTATACGTTATACGTTATACGATATACGTTATACGCAATACGTTATACGTTATACGTTATACGTTATACGTTATACGTTATACGTTATACGTTATACGTTATACGTTATACGTTATACGTTATACGTTATACGTTATACGTTATACCTTATACGTTGTACGTTATACGCTGTACGTTATACGCTGTACGTTATACGCTGTACGTTATACGTTATACGTTGTACGTTATAGGTTATACGTTATAAGTTATACGCTGTACGTTATACGCTGTACGTTATACGCTGTACGTTATACGTTATACGTTATACGTTATACGTTATACGTTATACGTTATACGTTATACGTTATACGTTATACGCAATACGTTATACGTTATACGTTATACGTTACACGTTGTACGTTGTACGTTATACGCTGTACGTTATACGCTGTACGTTATACGCTGTACGTTATACGTTATACGTTGTACGTTATACGTTATACGTTATACGTTATACGCTGTACGTTATACGGTATACGTTACACGTTGTACGTTATACGTTATACGTTATACGTTATACGTTATACGTAATAAGTTATACGTTATACGTTATACGTTATACGTTATACGTTATACGCTGTACGTTATACGTTATACGTTATACGTTACACGTTGTACGTTGTACGTTATACGTTGTACGTTATACGTAATACGTTATACGTTATACGTTATACATTATACGTTATACGTTATACGTTATACGTTATACGTTAAACGTTATACGCTGTACGTTATACGTTATACGTTATACGTTACACGTTGTACGTTGTACGTTATACGTTATACGTTATACGTTATACGTTATACGTTATACGTTATACGTTATACGTTATACGTTATACGTTATACGTTATACGTTATACGTTACACGTTATACGTTATACGTTATACGTTATACGTTATACGTTATACGTTATACGTTATACGTTATACGTTATACGTTATACGTTATACGTTATACGTTACACGTTGTACGTTGTACGTTATACGTTGTACATTATACGTTGTACGTTATACGTTATACGCTGTACGTTATACGTTATACGTTACATGTTGTACGGTGTACGTTATACGTTGTACGTTATACGTTGTACGTTATACGTTGTACGTTATACGTTGTATGTTATACGTTATACGCTGTACGTTATACGTTATACGTTGTACGTTATACGTTATACGTTATACGTTATACGTTACACGTTATACGCTGTACGTTATACGCTGTATGTTATACGTTATACGTTATACGTTATACGTTGCACGTTATACGCTGTACGTTATACGCTGTACGTTATACGTTATACGTTATACGTTATACGTTGTACGTTATACGCTGTACGTTATACCTTATACGTTATACGTTATACGCTGTACGTTATACGCTGTACGTTATACGTTATACGTTATACGTTATACGTTATACGTTATACGTTATACGTTATACGTTATACGTTATACGTTATACGTTATACGTTATACGTTATACGTTATACGTTATACGTTATACGTTATACGTTATACGTTATACGTTATACGTTATACGTTATACGTCATACGTCATACGTTATACGTTATACGTTATACGTTATACGTTATACGTTATACGTTATACGTTATACGTTATACGTTATACGTTATACGTTATACGTTATACGTTATACGTTATACGTTATACGTTATACGTTATACGTTATACGTTATACGTTATACGTTATACGTTATACGTTATACGTTATACGTTATACGTTATACGTTATACGTTATACGTTATACGTTATACGTTATACGTTATACGTTATACGTTATACGTTATACGTTATACGTTATACGTTATACGTTATACGTTATACGTTATACGTTATACGTTATACGTTATACGTTATACGTTATACGTTATACGTTATACGTTATACGTTATACGTTATACGTTATACGTTATACGTTATACGTTATACGTTATACGTTATACGTTATACGTTATACGTTATACGTTATACGTTATACGTTATACGTTATACGTTATACGTTATACGTTATACGTTATACGTTATACGTTATACGTTATACGTTATACGTTACACGTTGTACGTTGTACGTTATACGTTGTACATTATACGTTGTACGTTATACGTTATACGCTGTACGTTATACGTTATACGTTACATGTTGTACGGTGTACGTTATACGTTGTACGTTATACGTTGTACGTTATACGTTGTATGTTATACGTTATACGCTGTACGTTATACGTTGTACGTTGTACGTTATACGTTATACGTTATACGTTATACGTTATACGTTATACGCTGTACGTTATACGCTGTATGTTATACGTTATACGTTATACGTTATACGTTGCACGTTATACGCTGTACGTTATACGCTGTACGTTATACGTTATACGTTATACGTTATACGTTGTACGTTATACGCTGTACGTTATACCTTATACGTTATACGTTATACGCTGTACGTTATACGCTGTACGTTATACGTTATACGTTATACGTTATACGTTATACGTTATACGTTATACGTTATACGTTATACGTTATACGTTATACGTTATACGTTACACGTTGTACGTTGTACGTTATACGTTGTACATTATACGTTGTACGTTATACGTTATACGCTGTACGTTATACGTTATACGTTACATGTTGTACGGTGTACGTTATACGTTGTACGTTATACGTTGTACGTTATACGTTGTACGTTATACGTTGTATGTTATACGTTATACGCTGTACGTTATACGTTATACGTTGTACATTATACGTTATACGTTATACGATATACGTTATACGCTGTACGTTATACGCTGTATGTTATACGTTATACGTTATACGTTATACGTTGCACGTTATACGCTGTACGTTATACGCTGTACGTTATACGTTATACGTTATACGTTATACGTTATACGTTGTACGTTATACGCTGTACGTTATACCTTATACGTTATACGTTATACGCTGTACGTTATACGCTGTACGTTATACGTTATACGTTATACGTTATACGTTATACGTTATACGTTATACGTTATACGTTATACGTTATACGTTATACGCAATACGTTATACGTTATACGTTATACGTTATACGATATACGTTATACGCAATACGTTATACGTTATACGTTATACGTTATACGTTATACGTTATACGTTATACGTTATACGTTATACGTTATACGTTATACGTTATACGTTATACGTTATACGTTATACGTTATACGTTATACGTTATACGTTATACCTTATACGTTGTACGTTATACGCTGTACGTTATACGCTGTACGTTATACGCTGTACGTTATACGTTATACGTTGTACGTTATAGGTTATACGTTATAAGTTATACGCTGTACGTTATACGCTGTACGTTATACGCTGTACGTTATACGTTATACGTTATACGTTATACGTTATACGTTATACGTTATACGTTATACGTTATACGTTATACGCAATACGTTATACGTTATACGTTATACGTTACACGTTGTACGTTGTACGTTATACGCTGTACGTTATACGCTGTACGTTATACGCTGTACGTTATACGTTATACGTTGTACGTTATACGTTATACGTTATACGTTATACGCTGTACGTTATACGGTATACGTTATACGTTGTACGTTATACGTTATACGTTATACGTTATACGTTATACGTAATAAGTTATACGTTATACGTTATACGTTATACGTTATACGTTATACGCTGTACGTTATACGTTATACGTTATACGTTACACGTTGTACGTTGTACGTTATACGTTGTACGTTATACGTAATACGTTATACGTTATACGTTATACATTATACGTTATACGTTATACGTTATACGTTATACGTTAAACGTTATACGCTGTACGTTATACGTTATACGTTATACGTTACACGTTGTACGTTGTACGTTATACGTTATACGTTATACGTTATACGTTATACGTTATACGTTATACGTTATACGTTATACGTTATACGTTATACGTTATACGTTATACGTTATACGTTATACGTTATACGTTATACGTTATACGTTATACGTTATACGTTATACGTTATACGTTATACGTTATACGTTATACGTTATACGTTATACGTTATACGTTATACGTTATACGTTACACGTTGTACGTTGTACGTTATACGTTGTACATTATACGTTGTACGTTATACGTTATACGCTGTACGTTATACGTTATACGTTACATGTTGTACGGTGTACGTTATACGTTGTACGTTATACGTTGTACGTTATACGTTGTACGTTATACGTTGTATGTTATACGTTATACGCTGTACGTTATACGTTATACGTTGTACGTTATACGTTATACGTTATACGTTATACGTTACACGTTATACGCTGTACGTTATACGCTGTATGTTATACGTTATACGTTATACGTTATACGTTGCACGTTATACGCTGTACGTTATACGCTGTACGTTATACGTTATACGTTATACGTTATACGTTGTACGTTATACGCTGTACGTTATACCTTATACGTTATACGTTATACGCTGTACGTTATACGCTGTACGTTATACGTTATACGTTATACGTTATACTTATACGTTATACGTTATACGTTATACGTTATACGTTATACGTTATACGTTATACGTTATACGTTATACGTTATACGTTATACGTTATATGTTATACGTTATACGTTATACGTTATACGTTATACGTTATACGTTACACGTTGTACGTTGTACGTTATACGTTGTACATTATACGTTGTACGTTATACGTTATACGCTGTACGTTATACGTTATACGTTACATGTTGTACGGTGTACGTTATACGTTGTACGTTATACGTTGTACGTTATACGTTGTACGTTATACGTTGTATGTTATACGTTATACGCTGTACGTTATACGTTATACGTTGTACATTATACGTTATACGTTATACGTTATACGTTATACGCTGTACGTTATACGCTGTATGTTATACGTTATACGTTATACGTTATACGTTGCACGTTATACGCTGTACGTTATACGCTGTACGTTATACGTTATACGTTATACGTTATACGTTGTACGTTATACGCTGTACGTTATACCTTATACGTTATACGTTATACGCTGTACGTTACACGCTGTACGTTATACGTTATACGTTATACGTTATACGTTATACGTTATACGTTATACGTTATACGTTATACGTTATACGTTATACGTTATACGCAATACGTTATACGTTATACGTTATACGTTATACGTTATACGTTATACGCAATACGTTATACGTTATACGTTATACGTTATACGTTATACGTTATACGTTATACGTTATACGTTATACGTTATACGTTATACGTTATACGTTGTACATTATACGTTGTACGTTATACGTTATACGCTGTACGTTATACGTTATACGTTACATGTTGTACGGTGTACGTTATACGTTGTACGTTATACGTTGTACGTTATACGTTGTACGTTATACGTTGTATGTTATACGTTATACGCTGTACGTTATACGTTATACGTTGTACATTATACGTTATACGTTATACGTTATACGTTATACGCTGTACGTTATACGCTGTATGTTATACGTTATACGTTATACGTTGCACGTTATACGCTGTACGTTATACGCTGTACGTTATACGTTATACGTTATACGTTATACGTTATACGTTGTACGTTATACGCTGTACGTTATACCTTATACGTTATACGTTATACGCTGTACGTTATACGCTGTACGTTATACGTTATACGTTATACGTTATACGTTATACGTTATACGTTATACGTTATACGTTATACGTTATACGTTATACGCAATACGTTATACGTTATACGTTATACGTTATACGTTATACGCAATACGTTATACGTTATACGTTATACGTTATACGTTATACGTTATACGTTATACGTTATACGTTATACGTTATACGTTATACGTTATACGTTATACGTTATACGTTATACGTTATACGTTATACGTTATACCTTATACGTTGTACGTTATACGCTGTACGTTATACGCTGTACGTTATACGCTGTACGTTATACGTTATACGTTGTACGTTATAGGTTATACGTTATAAGTTATACGCTGTACGTTATACGCTGTACGTTATACGCTGTACGTTATACGTTATACGTTATACGTTATACGTTATACGTTATACGTTATACGTTATACGTTATACGCAATACGTTATACGTTATACGTTATACGTTACACGTTGTACGTTGTACGTTATACGCTGTACGTTATACGCTGTACGTTATACGCTGTACGTTATACGTTATACGTTGTACGTTATACGTTATACGTTATACGTTATACGCTGTACGTTATACGGTATACGTTATACGTTGTACGTTATACGTTATACGTTATACGTTATACGTTATACGTAATACGTTATACGTTATACGTTATACGTTATACGTTATACGTTATACGCTGTACGTTATACGTTATACGTTATACGTTACACGTTGTACGTTGTACGTTATACGTTGTACGTTATACGTAATACGTTATACGTTATACGTTATACATTATACGTTATACGTTATACGTTATACGTTATACGTTAAACGTTATACGCTGTACGTTATACGTTATACGTTATACGTTACACGTTGTACGTTGTACGTTATACGTTATACGTTATACGTTATACGTTATACGTTATACGTTATACGTTATACGTTATACGTTATACGTTATACGTTATACGTTATACGTTATACGTTATACGTTATACGTTATACGTTATACGTTATACGTTACACGTTGTACGTTGTACGTTATACGTTGTACATTATACGTTGTACGTTATACGTTATACGCTGTACGTTATACGTTATACGTTACATGTTGTACGGTGTACGTTATACGTTGTACGTTATACGTTGTACGTTATACGTTGTACGTTATACGTTGTATGTTATACGTTATACGCTGTACGTTATACGTTATACGTTGTACGTTATACGTTATACGTTATACGTTATACGTTATACGTTATACGTTATACGTTATACGTTATACGTTATACGTTATACGCAATACGTTATACGTTATACGTTATACGTTATACGTCATACGTTATACGCAATACGCAATACGTTATACGTTATACGTTATACGTTATACGTTATACGTTATACGTTATACGTTATACGTTATACGTTATACGTTATACGTTATACGTTATACGTTATACGTTATACGTTATACGTTATACGTTATACGTTATACGTTATACGTTACACGTTGTACGTTGTACGTTATACGTTGTACATTATACGTTGTACGTTATACGTTATACGCTGTACGTTATACGTTATACGTTACATGTTGTACGGTGTACGTTATACGTTGTACGTTATACGTTGTACGTTATACGTTGTACGTTATACGTTGTATGTTATACGTTATACGCTGTACGTTATACGTTATACGTTGTACGTTATACGTTATACGTTATACGTTATACGTTATACGTTATACGTTATACGTTATACGTTATACGTTATACGTTATACGTTATACGCAATACGTTATACGTTATACGTTATACGTTATACGTTATACGTTATACGCAATACGCAATACGTTATACGTTATACGTTATACGTTATACGTTATACGTTATACGTTATACGTTATACGTTATACGTTATACGTTATACGTTATACGTTATACGTTATACGTTATACGTTATACGTTATACGTTATACGTTATACCTTATACGTTGTACGTTATACGCTGTACGTTATACGCTGTACGTTATACGCTGTACGTTATACGTTATACGTTGTACGTTATAGGTTATACGTTATAAGTTATACGCTGTACGTTATACGCTGTACGTTATACGCTGTACGTTATACGTTATACGTTATACGTTATACGTTATACGTTATACGTTATACGTTATACGTTATACGCAATACGTTATACGTTATACGTTATACGTTACACGTTGTACGTTGTACGTTATACGCTGTACGTTATACGCTGTACGTTATACGTTATACGTTATACGTTATACGTTATACGTAATACGTTATACGTTATACGTTATACGTTATACGTTATACGTTATACGCTGTACGTTATACGTTATACGTTATACGTTACACGTTGTACGTTGTACGTTATACGTTGTACGTTATACGTAATACGTTATACGTTATACGTTATACATTATACGTTATACGTTATACGTTATACGTTATACGTTAAACGTTATACGCTGTACGTTATACGTTATACGTTATACGTTACACGTTGTACGTTGTACGTTATACGTTATACGTTGTATGTTATACGTTGTACGTTATACGTTATACGTTGTACGTTATACGTTGTACATTATACGTTGTACGTTATACGTTATACGCTGTACGTTATACGTTATACGTTATACGTTATACGTTGTACGTTATACGCTGTACGTTATACGCTGTACGTTATACGTTATACGTTATACGTTACACGTTGTACGTTGTACGTTATACGTTGTACGTTATACGTAATACGTTATACGTTATACGTTATACGTTATACGTTATACGTTATACGTTATACGTTATACGTTATACGTTATACGTTATACGTTAAACGTTATACGCTGTACGTTATACGTTATACGTTATACGTTACACGTTGTACGTTGTACGTTATACGTTATACGCTGTACGTTATACGTTACACGTTGTACGTTGTACGTTATACGTTGTACGTTATACGTTGTACATTGTACGTTATACGTTGTACGTTATACGTTGTACGTTATGCGTTGTTCGTTATACGTTGTACGTTATACGTTATACGTTATACGTTATACGTTATACGTTATACGTTATACGTTATACGTTATACGTTATACGTTTTACGTTATACGTTATACGTTATACGTTATACGTTATACGTTATACGTTATACGTTATACGTTATACGTTATACGTTATACGTTATACGTTATACGTTAAACGTTATACGCTGTACGTTATACGTTATACGTTATACGTTACACGTTGTACGTTGTACGTTATACGTTATACGCTGTACGTTATACGTTACACGTTGTACGTTGTACGTTATACGTTGTACGTTATACGTTGTACATTGTACGTTATACGTTGTACGTTATACGTTGTACGTTATGCGTTGTTCGTTATACGTTATACGTTATACGTTATACGTTACACGTTGTACGTTGTACGTTATACGTTGTACATTATACGTTGTACGTTATACGTCATACGCTGTACGTTATACGTTATACGTTACATGTTGTACGGTGTACGTTATACGTTATACGTTATACGTTATACGTTATACGTTATACGTTATACGTTATACGTTATACGTTATACGTTATACGTTATACGTTATACGTTATATGTTATACGTTATACGTTATACGTTATACGTTATACGTTATACGTTATACGTTATACGTTATACGTTATACGTTATACGTTATACGTTATACGTTATACGTTATACGTTATACGTTATACGTTATACGTTATACGTTATACGTTATACGTTATACGTTATACGTTATACGTTATACGTTATACGTTATACGTTATACGTTATACGTTAAACGTTATACGCTGTACGTTATACGTTATACGTTATACGTTATACGTTACACGTTGTACGTTGTATGTTATACGTTATACGCTGTACGTTATACGTTACACGTTGTACGTTGTACGTTATACGTTGTACGTTATACGTTGTACATTGTACGTTATACGTTGTACGTTATACGTTGTACGTTATGCGTTGTTCGTTATACGTTGTACGTTATACGTTATACGTTATACGTTATACGTTACACGTTGTACGTTATACGTTATACGTTTTACGTTTTACGTAATACGTTATACGTTATACGTTATACGTTATACGTTATACGTTATACGTTATACGTTATACGTTAAACGTTATACGCTGTACGTTATACGTTATACGTTATACGTTACACGTTGTACGTTGTACGTTATACGTTATACGCTGTACGTTATACGTTACACGTTGTACGTTGTACGTTATACGTTGTACGTTATACGTTGTACATTGTACGTTATACGTTGTACGTTATACGTTGTACGTTATGCGTTGTTCGTTATACGTTGTACGTTATACGTTATACGTTATACGTTATACGTTATACGTTATACGTTATACGTTATACGTTATACGTTATACGTTATACGTTATACGTTTTACGTTATACGTTATACGTTATACGTTATACGTTATACGTTATACGTTATACGTTATACGTTATACGTTATACGTTAAACGTTATACGCTGTACGTTATACGTTATACGTTATACGTTACACGTTGTACGTTGTACGTTATACGTTATACGCTGTACGTTATACGTTACACGTTGTACGTTGTACGTTATACGTTGTACGTTATACGTTGTACATTGTACGTTATACGTTGTACGTTATACGTTGTACGTTATGCGTTGTTCGTTATACGTTATACGTTATATGTTATACGTTACACGTTGTACGTTGTACGTTATACGTTGTACATTATACGTTGTACGTTATACGTTATACGCTGTACGTTATACGTTATACGTTACATGTTGTACGGTGTACGTTATACGTTATACGTTATACGTTATACGTTATACGTTATACGTTATACGTTATACGTTATACGTTATACGTTATACGTTATACGTTATACGTTATACGTTATACGTTATACGTTATACGTTATACGTTATACGTTATACGTTATACGTTATACGTTATACGTTATACGTTATACGTTATACGTTATACGTTATACGTTATACGTTATACGTTATACGTTATACGTTATACGTTAAACGTTATACGCTGTACGTTATACGTTATACGTTATACGTTACACGTTGTACGTTGTACGTTATACGTTATACGCTGTACGTTATACGTTACACGTTGTACGTTGTACGTTATACGTTGTACGTTATACGTTGTACATTGTACGTTATACGTTGTACGTTATACGTTGTACGTTATGCGTTGTTCGTTATACGTTGTACGTTATACGTTATACGTTATACGTTATACGTTATACGTTATACGTTATACGTTATACGTTTTACGTTTTACGTTATACGTTATACGTTATACGTTATACGCTGTACGTTATACGTTATACGTTATACGTTACACGTTGTACGTTGTACGTTATACGTTATACGCTGTACGTTATACGTTACACGTTGTACGTTGTACGTTATACGTTGTACGTTATACGTTGTACATTGTACGTTATACGTTGTACGTTATACGTTGTACGTTATGCGTTGTTCGTTATACGTTGTACGTTATACGTTATACGTTATACGTTACACGTTGTACGTTGTACGTTATACGTTATACGCTGTACGTTATACGTTACACGTTGTACGTTGTACGTTATACGTTGTACGTTATACGTTGTACATTGTACGTTATACGTTGTACGTTATACGTTGTACGTTATGCGTTGTTCGTTATACGTTGTACGTTATACGTTATACGTTATACGTTATACGTTATACGTTATACGTTATACGTTATACGTTATACGTTATACGTTATACGTTATACGTTATACGTTATACGTTATACGTTATACGTTATACGTTATACGTTATACGTTATACGTTATACGTTATACGTTATACGTTATACGTTATACGTTATACGTTATACGTTATACGTTATACGTTATACGCAATACGTTATACGTTATACGTTATACGTTACACGTTGTACGTTGTACGTTATACGCTGTACGTTATACGCTGTACGTTATACGCTGTACGTTATACGTTATACGTTGTACGTTATACGTTATACGTTATACGTTATACGCTGTACGTTATACGGTATACGTTATACGTTGTACGTTATACGTTATACGTTATACGTTATACGTTATACGTAATACGTTATACGTTATACGTTATACGTTATACGTTATACGTTATACGCTGTACGTTATACGTTATACGTTATACGTTACACGTTGTACGTTGTACGTTATACGTTGTACGTTATACGTAATACGTTATACGTTATACGTTATACATTATACGTTATACGTTATACGTTATACGTTATACGTTAAACGTTATACGCTGTACGTTATACGTTATACGTTATACGTTACACGTTGTACGTTGTACGTTATACGTTATACGTTGTATGTTATACGTTGTACGTTATACGTTATACGTTGTACGTTATACGTTGTACATTATACGTTGTACGTTATACGTTATACGCTGTACGTTATACGTTATACGTTATACGTTATACGTTGTACGTTATACGCTGTACGTTATACGCTGTACGTTATACGTTATACGTTATACGTTACACGTTGTACGTTGTACGTTATACGTTGTACGTTATACGTAATACGTTATACGTTATACGTTATACGTTATACGTTATACGTTATACGTTATACGTTATACGTTATACGTTATACGTTATACGTTATACGTTATACGTTAAAGGTTATACGCTGTACGTTATACGTTATACGTTATACGTTACACGTTGTACGTTGTACGTTATACGTTATACGCTGTACGTTATACGTTACACGTTGTACGTTGTACGTTATACGTTGTACGTTATACGTTGTACATTGTACGTTATACGTTGTACGTTATACGTTGTACGTTATGCGTTGTTCGTTATACGTTGTACGTTATACGTTATACGTTATACGTTATACGTTATACGTTATACGTTATACGTTATACGTTATACGTTATACGTTTTACGTTATACGTTATACGTTATACGTTATACGTTATACGTTATACGTTATACGTTATACGTTAAACGTTATACGCTGTACGTTATACGTTATACGTTATACGTTACACGTTGTACGTTGTACGTTATACGTTATACGCTGTACGTTATACGTTACACGTTGTACGTTGTACGTTATACGTTGTACATTGTACGTTATACGTTGTACGTTATACGTTGTACGTTATGCGTTGTTCGTTATACGTTATACGTTATACGTTATACGTTACACGTTGTACGTTGTACGTTATACGTTGTACATTATACGTTGTACGTTATACGTTATACGCTGTACGTTATACGTTATACGTTACATGTTGTACGGTGTACGTTATACGTTATACGTTATACGTTATACGTTATACGTTATACGTTATACGTTATACGTTATACGTTATACGTTATACGTTATACGTTATACGTTATACGTTATACGTTATACGTTATACGTTATACGTTATACGTTATACGTTATACGTTATACGTTATACGTTATACGTTATACGTTATACGTTATACGTTATACGTTATACGTTATACGTTATACGTTATACGTTATACGTTATACGTTATACGTTATACGTTATACGTTATACGTTATACGTTATACGTTATACGTTATACGTTATACGTTATACGTTATACGTTATACGTTATACGTTATACGTTATACGTTATACGTTATACGTTATACGTTATACGTTATACGTTATACGTTATACGTTATACGTTATACGTTATACGTTATACGTTATACGTTATACGTTATACGTTATACGCTGTACGTTATACGTTACACGTTGTACGTTGTACGTTATACGTTGTACGTTATACGTTGTACATTGTACGTTATACGTTGTACGTTATACGTTGTACGTTATGCGTTGTTCGTTATACGTTGTACGTTATACGTTATACGTTATACGTTATACGTTATACGTTATACGTTATACGTTATACGTTATACGTTATACGTTATACGTTATACGTTATACGTTATACGTTATACGTTATACGTTATACGTTATACGTTATACGTTATACGTTATACGTTATACGTTATACGTTATACGTTATACGTTATACGTTATACGTTATACGTTATACGTTATACGTTATACGTTATACGCAATACGTTATACGTTATACGTTATACGTTACACGTTGTACGTTGTACGTTATACGCTGTACGTTATACGCTGTACGTTATACGCTGTACGTTATACGTTATACGTTGTACGTTATACGTTATACGTTATACGTTACACGTTGTACGTTGTACGTTATACGTTATACGCTGTACGTTATACGTTACACGTTGTACGTTGTACGTTATACGTTGTACGTTATACGTTGTACATTGTACGTTATACGTTGTACGTTATACGTTATACGTTATACGTTATACGTTATACGTTATACGTTATACGTTATACGTTATACGTTATACGTTATACGTTATACGTTATACGTTATACGTTATACGTTATACGTTATACGTTATACGTTATACGTTATACGTTATACGTTATACGTTATACGTTATACGTTATACGTTATACGTTATACGTTATACGTTATACGTTATACGTTATACGTTATACGTTATACGTTATACGTTATACGTTATACGTTATACGTTATGCGTTGTTCGTTATACGTTGTACGTTATACGTTATACGTTATACGTTGTACGTTATACGTTATACGTTATACGTTATACGTTATACGCTGTACGTTATACGCTGTACGTTATACGTTATACGTTATACGTTATACGTTATACGTTATACGTTATACGTTATACGTTATACGTTATACGTTATACGTTATACGTTATACGTTATACGCTGTACGTTATACGTTATACGTTATACGTTACACGTTGTACGTTGTACGTTATACGTTATACGTTGTATGTTATACGTTGTACGTTATACGTTATACGTTGTACGTTATACGTTGTACATTATACGTTGTACGTTATACGTTATACGCTGTACGTTATACGTTATACGTTATACGTTATACGTTATACGTTATACGCTGTACGTTATACGCTGTACGTTATACGTTATACGTTATACGTTATACGTTAAACGTTATACGCTGTACGTTATACGTTATACGTTATACGTTACACGTTGTACGTTGTACGTTATACGTTATACGTTGTATGTTATACGTTGTACGTTATACGTTATACGTTGTACGTTATACGTTGTACATTATACGTTGTACGTTATACGTTATACGTTATACGTTATACGTTATACGTTTTACGTTATACGTTATACGTTATACGTTATACGTTATACGTTATACGTTATACGTTAAACGTTATACGCTGTACGTTATACGTTATACGTTATACGTTACACGTTGTACGTTGTACGTTATACGTTATACGCTGTACGTTATACGTTACACGTTGTACGTTGTACGTTATACGTTGTACGTTATACGTTGTACATTGTACGTTATACGTTGTACGTTATACGTTGTACGTTATGCGTTGTTCGTTATACGTTATACGTTATACGTTATACGTTACACGTTGTACGTTGTACGTTATACGTTGTACATTATACGTTGTACGTTATACGTTATACGCTGTACGTTATACGTTATACGTTACATGTTGTACGGTGTACGTTATACGTTATACGTTATACGTTATACGTTATACGTTATACGTTATACGTTATACGTTATACGTTATACGTTATACGTTATACGTTATACGTTATACGTTATACGTTATACGTTATACGTTATACGTTATACGTTATACGTTATACGTTATACGTTATACGTTATACGTTATACGTTATACGTTATACGTTATACGTTATACGTTATACGTTATACGTTATACGTTATACGTTATACGTTATACGTTATACGTTATACGTTATACGTTATACGTTATACGTTATACGTTATACGTTTTACGTTATACGTTATACGTTATACGTTATACGTTATACGTTATACGTTATACGTTATACGTTATACGTTATACGTTATACGTTATACGTTATACGTTATACGTTATACGTTATACGTTATACGTTATACGTTATACGTTATACGTTATACGTTATACGTTATACGTTATACGTTATACGTTATACGTTATACGTTATACGTTATACGTTATACGTTATACGTTATACGTTATACGTTATACGTTATACGTTATACGTTATACGTTATACGTTATACGTTATACGTTATACGTTATACGTTATACGTTATACGTTATACGTTATACGTTATACGTTATACGTTATACGTTATACGTTATACGTTATACGTTATACGTTATACGTTATACGTTATACGTTATACGTTATACGTTATGCGTTGTTCGTTATACGTTGTACGTTATACGTTATACGTTATACGTTGTACGTTATACGTTATACGTTATACGTTATACGTTATACGCTGTACGTTATACGCTGTACGTTATACGTTATACGTTATACGTTATACGTTATACGTTATACGTTATACGTTATACGTTATACGTTATACGTTATACGTTATACGTTATACGCTGTACGTTATACGTTATACGTTATACGTTACACGTTGTACGTTGTACGTTATACGTTATACGTTGTATGTTATACGTTGTACGTTATACGTTATACGTTGTACGTTATACGTTGTACATTATACGTTGTACGTTATACGTTATACGCTGTACGTTATACGTTATACGTTATACGTTATACGTTATACGTTATACGCTGTACGTTATACGCTGTACGTTATACGTTATACGTTATACGTTATACGCAATACGTTATACGTTATACGTTATACGTTATACGTTATACGTTATACGTTATACGTTATACGTTATACGTTATACGTTATACGTTATACGTTATACGTTAAACGTTATACGCTGTACGTTATACGTTATACGTTATACGTTACACGTTGTACGTTGTACGTTATACGCTGTACGTTATACGTTACACGTTGTACGTTGTACGTTATACGTTGTACGTTATACGTTGTACATTGTACGTTATACGTTGTACGTTATACGTTGTACGTTATGCGTTGTTCGTTATACGTTGTACGTTATACGTTATACGTTATACGTTATACGTTATACGTTATACGTTATACGTTATACGTTTTACGTTATACGTTATACGTTATACGTTACACGTTTTACGTTATACGTTATACGTTTTACGTTATACGTTATACGTTATACGTTATACGTTATACGTTATACGTTATACGTTATACGTTATACGTTATACGTTATACGTTATACGTTATACGTTATACGTTATACGTTATACGTTATACGTTATACGTTATACGTTATACGTTATACGTTATACGTTGTACGTTATAGGTTATACGTTATACGTTGTACGTTATACGTTGTACATTGTACGTTATACGTTGTACGGTATACGTTGTACGTTATGCGTTGTTCGTTATACGTTGTACGTTATACGTTATACGTTATACGTTGTACGTTATACGTTATACGTTATACGTTATACGTTATACGTTATACGTTATACGTTATACGTTATACGTTATACGTTATACGTTATACGTTATACGTTATACGTTATACGTTATACGTTATACGTTTTACGTTATACGCTGTACGTTATACGCTGTACGTTATACGTTATACGTTATACGTTATACGTTGTACGTTATACGCTGTACGTTATACCTTATACGTTATACGTTATACGCTGTACGTTTTACGTTATACGTTATACGTTATACGTTATACGTTATACGTTATACGTTATACGCAATACGTTATACGTTATACGTTATACGTTAAACGTTATACGCTGTACGTTATACGTTATACGTTATACGTTACACGTTGTACGTTGTACGTTATACGCTGTACGTTATACGTTACACGTTGTACGTTGTACGTTATACGTTGTACGTTATACGTTGTACGTTATACGTTGTACATTATACGTTGTACGTTATACGTTATACGCTGTACGTTATACGTTATACGTTATACGTTATACGTTATACGTTATACGCTGTACGTTATACGCTGTACGTTATACGTTATACGTTATACGTTATACGCAATACGTTATACGTTATACGTTATACGTTATACGTTATACGTTATACGTTATACGTTATACGTTATACGTTATACGTTGTACGTTATAGGTTATACGTTATACGTTGTACGTTATACGTTGTACATTGTACGTTATACGTTGTACGGTATACGTTGTACGTTATGCGTTGTTCGTTATACGTTGTACGTTATACGTTATACGTTATACGTTGTACGTTATACGTTATACGTTATACGTTATACGTTATACGTTATACGTTATACGTTATACGTTATACGTTATACGTTATACGTTATACGTTATACGTTATACGTTATACGTTATACGTTTTACGTTATACGCTGTACGTTATACGCTGTACGTTATACGTTATACGTTATACGTTATACGTTGTACGTTATACGCTGTACGTTATACCTTATACGTTATACGTTATACGCTGTACGTTATACGCTGTACGTTTTACGTTATACGTTATACGTTATACGTTATACGTTATACGTTATACGTTATACGCAATACGTTATACGTTATACGTTATACGTTATACGTTATACGTTATACGTTATACGTTATACGTTGTACGTTATACGCTGTACGTTGTACGTTGTACGTTATACGTTGTACATTATACGTTGTACGTTATACGTTATACGCTGTACGTTATACGTTATACGTTACATGTTGTACGGTGTACGTTATACGTTGTACGTTATATGTTGTACGTTATACGTTGTACGTTATACGTTGTATGTTATACGTTATACGCTGTACGTTATACGTTATACGTTGTACGTTATACGTTATACGTTATACGTTATACGTTATACGTTATACGCTGTACGTTATACGCTGTATGTTATACGTTATACGTTATACGTTATACGTTGCACGTTATACGCTGTACGTTATACGCTGTACGTTATACGTTATACGTTATACGTTATACGTTGTACGTTATACGCTGTACGTTATACCTTATACGTTATACGTTATACGCTGTACGTTATACGCTGTACGTTATACGTTATACGTTATACGTTATACGTTATACGTTATACGTTATACGTTATACGTTATACGTTATACGTTATACGTTATACGTTACACGTTGTACGTTGTACGTTATACGTTGTACATTATACGTTGTACGTTATACGTTATACGCTGTACGTTATACGTTATACGTTACATGTTGTACGGTGTACGTTATACGTTGTACGTTATACGTTGTACGTTATACGTTGTACGTTATACGTTGTATGTTATACGTTATACGCTGTACGTTATACGTTATACGTTGTACGTTATACGTTATACGTTATACGTTATACGTTACACGTTGTACGTTGTACGTTATACGTTATACGTTGTATGTTATACGTTGTACGTTATACGTTATACGTTGTACGTTATACGTTGTACATTATACGTTGTACGTTATACGTTATACGCTGTACGTTATACGTTATACGTTATACGTTATACGTTGTACGTTATACGCTGTACGTTATACGCTGTACGTTATACGTTATACGTTATACGTTACACGTTGTACGTTGTACGTTATACGTTGTACGTTATACGTTGTACGTTATACGTTGTACATTGTACGTTATACGTTGTACGTTATACGTTGTACGTTATGCGTTGTTCGTTATACGTTATACGTTATACGTTATACGTTATACGTTATACGCTGTACGTTATACGGTATACGTTATACGTTGTACGTTATACGTTATACGTTATACGTTACACGTTGTACGTTGTACGTTATACGTTGTACGTTATACGTAATACGTTATACGTTATACGTTATACATTATACGTTATACGTTATACGTTATACGTTATACGTTAAACGTTATACGCTGTACGTTATACGTTATACGTTATACGTTACACGTTGTACGTTGTACGTTATACGTTATACGTTGTATGTTATACGTTGTACGTTATACGTTATACGTTGTACGTTATACGTTGTACATTATACGTTGTACGTTATACGTTATACGCTGTACGTTATACGTTATACGTTATACGTTATACGTTGTACGTTATACGCTGTACGTTATACGCTGTACGTTATACGTTATACGTTATACGTTACACGTTGTACGTTGTACGTTATACGTTGTACGTTATACGTAATACGTTATACGTTATACGTTATACGTTATACGTTATACGTTATACGTTATACGTTATACGTTATACGTTATACGTTATACGTTATACGTTATACGTTATACGTTATACGTTAAAGGTTATACGCTGTACGTTATACGTTATACGTTATACGTTACACGTTGTACGTTGTACGTTATACGTTATACGCTGTACGTTATACGTTACACGTTGTACGTTGTACGTTATACGTTGTACGTTATACGTTGTACATTGTACGTTATACGTTGTACGTTATACGTTGTACGTTATGCGTTGTTCGTTATACGTTGTACGTTATACGTTATACGTTATACGTTATACGTTATACGTTATACGTTATACGTTATACGTTATACGTTATACGTTATACGTTATACGTTTTACGTTATACGTTATACGTTATACGTTATACGTTATACGTTATACGTTATACGTTATACGTTATACGTTATACGTTATACGTTAAACGTTATACGCTGTACGTTATACGTTATACGTTATACGTTACACGTTGTACGTTGTACGTTATACGTTATACGCTGTACGTTATACGTTACACGTTGTACGTTGTACGTTATACGTTGTACGTTATACGTTGTACATTGTACGTTATACGTTGTACGTTATACGTTGTACGTTATGCGTTGTTCGTTATACGTTATACGTTATACGTTATACGTTACACGTTGTACGTTGTACGTTATACGTTGTACATTATACGTTGTACGTTATACGTTATACGCTGTACGTTATACGTTATACGTTACATGTTGTACGGTGTACGTTATACGTTATACGTTATACGTTATACGTTATACGTTATACGTTATACGTTATACGTTATACGTTATACGTTATACGTTATACGTTATACGTTATACGTTATACGTTATACGTTATACGTTATACGTTATACGTTATACGTTATACGTTATACGTTATACGTTATACGTTATACGTTATACGTTATACGTTATACGTTATACGTTATACGTTATACGTTATACGTTATACGTTATACGTTATACGTTATACGTTATACGTTATACGTTATACGTTATACGTTATACGTTATACGTTATACGTTATACGTTATACGTTATACGTTATACGTTATACGTTATACGTTATACGTTATACGTTATACGTTATACGTTATACGTTATACGTTATACGTTATACGTTATACGTTATACGTTATACGTTAAACGTTATACGCTGTACGTTATACGTTATACGTTATACGTTACACGTTGTACGTTGTACGTTATACGTTATACGCTGTACGTTATACGTTACACGTTGTACGTTGTACGTTATACGTTGTACGTTATACGTTGTACATTGTACGTTATACGTTGTACGTTATACGTTGTACGTTATGCGTTGTTCGTTACACGTTGTACGTTATACGTTATACGTTATACGTTATACGTTATACGTTATACGTTATACGTTATACGTTTTACGTTTTACGTTATACGTTATACGTTATACGTTATACGTTATACGTTATACGTTATACGTTATACGTTATACGTTATACGTTATACGTTATACGTTATACGTTATACGTTATACGTTATACGTTATACGTTATACGTTATACGTTATACGTTTTACGTTATACGTTATACGTTATACGTTATACGTTATACGTTATACGTTATACGTTATACGTTATACGTTATACGTTATACGTTATACGTTATACGTTATACGTTATACGTTATACGTTATACGTTATACGTTATACGTTATACGTTATACGTTATACGTTATACGTTATACGTTATACGTTATACGTTATACGTTATACGTTATACGTTATACGTTATACGTTATACGTTATACGTTATACGTTATACGTTATACGTTATACGTTATACGTTATACGTTATACGTTATACGTTATACGTTATACGTTATGCGTTGTTCGTTATACGTTGTACGTTATACGTTATACGTTATACGTTGTACGTTATACGTTATACGTTATACGTTATACGTTATACGCTGTACGTTATACGCTGTACGTTATACGTTATACGTTATACGTTATACGTTATACGTTATACGTTATACGTTATACGTTATACGTTATACGTTATACGTTATACGCTGTACGTTATACGTTATACGTTATACGTTACACGTTGTACGTTGTACGTTATACGTTATACGTTGTATGTTATACGTTGTACGTTATACGTTATACGTTGTACGTTATACGTTGTACATTATACGTTGTACGTTATACGTTATACGCTGTACGTTATACGTTATACGTTATACGTTATACGTTATACGTTATACGCTGTACGTTATACGCTGTACGTTATACGTTATACGTTATACGTTATACGCAATACGTTATACGTTATACGTTATACGTTATACGTTATACGTTATACGTTATACGTTATACGTTATACGTTATACGTTATACGTTATACGTTATACGTTATACGTTATACGTTAAACGTTATACGCTGTACGTTATACGTTATACGTTATACGTTACACGTTGTACGTTGTACGTTATACGCTGTACGTTATACGTTACACGTTGTACGTTGTACGTTATACGTTGTACGTTATACGTTGTACATTGTACGTTATACGTTGTACGTTATACGTTGTACGTTATGCGTTGTTCGTTATACGTTGTACGTTATACGTTATACGTTATACGTTATACGTTATACGTTATACGTTATACGTTATACGTTATACGTTTTACGTTATACGTTTTACGTTATACGTTATACGTTATACGTTACACGTTTTACGTTATACGTTATACGTTATACGTTATACGTTATACGTTATACGTTATACGTTATACGTTATACGTTATACGTTATACGTTATACGTTATACGTTATACGTTATACGTTATACGTTATACGTTATACGTTATACGTTATACGTTATACGTTATACGTTATACGTTATACGTTATACGTTATACGTTATACGTTATACGTTATACGTTATACGTTATACGTTGTACGTTATAGGTTATACGTTATACGTTGTACGTTATACGTTGTACATTGTACGTTATACGTTGTACGGTATACGTTGTACGTTATGCGTTGTTCGTTATACGTTGTACGTTATACGTTATACGTTATACGTTGTACGTTATACGTTATACGTTATACGTTATACGTTATACGTTATACGTTATACGTTATACGTTATACGTTATACGTTATACGTTATACGTTATACGTTTTACGTTATACGCTGTACGTTATACGCTGTACGTTATACGTTATACGTTATACGTTATACGTTGTACGTTATACGCTGTACGTTATACCTTATACGTTATACGTTATACGCTGTACGTTATACGCTGTACTTTTTACGTTATACGTTATACGTTATACGTTATACGTTATACGTTATACGTTATACGCAATACGTTATACGTTATACGTTATACGTTATACGTTATACGTTATACGTTATACGTTATACGTTGTACGTTATACGCTGTACGTTGTACGTTGTACGTTATACGTTGTACATTATACGTTGTACGTTATACGTTATACGCTGTACGTTATACGTTATACGTTACATGTTGTACGGTGTACGTTATACGTTGTACGTTATATGTTGTACGTTATACGTTGTACGTTATACGTTGTATGTTATACGTTATACGCTGTACGTTATACGTTATACGTTGTACGTTATACGTTATACGTTATACGTTATACGTTATACGCTGTACGTTATACGCTGTATGTTATACGTTATACGTTGCACGTTATACGTTATACGTTATACGTTATACGTTATACGTTATACGTTATACGTTATACGTTATACGTTATACGTTATACGTTATACGTTATACGTTATACGTTATACGTTGTACGTTATAGGTTATACGTTATACGTTGTACGTTATACGTTGTACATTGTACGTTATACGTTGTACGGTATACGTTGTACGTTATGCGTTGTTCGTTATACGTTGTACGTTATACGTTATACGTTATACGTTGTACGTTATACGTTATACGTTATACGTTATACGTTATACGTTATACGTTATACGTTATACGTTATACGTTATACGTTATACGTTATACGTTATACGTTATACGTTTTACGTTATACGCTGTACGTTATACGCTGTACGTTATACGTTATACGTTATACGTTATACGTTGTACGTTATACGCTGTACGTTATACCTTATACGTTATACGTTATACGCTGTACGTTATACGCTGTACGTTTTACGTTATACGTTATACGTTATACGTTATACGTTATACGTTATACGTTATACGCAATACGTTATACGTTATACGTTATACGTTATACGTTGTACGTTATACGTTAAACGTTATACGTTATACGTTGTACGCTGTACGTTGTACGTTATACGTTATACGTTGTACGTTATACGCTGTACGTTATACCTTATACGTTATACGTTATACGCTGTACGTTATACGCTGTACGTTATACGTTATACGTTATACGTTATACGTTATACGTTATACGTTATACGTTATACGTTATACGTTATACGTTATACGTTATACGTTATACGTTATACGTTATACGTTATACGTTACACGTTGTACGTTGTACGTTATACGTTGTACATTATACGTTGTACGTTATACGTTATACGCTGTACGTTATACGTTATACGTTACATGTTGTACGGTGTACGTTGTACATTATACGTTGTACGTTATACGTTATACGCTGTACGTTATACGTTATACGTTACATGTTGTACGGTGTACGTTATACGTTGTACGTTATACGTTGTACGTTATACGTTGTACGTTATACGTTGTATGTTATACGTTATACGCTGTACGTTATACGTTATACGTTATACGTTAAACGTTATACGCTGTACGTTATACGTTATACGTTACACGTTGTACGTTGTACGTTATACGTTATACGCTGTACGTTATACGTTACACGTTGTACGTTGTACGTTATACGTTGTACGTTATACGTTGTACATTGTACGTTATACGTTGTACGTTATACGTTGTACGTTATGCGTTGTTCGTTATACGTTATACGTTATACGTTATACGTTACACGTTGTACGTTGTACGTTATACGTTGTACATTATACGTTGTACGTTATACGTTATACGCTGTACGTTATACGTTATACGTTACATGTTGTACGGTGTACGTTATACGTTATACGTTATACGTTATACGTTATACGTTATACGTTATACGTTATACGTTATACGTTATACGTTATACGTTATACGTTATACGTTATACGTTATACGTTATACGTTATACGTTATACGTTATACGTTATACGTTATACGTTATACGTTATACGTTATACGTTATACGTTATACGTTATACGTTATACGTTATACGTTATACGTTATACGTTATACGTTATACGTTATACGTTATACGTTATACGTTATACGTTATACGTTATACGTTATACGTTATACGTTATACGTTATACGTTATACGTTATACGTTATACGTTATACGTTATACGTTATACGTTATACGTTATACGTTATACGTTATACGTTATACGTTATACGTTATACGTTAAACGTTATACGCTGTACGTTATACGTTATACGTTATACGTTACACGTTGTACGTTGTACGTTATACGTTATACGCTGTACGTTATACGTTACACGTTGTACGTTGTACGTTATACGTTGTACGTTATACGTTGTACATTGTACGTTATACGTTGTACGTTATACGTTGTACGTTATGCGTTGTTCGTTATACGTTGTACGTTATACGTTATACGTTATACGTTATACGTTATACGTTATACGTTATACGTTATACGTTTTACGTTTTACGTTATACGTTATACGTTATACGTTATACGTTATACGTTATACGTTATACGTTATACGTTATACGTTATACGTTATACGTTATACGTTGTACGTTTTACGTTATACGTTATACGTTATACGTTATACGTTATACGTTATACGTTATACGTTATACGTTATACGTTATACGTTATACGTTATACGTTATACGTTATACGTTATACGTTATACGTTATACGTTATACGTTATACGTTATACGTTATACGTTATACGTTATACGTTATACGTTATACGTTATACGTTATACGTTATACGTTATACGTTATACGTTATACGTTATACGTTATACGTTATACGTTATACGTTATACGTTATACGTTATACGTTATACGTTATACGTTATACGTTATACGTTATACGTTATACGTTATACGTTATACGTTATACGTTATACGTTATACGTTATACGTTATACGTTATACGTTATACGTTATACGTTATACGTTATACGTTATACGTTATGCGTTGTTCGTTATACGTTGTACGTTATACGTTATACGTTATACGTTGTACGTTATACGTTATACGTTATACGTTATACGTTATACGCTGTACGTTATACGCTGTACGTTATACGTTATACGTTATACGTTATACGTTATACGTTATACGTTATACGTTATACGTTATACGTTATACGTTATACGTTATACGTTATACGCTGTACGTTATACGTTATACGTTATACGTTACACGTTGTACGTTGTACGTTATACGTTATACGTTGTATGTTATACGTTGTACGTTATACGTTATACGTTGTACGTTATACGTTGTACATTATACGTTGTACGTTATACGTTATACGCTGTACGTTATACGTTATACGTTATACGTTATACGTTATACGTTATACGCTGTACGTTATACGCTGTACGTTATACGTTATACGTTATACGTTATACGCAATACGTTATACGTTATACGTTATACGCAATACGTTATACGTTATACGTTATACGTTATACGTTATACGTTATACGTTATACGTTATACGTTATACGTTATACGTTATACGTTATACGTTATACGTTATACGTTAAACGTTATACGCTGTACGTTATACGTTATACGTTATACGTTACACGTTGTACGTTGTACGTTATACGCTGTACGTTATACATTACACGTTGTACGTTGTACGTTATACGTTGTACGTTATACGTTGTACATTGTACGTTATACGTTGTACGTTATACGTTGTACGTTATGCGTTGTTCGTTATACGTTGTACGTTATACGTTATACGTTATACGTTATACGTTATACGTTATACGTTATACGTTATACGTTATACGTTTTACGTTATACGTTATACGTTATACGTTACACGTTTTACGTAATACGTTATACGTTATACGTTATACGTTATACGTTATACGTTATACGTTATACGTTATACGTTATACGTTATACGTTATACGTTATACGTTATACGTTATACGTTATACGTTATACGTTATACGTTATACGTTATACGTTATACGTTATACGTTATACGTTATACGTTATACGTTATACGTTATACGTTATACGTTATACGTTATACGTTATACGTTATACGTTGTACGTTATAGGTTATACGTTATACGTTGTACGTTATACGTTGTACATTGTACGTTATACGTTGTACGGTATACGTTGTACGTTATGCGTTGTTCGTTATACGTTGTACGTTATGCGTTGTTCGTTATACGTTGTACGTTATACGTTATACGTTATACGTTGTACGTTATACGTTATACGTTATACGTTATACGTTATACGTTATACGTTATACGTTATACGTTATACGTTATACGTTATACGTTATACGTTATACGTTATACGTTTTACGTTATACGCTGTACGTTATACGCTGTACGTTATACGTTATACGTTATACGTTATACGTTGTACGTTATACGCTGTACGTTATACCTTATACGTTATACGTTATACGCTGTACGTTATACGCTGTACTTTTTACGTTATACGTTATACGTTATACGTTATACGTTATACGTTATACGTTATACGCAATACGTTATACGTTATACGTTATACGTTATACGTTATACGTTATACGTTATACGTTATACGTTGTACGTTATACGCTGTACGTTGTACGTTGTACGTTATACGTTGTACATTATACGTTGTACGTTATACGTTATACGCTGTACGTTATACGTTATACGTTACATGTTGTACGGTGTACGTTATACGTTGTACGTTATATGTTGTACGTTATACGTTGTACGTTATACGTTGTATGTTATACGTTATACGCTGTACGTTATACGTTATACGTTGTACGTTATACGTTATACGTTATACGTTATACGTTATACGCTGTACGTTATACGCTGTATGTTATACGTTATACGTTATACGTTATACGTTGCACGTTATACGTTATACGTTATACGTTATACGTTATACGTTATACGTTATACGTTATACGTTATACGTTATACGTTATACGTTATACGTTATACGTTATACGTTATACGTTATACGTTATACGTTATACGTTGTACGTTATAGGTTATACGTTATACGTTGTACGTTATACGTTGTACATTGTACGTTATACGTTGTACGGTATACGTTGTACGTTATGCGTTGTTCGTTATACGTTGTACGTTATACGTTATACGTTATACGTTATACGTTATACGTTATACGTTATACGTTATACGTTATACGTTATACGTTATACGTTATACGTTATACGTTATACGTTATACGTTATACGTTATACGTTATACGTTTTACGTTATACGCTGTACGTTATACGCTGTACGTTATACGTTATACGTTATACGTTATACGTTGTACGTTATACGCTGTACGTTATACCTTATACGTTATACGTTATACGCTGTACGTTATACGCTGTACGTTTTACGTTATACGTTATACGTTATACGTTATACGTTATACGTTATACGCAATACGTTATACGTTATACGTTATACGTTATACGTTATACGTTATACGTTATACGTTATACGTTATACGTTGTACGCTGTACGTTATACGTTATACGTTATACGTTATACGTTATACGTTATACGTTATACGTTATACGTTATACGTTATACGTTATACGTTATACGTTATACGTTATACGTTATACGTTATACGTTACACGTTGTACGTTGTACGTTATACGTTGTACATTATACGTTGTACGTTATACGTTATACGCTGTACGTTATACGTTATACGTTACATGTTGTACGGTGTACGTTATACGTTGTACGTTATACGTTGTACGTTATACGTTGTACGTTATACGTTGTATGTTATACGTTATACGCTGTACGTTATACGTTATACGTTGTACGTTATACGTTATACGTTGCACGTTATACGCTGTACGTTATACGCTGTACGTTATACGTTATACGTTATACGTTATACGTTATACGTTATACGTTATACGTTATACGTTATACGTTATACGTTATACGTTCAACGTTATACGCTGTACGTTATACGTTACATGTTGTACGGTGTACGTTATACGTTGTACGTTATACGTTCTACGTTATACGTTATACGTTATACGTTATACGTTATACGTTATACGTTTTACGTTATACGTTATACGTTATACGTTACACGTTTTACGTTATACGTTATACGTTATACGTTATACGTTATACGTTATACGTTATACGTTATACGTTATACGTTATACGTTATACGTTATACGTTATACGTTATACGTTATACGTTATACGTTATACGTTATACGTTATACGTTATACGTTATACGTTATACGTTATACGTTATACGTTGTACGTTATACGTTATACGTTATACGTTATACGTTATACGTTATACGTTATACGTTATACGTTATACGTTTTACGTTATACGTTATACGTTATACGTTACACGTTTTACGTAATACGTTATACGTTATACGTTATACGTTATACGTTATACGTTATACGTTATACGTTATACGTTATACGTTATACGTTATACGTTATACGTTATACGTTATACGTTATACGTTATACGTTATACGTTATACGTTATACGTTATACGTTATACGTTATACGTTATACGTTATACGTTATACGTTATACGTTATACGTTATACGTTATACGTTATACGTTATACGTTATACGTTATACGTTATACGTTATACGTTATACGTTATACGTTATACGTTATACGTTATACGTTATACGTTATACGTTATACGTTATACGTTATACGTTATACGTTATACGTTATGCGTTGTTCGTTATACGTTGTACGTTATACGTTATACGTTATACGTTGTACGTTATACGTTATACGTTATACGTTATACGTTATACGCTGTACGTTATACGCTGTACGTTATACGTTATACGTTATACGTTATACGTTATACGTTATACGTTATACGTTATACGTTATACGTTATACGTTATACGTTATACGTTATACGCTGTACGTTATACGTTATACGTTATACGTTACACGTTGTACGTTGTACGTTATACGTTATACGTTGTATGTTATACGTTGTACGTTATACGTTATACGTTGTACGTTATACGTTGTACATTATACGTTGTACGTTATACGTTATACGCTGTACGTTATACGTTATACGTTATACGTTATACGTTATACGTTATACGCTGTACGTTATACGCTGTACGTTATACGTTATACGTTATACGTTATACGCAATACGTTATACGTTATACGTTATACGTTATACGTTATACGTTATACGTTATACGTTATACGTTATACGTTATACGTTATACGTTATACGTTATACGTTATACGTTATACGTTAAACGTTATACGCTGTACGTTATACGTTATACGTTATACGTTATACGTTACACGTTGTACGTTGTACGTTATACGCTGTACGTTATACGTTACACGTTGTACGTTGTACGTTATACGTTGTACGTTATACGTTGTACATTGTACGTTATACGTTGTACGTTATACGTTGTACGTTCTGCGTTGTTCGTTATACGTTGTACGTTATACGTTATACGTTATACGTTATACGTTATACGTTATACGTTATACGTTATACGTTTTACGTTATACGTTATACGTTATACGTTACACGTTTTACGTTATACGTTATACGTTATACGTTATACGTTATACGTTATACGTTATACGTTATACGTTATACGTTATACGTTATACGTTATACGTTATACGTTATACGTTATACGTTATACGTTATACGTTATACGTTATACGTTATACGTTATACGTTATACGTTATACGTTATACGTTATACGTTATACGTTATACGTTATACGTTGTACGTTATAGGTTATACGTTATACGTTGTACGTTATACGTTGTACATTGTACGTTATACGTTGTACGGTATACGTTGTACGTTATGCGTTGTTCGTTATACGTTGTACGTTATACGTTATACGTTATACGTTGTACGTTATACGTTATACGTTATACGTTATACGTTATACGTTATACGTTATACGTTATACGTTATACGTTATACGTTATACGTTATACGTTATACGTTATACGTTATACGTTATACGTTATACGTTATACGTTTTACGTTATACGCTGTATGTTATACGCTGTACGTTATACGTTATACGTTATACGTTATACGTTGTACGTTATACGCTGTACGTTATACCTTATACGTTATACGTTATACGCTGTACGTTATACGCTGTACGTTTTACGTTATACGTTATACGTTATACGTTATACGTTATACGTTATACGCAATACGTTATACGTTATACGTTATACGTTATACGTTATACGTTATACGTTATACGTTATACGTTATACGTTGTACGTTATACGCTGTACGTTGTACGTTGTACGTTATACGTTGTACATTATACGTTGTACGTTATACGTTATACGCTGTACGTTATACGTTATACGTTACATGTTGTACGGTGTACGTTATACGTTGTACGTTATATGTTGTACGTTATACGTTGTACGTTATACGTTGTATGTTATACGTTATACGCTGTACGTTATACGTTATACGTTGTACGTTATACGTTATACGTTATACGTTATACGTTATACGCTGTACGTTATACGCTGTATGTTATACGTTATACGTTATACGTTATACGTTGCACGTTATACGCTGTACGTTATACGCTGTACGTTATACGTTATACGTTATACGTTATACGTTGTACGTTATACGCTGTACGTTATACCTTATACGTTATACGTTATACGCTGTACGTTATACGCTGTACGTTATACGTTATACGTTATACGTTATACGTTATACGTTATACGTTATACGTTATACGTTATACGTTATACGTTATACGTTATACGTTATACGTTATACGTTATACGTTATACGTTATACGTTATACGTTATACGTTACACGTTGTACGTTGTACGTTATACGTTGTACATTATACGTTGTACGTTATACGTTATACGCTGTACGTTATACGTTATACGTTACATGTTGTACGGTGTACGTTATACGTTGTACGTTATACGTTGTACGTTATACGTTGTACGTTATACGTTGTATGTTATACGCTATACGCTGTACGTTATACGTTATACGTTGTACGTTATACGTTATACGTTATACGTTATACGCAATACGTTATACGTTATACGTTATACGTTATACGTTATACGTTATACGTTATACGTTATACGTTGTACGTTATACGCTGTACGTTGTACGTTGTACGTTATACGTTATACGTTATACGTTATACGTTATACGTTATACGTTATACGTTATACGTTATACGTTGTACGTTATACACTGTACGTTGTACGTTGTACGTTATACGTTGTACATTATACGTTGTACGTTATACGTTATACGCTGTACGTTATACGTTATACGTTACATGTTGTACGGTGTACGTTATACGTTGTACGTTATATGTTGTACGTTATACGTTGTACGTTATACGTTGTATGTTATACGTTATACGCTGTACGTTATACGTTATACGTTGTACGTTATACGTTATACGTTATACGTTATACGTTATACGCTGTACGTTATACGCTGTATGTTATACGTTATACGTTATACGTTATACGTTGCACGTTATACGCTGTACGTTATACGCTGTACGTTATACGTTATACGTTATACGTTATACGTTGTACGTTATACGCTGTACGTTATACCTTATACGTTATACGTTATACGCTGTACGTTATACGCTGTACGTTATACGTTATACGTTATACGTTATACGTTATACGTTATACGTTATACGTTATACGTTATACGTTATACGTTATACGTTATACGTTATACGTTATACGTTATACGTTATACGTTATACGTTATACGTTATACGTTACACGTTGTACGTTGTACGTTATACGTTGTACATTATACGTTGTACGTTATACGTTATACGCTGTACGTTATACGTTATACGTTACATGTTGTACGGTGTACGTTATACGTTGTACGTTATACGTTGTACGTTATACGTTGTACGTTATACGTTGTATGTTATACGTTATACGCTGTACGTTATACGTTATACGTTGTACGTTATACGTTATACGTTATACGTTATACGTTATACGCTGTACGTTATAGGCTGTACGTTATACGTTATACGTTATACGTTATACGTTGCACGTTATACGCTGTACGTTATACGCTGTACGTTATACGTTATACGTTATACGTTATACGTTATACGTTATACGTTATACGTTATACGTTATACGTTATACGTTATACGTTATACGTTCAACGTTATACGCTGTACGTTATACGTTACATGTTGTACGGTGTACGTTATACGTTGTACGTTATACGTTGTACGTTATACGTTGTACGTTATACGTTGTATGTTATACGTTATACGCTGTACGTTATACGTTATACGTTGTACGTTGTACGTTATACGTTATACGTTATACGTTATACGTTATACGCTGTACGTTATACGCTGTACGTTATACGTTATACGTTATACGTTATACGCAATACGTTATACGTTATACGTTATACGTTATACGTTATACGTTATACGTTATACGTTATACGTTATACGTTATACGTTATACGTTATACGTTATACGTTAAACGTTATACGCTGTACGTTATAAGTTATACGTTATACGTTACACGTTGTACGTTGTACGTTATACGTTATACGCTGTACGTTATACGTTACACGTTGTACGTTGTACGTTATACGTTGTACGTTATACGTTGTACATTGTACGTTATACGTTGTACTTTATACGTTGTACGTTATGCGTTGTTCGTTATACGTTGTACGTTATACGTTATACGTTATACGTTATACGTTATACGTTATACGTTATACGTTATACGTTTTACGTTATACGTTATACGTTATACGTTATACGTTATACGTTATACGTTATACGTTATACGTTATACGTTATACGTTATACGTTATACGTTATACGTTATACGTTATACGTTATACGTTATACGTTATACGTTATACGTTATACGTTATACGTTATACGTTATACGTTATACGTTATACGTTATACGTTATACGTTATACGTTATACGTTATACGTTATACGTTATACGTTATACGTTATACGTTATACGTTATACGTTATACGTTACACGTTGTACGTTGTACGTTATACGTTATACGTTATACGCTGTACGTTATACGTTATACGTTATACGTTATACGTTGCAAGTTATACGCTGTACGTTATACGCTGTACGTTATACGTTATACGTTATACGTTATACGTTATACGTTATACGTTATACGTTATACGTTATACGTTATACGTTCAACGTTATACGCTGTACGTTATACGTTACATGTTGTACGGTGTACGTTATACGTTGTACGTTATACGTTGTACGTTATACGTTGTACGTTATACGTTGTATGTTATACGTTATACGCTGTACGTTATACGTTATACGTTGTACGTTATACGTTATACGTTATACGTTATACGTTATACGCTGTACGTTATACGCTGTACGTTATACGTTATACGTTATACGTTATACGCAATACGTTATACGTTATACGTTATACGTTATACGTTATACGTTATACGTTATACGTTATACGTTATACGTTATACGTTATACGTTATACGTTATACGTTATACGTTATACGTTATACGTTAAACGTTATACGCTGTACGTTATAAGTTATACGTTATACGTTACACGTTGTACGTTGTACGTTATACGTTATACGCTGTACGTTATACGTTACACGTTGTACGTTGTACGTTATACGTTGTACGTTATACGTTGTACATTGTACGTTATACGTTGTACTTTATACGTTGTACGTTATGCGTTGTTCGTTATACGTTGTACGTTATACGTTATACGTTATACGTTATACGTTATACGTTATACGTTATACGTTTTACGTTATACGTTATACGTTATACGTTATACGTTATACGTTATACGTTATACGTTATACGTTATACGTTATACGTTATACGTTATACGTTATACGTTATACGTTATACGTTATACGTTATACGTTATACGTTATACGTTATACGTTATACGTTATACGTTATACGTTATACGTTATACGTTATACGTTATACGTTATACGTTATACGTTATACGTTATACGTTATACGTTATACGTTATACGTTACACGTTGTACGTTGTACGTTATACGTTATACGTTATACGCTGTACGTTATACGTTATACGTTATACGTTATACGTTATACGTTATACGTTATACGTTATACGTTATACGTTATACGTTATACGTTATACGTTATACGTTATACGTTATACGTTATACGTTATACGTTATACGTTATACGTTATACGTTATACGTTATACGTTATACGTTATACGTTATACGTTATACGTTATACGTTATACGTTATACGTTATACGTTATACGTTATACGTTATACGTTTTACGTTATACGTTATACGTTATACGTTATACGTTATACGTTATACGTTATACGTTATACGTTATACGTTATACGTTATACGTTATACGTTATACGTTATACGTTATACGTTATACGTTATACGTTATACGTTATACGTTATACGTTATACGTTATACGTTATACGTTATACGTTATACGTTATACGTTATACGTTATACGTTATACGTTATACGTTATACGTTATACGTTATACGTTATACGTTATACGTTATACGTTATACGTTATACGTTATACGTTATACGTTATACGTTATACGTTATACGTTATGCGTTGTTCGTTATACGTTGTACGTTATACGTTGTACGTTATACGTTGTACGTTATACGTTATACGTTATACGTTATACGTTATACGCTGTACGTTATACGCTGTACGTTATACGTTATACGTTATACGTTATACGTTATACGTTATACGTTATACGTTATACGTTATACGCTGTACGTTATACGTTATACGCTGTACGTTATACGTTATACGTTATACGTTACACGTTGTACGTTGTACGTTATACGTTATACGTTGTATGTTATACGTTGTACGTTATACGTTATACGTTGTACGTTATACGTTGTACATTATACGTTGTACGTTATACGTTATACGCTGTACGTTATACGTTATACGTTATACGTTATACGTTATACGTTATACGCTGTACGTTATACGCTGTACGTTATACGTTATACGTTATACGTTATACGTAATACGTTATACGTTATACGTTATACGTTATACGTTATACGTTATACGTTATACGTTATACGTTATACGTTATACGTTATACGTTATACGTTATACGTTATACGTTATACGTTAAACGTTATACGCTGTACGTTATACGTTATACGTTATACGTTACACGTTGTACGTTGTACGTTATACGCTGTACGTTATACGTTACACGTTGTACGTTGTACGTTATACGTTGTACGTTATACGTTGTACATTGTACGTTATACGTTGTACGTTATACGTTGTACGTTATGCGTTGTTCGTTATACGTTTTACGTTATACGTTATACGTTATACGTTATACGTTATACGTTATACGTTATACGTTATACGTTATACGTTTTACGTTATACGTTTTACGTTATACGTTATACGTTATACGTTACACGTTTTACGTTATACGTTATACGTTATACGTTATACGTTATACGTTATACGTTATACGTTATACGTTATACGTTATACGTTATACGTTATACGTTATACGTTATACGTTATACGTTATACGTTATACGTTATACGTTATACGTTATACGTTATACGTTATACGTTATACGTTATACGTTATACGTTATACGTTATACGTTATACGTTATACGTTATACGTTGTACGTTATAGGTTATACGTTATACGTTGTACGTTATACGTTGTACATTGTACGTTATACGTTGTACGGTATACGTTGTACGTTATGCGTTGTTCGTTATACGTTGTACGTTATACGTTATACGTTATACGTTGTACGTTATACGTTATACGTTATACGTTATACGTTATACGTTATACGTTATACGTTATACGTTATACGTTATACGTTATACGTTATACGTTATACGTTATACGTTTTACGTTATACGCTGTACGTTATACGCTGTACGTTATACGTTATACGTTATACGTTATACGTTGTACGTTATACGCTGTACGTTATACCTTATACGTTATACGTTATACGCTGTACGTTATACGCTGTACTTTTTACGTTATACGTTATACGTTATACGTTATACGTTATACGTTATACGTTATACGCAATACGTTATACGTTATACGTTATACGTTATACGTTATACGTTATACGTTATACGTTATACGTTGTACGTTATACGCTGTACGTTGTACGTTGTACGTTATACGTTGTACATTATACGTTGTACGTTATACGTTATACGCTGTACGTTATACGTTATACGTTACATGTTGTACGGTGTACGTTATACGTTGTACGTTATATGTTGTACGTTATACGTTGTACGTTATACGTTGTATGTTATACGTTATACGCTGTACGTTATACGTTATACGTTGTACGTTATACGTTATACGTTATACGTTATACGTTATACGCTGTACGTTATACGCTGTATGTTATACGTTATACGTTATACGTTATACGTTGCACGTTATACGTTATACGTTATACGTTATACGTTATACGTTATACGTTATACGTTATACGTTATACGTTATACGTTATACGTTATACGTTATACGTTATACGTTATACGTTGTACGTTATAGGTTATACGTTATACGTTGTACGTTATACGTTGTACATTGTACGTTATACGTTGTACGGTATACGTTGTACGTTATGCGTTGTTCGTTATACGTTGTACGTTATACGTTATACGTTATACGTTGTACGTTATACGTTATACGTTATACGTTATACGTTATACGTTATACGTTATACGTTATACGTTATACGTTATACGTTATACGTTATACGTTATACGTTATACGTTTTACGTTATACGCTGTACGTTATACGCTGTACGTTATACGTTATACGTTATACGTTATACGTTGTACGTTATACGCTGTACGTTATACCTTATACGTTATACGTTATACGCTGTACGTTATACGCTGTACGTTTTACGTTATACGTTATACGTTATACGTTATACGTTATACGTTATACGTTATACGCAATACGTTATACGTTATACGTTATACGTTATACGTTATACGTTATACGTTATACGTTATACGTTGTACGTTATACGCTGTACGTTGTACGTTATACGTTATACGTTGTACGTTATACGCTGTACGTTATACCTTATACGTTATACGTTATACGCTGTACGTTATACGCTGTACGTTATACGTTATACGTTATACGTTATACGTTATACGTTATACGTTATACGTTATACGTTATACGTTATACGTTATACGTTATACGTTATACGTTATACGTTATACGTTATACGTTACACGTTGTACGTTGTACGTTATACGTTGTACATTATACGTTGTACGTTATACGTTATACGCTGTACGTTATACGTTATACGTTACATGTTGTACGGTGTACGTTGTACATTATACGTTGTACGTTATACGTTATACGCTGTACGTTATACGTTATACGTTACATGTTGTACGGTGTACGTTATACGTTGTACGTTATACGCTGTACGTTGTACGTTATACGTTATACGTTGTACGTTATACGCTGTACGTTATACCTTATACGTTATACGTTATACGCTGTACGTTATACGCTGTACGTTATACGTTATACGTTATACGTTATACGTTATACGTTATACGTTATACGTTATACGTTATACGTTATACGTTATACGTTATACGTTATACGTTATACGTTATACGTTATACGTTACACGTTGTACGTTGTACGTTATACGTTGTACATTATACGTTGTACGTTATACGTTATACGCTGTACGTTATACGTTATACGTTACATGTTGTACGGTGTACGTTGTACATTATACGTTGTACGTTATACGTTATACGCTGTACGTTATACGTTATACGTTACATGTTGTACGGTGTACGTTATACGTTGTACGTTATACGTTGTACGTTATACGTTGTACGTTATACGTTGTATGTTATACGTTATACGCTGTACGTTATACGTTATACGTTATACGCTGTACGTTATACGCTGTACGTTATACGTTATACGTTATACGTTATACGTTGTACGTTATACGCTGTACGTTATACCTTATACGTTATACGTTATACGCTGTACGTTATACGCTGTACGTTTTACGTTATACGTTATACGTTATACGTTATACGTTATACGTTATACGTTATACGCAATACGTTATACGTTATACGTTATACGTTATACGTTATACGTTATACGTTATACGTTATACGTTGTACGTTATACGCTGTACGTTGTACGTTATACGTTATACGTTGTACGTTATACGCTGTACGTTATACCTTATACGTTATACGTTATACGCTGTACGTTATACGCTGTACGTTATACGTTATACGTTATACGTTATACGTTATACGTTATACGTTATACGTTATACGTTATACGTTATACGTTATACGTTATACGTTATACGTTATACGTTATACGTTATACGTTACACGTTGTACGTTGTACGTTATACGTTGTACATTATACGTTGTACGTTATACGTTATACGCTGTACGTTATACGTTATACGTTACATGTTGTACGGTGTACGTTGTACATTATACGTTGTACGTTATACGTTATACGCTGTACGTTATACGTTATACGTTACATGTTGTACGGTGTACGTTATACGTTGTACGTTATACGTTGTACGTTATACGTTGTACGTTATACGTTGTATGTTATACGTTATACGCTGTACGTTATACGTTATACGTTATACGTTAAACGTTATACGCTGTACGTTATACGTTATACGTTACACGTTGTACGTTGTACGTTATACGTTATACGCTGTACGTTATACGTTACACGTTGTACGTTGTACGTTATACGTTGTACGTTATACGTTGTACATTGTACGTTATACGTTGTACGTTATACGTTGTACGTTATGCGTTGTTCGTTATACGTTATACGTTATACGTTATACGTTACACGTTGTACGTTGTACGTTATACGTTGTACATTATACGTTGTACGTTATACGTTATACGCTGTACGTTATACGTTATACGTTACATGTTGTACGGTGTACGTTATACGTTATACGTTATACGTTATACGTTATACGTTATACGTTATACGTTATACGTTATACGTTATACGTTATACGTTATACGTTATACGTTATACGTTATACGTTATACGTTATACGTTATACGTTATACGTTATACGTTATACGTTATACGTTATACGTTATACGTTATACGTTATACGTTATACGTTATACGTTATACGTTATACGTTATACGTTATACGTTATACGTTATACGTTATACGTTATACGTTATACGTTATACGTTATACGTTATACGTTATACGTTATACGTTATACGTTATACGTTATACGTTATACGTTATACGTTATACGTTATACGTTATACGTTATACGTTATACGTTATACGTTATACGTTATACGTTATACGTTATACGTTAAACGTTATACGCTGTACGTTATACGTTATACGTTATACGTTACACGTTGTACGTTGTACGTTATACGTTATACGCTGTACGTTATACGTTACACGTTGTACGTTGTACGTTATACGTTGTACGTTATACGTTGTACATTGTACGTTATACGTTGTACGTTATACGTTGTACGTTATGCGTTGTTCGTTATACGTTGTACGTTATACGTTATACGTTATACGTTATACGTTATACGTTATACGTTATACGTTATACGTTTTACGTTTTACGTTATACGTTATACGTTATACGTTATACGTTATACGTTATACGTTATACGTTATACGTTATACGTTATACGTTATACGCAATACGTTATACGTTATACGTTATACGTTATACGTTATACGTTATACGTTATACGTTATACGTTGTACGTTATACGCTGTACGTTGTACGTTGTACGTTATACGTTATACGTTATACGTTATACGTTATACGTTATACGTTATACGTTATACGTTATACGTTGTACGTTATACACTGTACGTTGTACGTTGTACGTTATACGTTGTACATTATACGTTGTACGTTATACGTTATACGCTGTACGTTATACGTTATACGTTACATGTTGTACGGTGTACGTTATACGTTGTACGTTATATGTTGTACGTTATACGTTGTACGTTATACGTTGTATGTTATACGTTATACGCTGTACGTTATACGTTATACGTTGTACGTTATACGTTATACGTTATACGTTATACGTTATACGCTGTACGTTATACGCTGTATGTTATACGTTATACGTTATACGTTATACGTTGCACGTTATACGCTGTACGTTATACGCTGTACGTTATACGTTATACGTTATACGTTATACGTTGTACGTTATACGCTGTACGTTATACCTTATACGTTATACGTTATACGCTGTACGTTATACGCTGTACGTTATACGTTATACGTTATACGTTATACGTTATACGTTATACGTTATACGTTATACGTTATACGTTATACGTTATACGTTATACGTTATACGTTATACGTTATACGTTATACGTTATACGTTATACGTTACACGTTGTACGTTGTACGTTATACGTTGTACATTATACGTTGTACGTTATACGTTATACGCTGTACGTTATACGTTATACGTTACATGTTGTACGGTGTACGTTATACGTTGTACGTTATACGTTGTACGTTATACGTTGTACGTTATACGTTGTATGTTATACGTTATACGCTGTACGTTATACGTTATACGTTGTACGTTATACGTTATACGTTATACGTTATACGTTATACGCTGTACGTTATAGGCTGTACGTTATACGTTATACGTTATACGTTATACGTTGCACGTTATACGCTGTACGTTATACGCTGTACGTTATACGTTATACGTTATACGTTATACGTTATACGTTATACGTTATACGTTATACGTTATACGTTATACGTTATACGTTCAACGTTATACGCTGTACGTTATACGTTACATGTTGTACGGTGTACGTTATACGTTGTACGTTATACGTTGTACGTTATACGTTGTACGTTATACGTTGTATGTTATACGTTATACGCTGTACGTTATACGTTATACGTTGTACGTTGTACGTTATACGTTATACGTTATACGTTATACGTTATACGCTGTACGTTATACGCTGTACGTTATACGTTATACGTTATACGTTATACGCAATACGTTATACGTTATACGTTATACGTTATACGTTATACGTTATACGTTATACGTTATACGTTATACGTTATACGTTATACGTTATACGTTATACGTTATACGTTATACGTTATACGTTATACGTTATACGTTATACGTTACACGTTGTACGTTGTACGTTATACGTTATACGTTATACGCTGTACGTTATACGTTATACGTTATACGTTATACGTTATACGTTATACGTTATACGTTATACGTTATACGTTATACGTTATACGTTATACGTTATACGTTATACGTTATACGTTATACGTTATACGTTATACGTTATACGTTATACGTTATACGTTATACGTTATACGTTATACGTTATACGTTATACGTTATACGTTATACGTTATACGTTATACGTTATACGTTATACGTTATACGTTACACGTTGTACGTTGTACGTTATACGTTATACGTTATACGCTGTACGTTATACGTTATACGTTATACGTTATACGTTGCACGTTATACGCTGTACGTTATACGCTGTACGTTATACGTTATACGTTATACGTTATACGTTATACGTTATACGTTATACGTTATACGTTATACGTTATACGTTCAACGTTATACGCTGTACGTTATACGTTACATGTTGTACGGTGTACGTTATACGTTGTACGTTATACGTTGTACGTTATACGTTGTACGTTATACGTTGTATGTTATACGTTATACGCTGTACGTTATACGTTATACGTTGTACGTTATACGTTATACGTTATACGTTATACGTTATACGCTGTACGTTATACGCTGTACGTTATACGTTATACGTTATACGTTATACGCAATACGTTATACGTTATACGTTATACGTTATACGTTATACGTTATACGTTATACGTTATACGTTATACGTTATACGTTATACGTTATACGTTATACGTTATACGTTATACGTTATACGTTATACGTTAAACGTTATACGCTGTACGTTATAAGTTATACGTTATACGTTACACGTTGTACGTTGTACGTTATACGTTATACGCTGTACGTTATACGTTACACGTTGTACGTTGTACGTTATACGTTGTACGTTATACGTTGTACATTGTACGTTATACGTTGTACTTTATACGTTGTACGTTATGCGTTGTTCGTTATACGTTGTACGTTATACGTTATACGTTATACGTTATACGTTATACGTTATACGTTTTACGTTATACGTTATACGTTATACGTTATACGTTATACGTTATACGTTATACGTTATACGTTATACGTTATACGTTATACGTTATACGTTATACGTTATACGTTATACGTTATACGTTATACGTTATACGTTATACGTTATACGTTATACGTTATACGTTATACGTTATACGTTATACGTTATACGTTATACGTTATACGTTATACGTTATACGTTATACGTTATACGTTATACGTTATACGTTATACGTTATACGTTACACGTTGTACGTTGTACGTTGTACGTTATACGTTATACGCTGTACGTTATACGTTATACGTTATACGTTATACGTTATACGTTATACGTTATACGTTATACGTTATACGTTATACGTTATACGTTATACGTTATACGTTATACGTTACACGTTGTACGTTGTACGTTATACGTTGTACATTATACGTTGTACGTTATACGTTATACGCTGTACGTTATACGTTATACGTTACATGTTGTACGGTGTACGTTATACGTTGTACGTTATACGTTGTACGTTATACGTTGTACGTTATACGTTGTACGTTATACGTTATACGTTGCACGTTATACGCTGTACGTTATACGCTGTACGTTATACGTTATACGTTATACGTTATACGTTGTACGTTATACGCTGTACGTTATACCTTATACGTTATACGTTATACGCTGTACGTTATACGCTGTACGTTATACGTTATACGTTATACGTTATACGTTATACGTTATACGTTATATGTTATACGTTATACGTTATACGTTATACGTTATACGTTATACGTTATACGTTATACGTTATACGGTATACGTTATACCTTATACGTTGTACGTTATACGCTGTACGTTATACGCTATACGTTATACGCTGTACGTTATACGCTGTACGTTATACGTTATACGTTGTACGTTATAGGTTATACGTTATACGTTGTACGTTATACGTTGTACATTGTACGTTATACGTTGTACGTTATACGTTGTACGTTATGCGTTGTTCGTTATACGTTGTACGTTATACGTTATACGTTATACGTTGTACGTTATACGTTATACGTTATACGTTATACGTTATACGCTGTACGTTATACGCTGTACGTTATACGTTATACGTTATACGTTATACGTTGCACGTTATACGCTGTACGTTATACGCTGTACGTTATACGTTATACGTTATACGTTACACGTTGTACGTTGTACGTTATACGTTATACGCTGTACGTTATACGTTACACGTTGTACGTTGTACGTTATACGTTGTACGTTATACGTTGTACATTGTACGTTATACGTTGTACGTTATACGTTGTACGTTATGCGTTGTTCGTTATACGTTGTACGTTATACGTTATACGTTATACGTTATACGTTATACGTTATACGTTATATGTTATACGTTTTACGTTATACGTTATACGTTATACGTTATACGTTATACGTTATACGTTATACGTTATACGTTATACGTTATACGTTATACGTTATACGTTATACGCAATACGTTATACGTTATACGTTATACGTTATACGTTATACGTTATACGTTATACGTTATACGTTATACGTTATACGTTATACGTTATACGTTATACGTTATACGTTATACGTTACACGTTATACCTTATACGTTGTACGTTATACGCTGTACGTTATACGCTGTACGTTATACGCTGTACGTTATACGTTGTACGTTATAGGTTATACGTTATACGTTGTACGTTATACGTTGTACATTGTACGTTATACGTTGTACGTTATACGTTGTACGTTATGCGTTGTTCGTTATACGTTGTACGTTATACGTTATACGTTATACGTTGTACGTTATACGTTATACGTTATACGTTATACGTTATACGCTGTACGTTATACGCTGTACGTTATACGTTATACGTTATACGTTATACGTTGCACGTTATACGCTGTACGTTATACGCTGTACTTATACGTTATACGTTATACGTTACACGTTGTACGTTGTACGTTATACGTTATACGCTGTACGTTATACGTTACACGTTGTACGTTGTACGTTATACGTTGTACGTTATACGTTGTACATTGTGCGTTATACGTTGTACGTTATACGTTGTACGTTATGCGTTGTTCGTTATACGTTGTACGTTATACGTTATACGTTATACGTTATACGTCATACGTTATACGTTATACGTTATACGTTTTACGTTATACGTTATACGTTATACGTTATACGTTATACGTTATACGTTATACGTTATACGTTATACGTTATACGTTATACGTTATACGTTATACGTTATACGCAATACGTTATACGTTATACGTTATACGTTATACGTTATACGTTATACGTTATACGTTATACGTTATACGTTAAACGTTATACGCTGTACGTTATACGTTATACGTTATACGTTACACGTTGTACGTTGTACGTTATACGTTATACGCTGTACGTTATACGTTACACGTTGTACGTTGTACGTTATACGTTGTACGTTATACGTTGTACATTGTACGTTATACGTTGTACGTTATACGTTATACGTTATACGTTATACGTTATACGTTATACGTTATACGTTATACGTTATACGTTATACGTTATACGTTATACGTTATACGTTATACGTTATACGTTATACGTTATACGTTATACCTTATACGTTGTACGTTATACGCTGTACGTTATACGCTGTACGTTATACGCTGTACGTTATACGCTGTACGTTATACGTTATACGTTGTACGTTATAGGTTATACGTTATACGTTGTACGTTATACGTTGTACATTGTACGTTATACGTTGTACGTTATACGTTGTACGTTATGCGTTGTTCGTTATACGTTGTACGTTATACGTTATACGTTATACGTTGTACGTTATACGTTATACGTTATACGTTATACGTTATACGCTGTACGTTATACGCTGTACGTTATACGTTATACGTTATACGTTATACGTTGCACGTTATACGCTGTACGTTATACGCTGTACGTTATACGTTATACGTTATACGTTACACGTTGTACGTTGTACGTTATACGTTATACGCTGTACGTTATACGTTACACGTTGTACGTTGTACGTTATACGTTGTACGTTATACGTTGTACATTGTACGTTATACGTTGTACGTTATACGTTGTACGTTATGCGTTGTTCGTTATACGTTGTACGTTATACGTTATACGTTATACGTTATACGTTATACGTTATACGTTATATGTTATACGTTTTACGTTATACGTTATACGTTATACGTTATACGTTATACGTTATACGTTATACGTTATACGTTATACGTTATACGCAATACGTTATACGTTATACGTTATACGTTATACGTTATACGTTATACGTTATACGTTATACGTTATACGTTATACGTTATACGTTATACGTTATACGTTATACGTTATACGTTATACGTTACACGTTATACCTTATACGTTGTACGTTATACGCTGTACGTTATACGCTGTACGTTATACGCTGTACGTTATACGTTGTACGTTATAGGTTATACGTTATACGTTGTACGTTATACGTTGTACATTGTACGTTATACGTTGTACGTTATACGTTGTACGTTATGCGTTGTTCGTTATACGTTGTACGTTATACGTTATACGTTATACGTTATACGTTGTACGTTATACGTTGTACATTGTGCGTTATACGTTGTACGTTATACGTTGTACGTTATGCGTTGTTCGTTATACGTTGTACGTTATACGTTATACGTTATACGTTATACGTTATACGTTATACGTTATACGTTATACGTTTTACGTTATACGTTATACGTTATACGTTATACGTTATACGTTATACGTTATACGTTATACGTTATACGTTATACGTTATACGTTACACGTTGTACGTTGTACGTTATACGTTATACGTTATACGCTGTACGTTATACGTTATACGTTATACGTTATACGTTATACGTTATACGTTATACGTTATACGTTATACGTTATACGTTATACGTTATACGTTATACGTTATACGTTATACGTTATACGTTATACGTTATACGTTATACGTTATACGTTATACGTTATACGTTATACGTTATACGTTATACGTTATACGTTATACGTTATACGTTATACGTTTTACGTTATACGTTATAGGTTATACGTTATACGTCATACGTTATACGTTATACGTTATACGTTATACGTTATACGTTATACGTTATACGTTATACGTTATACGTTATACGTTATACGTTATACGTTATACGTTATACGTTATACGTTATACGTTATACGTTATACGTTATACGTTATACGTTATACGTTATACGTTATACGTTATACGTTATACGTTATACGTTATACGTTATACGTTATACGTTATACGTTATACGTTATACGTTATACGTTATACGTTATACGTTATACGTTATACGTTATACGTTATACGTTATACGTTATACGTTATACGTTATACGTTATACGTTATACGTTATACGTTATACGTTATACGTTATACGTTATACGTTATACGTTATACGTTACACGTTGTACGTTATACGTTATACGTTATACGTTATACGTTATACGTTATACGTTATACGTTATACGTTATACGTTATACGTTATACGTTATACGTTATACGTTATACGTTATACGTTATACGTTATACGTTATACGTTATACGTTATACGTTATACGTTATACGTTATACGTTATACGTTATACGTTATACGTTATACGTTATACGTTATACGTTATACGTTATACGTTATACGTTATACGTTATACGTTATACGTTATACGTTATACGTTATACGTTATACGTTATACGTTATACGTTATACGTTATACGTTATACGTTATACGTTATACGTTATACGTTATACGTTATACGTTATACGTTATACGTTATACGTTATACGTTATACGTTACACGTTGTACGTTGTACGTTATACGTTGTACATTATACGTTGTACGTTATACGTTATACGCTGTACGTTATACGTTATACGTTACATGTTGTACGGTGTACGTTATACGTTGTACGTTATACGTTGTACGTTATACGTTGTACGTTATACGTTGTACGTTATACGTTATACGTTGCACGTTATACGCTGTACGTTATACGCTGTACGTTATACGTTATACGTTATACGTTATACGTTGTACGTTATACGCTGTACGTTATACCTTATACGTTATACGTTATACGCTGTACGTTATACGCTGTACGTTATACGTTATACGTTATACGTTATACGTTATACGTTATACGTTATATGTTATACGTTATACGTTATACGTTATACGTTATACGTTATACGTTATACGTTATACGTTATACGTTATACGTTATACGTTATACCTTATACGTTGTACGTTATACGCTGTACGTTATACGCTATACGTTATACGCTGTACGTTATACGCTGTACGTTATACGTTATACGTTGTACGTTATAGGTTATACGTTATACGTTGTACGTTATACGTTGTACATTGTACGTTATACGTTGTACGTTATACGTTGTACGTTATGCGTTGTTCGTTATACGTTGTACGTTATACGTTATACGTTATACGTTGTACGTTATACGTTATACGTTATACGTTATACGTTATACGCTGTACGTTATACGCTGTACGTTATACGTTATACGTTATACGTTATACGTTGCACGTTATACGCTGTACGTTATACGCTGTACGTTATACGTTATACGTTATACGTTACACGTTGTACGTTGTACGTTATACGTTATACGCTGTACGTTATACGTTACACGTTGTACGTTGTACGTTATACGTTGTACGTTATACGTTGTACATTGTACGTTATACGTTGTACGTTATACGTTGTACGTTATGCGTTGTTCGTTATACGTTGTACGTTATACGTTATACGTTATACGTTATACGTTATACGTTATACGTTATATGTTATACGTTTTACGTTATACGTTATACGTTATACGTTATACGTTATACGTTATACGTTATACGTTATACGTTATACGTTATACGTTATACGTTATACGCAATACGTTATACGTTATACGTTATACGTTATACGTTATACGTTATACGTTATACGTTATACGTTATACGTTATACGTTATACGTTATACGTTATACGTTATACGTTATACGTTACACGTTATACCTTATACGTTGTACGTTATACGCTGTACGTTATACGCTGTACGTTATACGCTGTACGTTATACGTTGTACGTTATAGGTTATACGTTATACGTTGTACGTTATACGTTGTACATTGTACGTTATACGTTGTACGTTATACGTTGTACGTTATGCGTTGTTCGTTATACGTTGTACGTTATACGTTATACGTTATACGTTGTACGTTATACGTTATACGTTATACGTTATACGTTATACGCTGTACGTTATACGCTGTACGTTATACGTTATACGTTATACGTTATACGTTGCACGTTATACGCTGTACGTTATACGCTGTACGTTATACGTTATACGTTATACGTTACACGTTGTACGTTGTACGTAATACGTTATACGCTGTACGTTATACGTTACACGTTGTACGTTGTACGTTATACGTTGTACGTTATACGTTGTACATTGTGCGTTATACGTTGTACGTTATACGTTGTACGTTATGCGTTGTTCGTTATACGTTGTACGTTATACGTTATACGTTATACGTTATACGTCATACGTTATACGTTATACGTTATACGTTTTACGTTATACGTTATACGTTATACGTTATACGTTATACGTTATACGTTATACGTTATACGTTATACGTTATACGTTATACGTTATACGTTATACGTTATACGCAATACGTTATACGTTATACGTTATACGTTATACGTTATACGTTATACGTTATACGTTATACGTTATACGTTAAACGTTATACGCTGTACGTTATACGTTATACGTTATACGTTACACGTTGTACGTTGTACGTTATACGTTATACGCTGTACGTTATACGTTACACGTTGTACGTTGTACGTTATACGTTGTACGTTATACGTTGTACATTGTACGTTATACGTTGTACGTTATACGTTATACGTTATACGTTATACGTTATACGTTATACGTTATACGTTATACGTTATACGTTATACGTTATACGTTATACGTTATACGTTATACGTTATACGTTATACGTTATACGTTATACCTTATACGTTGTACGTTATACGCTGTACGTTATACGCTGTACGTTATACGCTGTACGTTATACGCTGTACGTTATACGTTATACGTTGTACGTTATAGGTTATACGTTATACGTTGTACGTTATACGTTGTACATTGTACGTTATACGTTGTACGTTATACGTTGTACGTTATGCGTTGTTCGTTATACGTTGTACGTTATACGTTATACGTTATACGTTGTACGTTATACGTTATACGTTATACGTTATACGTTATACGCTGTACGTTATACGCTGTACGTTATACGTTATACGTTATACGTTATACGTTGCACGTTATACGCTGTACGTTATACGCTGTACGTTATACGTTATACGTTATACGTTACACGTTGTACGTTGTACGTTATACGTTATACGCTGTACGTTATACGTTACACGTTGTACGTTGTACGTTATACGTTGTACGTTATACGTTGTACATTGTACGTTATACGTTGTACGTTATACGTTGTACGTTATGCGTTGTTCGTTATACGTTGTACGTTATACGTTATACGTTATACGTTATACGTTATACGTTATATGTTATACGTTTTACGTTATACGTTATACGTTATACGTTATACGTTATACGTTATACGTTATACGTTATACGTTATACGTTATACGCAATACGTTATACGTTATACGTTATACGTTATACGTTATACGTTATACGTTATACGTTATACGTTATACGTTATACGTTATACGTTATACGTTATACGTTATACGTTATACGTTACACGTTATACCTTATACGTTGTACGTTATACGCTGTACGTTATACGCTGTACGTTATACGCTGTACGTTATACGTTGTACGTTATAGGTTATACGTTATACGTTGTACGTTATACGTTGTACATTGTACGTTATACGTTGTACGTTATACGTTGTACGTTATGCGTTGTTCGTTATACGTTGTACGTTATACGTTATACGTTATACGTTATACGTTGTACGTTATACGTTGTACATTGTGTGTTATACGTTGTACGTTATACGTTGTACGTTATGCGTTGTTCGTTATACGTTGTACGTTATACGTTATACGTTATACGTTATACGTTATACGTTATACGTTATACGTTATACGTTATACGTTATACGTTATACGTTATACGTTATACGTTATACGTTATACGTTATACGTTATACGTTATACGTTATACGTTATACGTTATACGTTATACGTTATACGTTATACGTTATACGCAATACGTTATACGTTATACGTTATACGTTATACGTTATACGTTATACGTTATACGTTATACGTTATACGTTAAACGTTATACGCTGTACGTTATACGTTATACGTTATACGTTACACGTTGTACGTTGTACGTTATACGTTATACGCTGTACGTTATACGTTACACGTTGTACGTTGTACGTTATACGTTGTACGTTATACGTTGTACATTGTACGTTATACGTTGTACGTTATACGTTATACGTTATACGTTATACGTTATACGTTATACGTTATACGTTATACGTTATACGTTATACGTTATACGTTATACGTTATACGTTATACGTTATACGTTATACGTTATACGTTATACCTTATACGTTGTACGTTATACGCTGTACGTTATACGCTGTACGTTATACGCTGTACGTTATACGCTGTACGTTATACGTTATACGTTGTACGTTATAGGTTATACGTTATACGTTGTACGTTATACGTTGTACATTGTACGTTATACGTTGTACGTTATACGTTGTACGTTATGCGTTGTTCGTTATACGTTGTACGTTATACGTTATACGTTATACGTTGTACGTTATACGTTATACGTTATACGTTATACGTTATACGCTGTACGTTATACGCTGTACGTTATACGTTATACGTTATACGTTATACGTTGCACGTTATACGCTGTACGTTATACGCTGTACGTTATACGTTATACGTTATACGTTACACGTTGTACGTTGTACGTTATACGTTATACGCTGTACGTTATACGTTACACGTTGTACGTTGTACGTTATACGTTGTACGTTATACGTTGTACATTGTACGTTATACGTTGTACGTTATACGTTGTACGTTATGCGTTGTTCGTTATACGTTGTACGTTATACGTTATACGTTATACGTTATACGTTATACGTTATACGTTATACGTTATATGTTATACGTTTTACGTTATACGTTATACGTTATACGTTATACGTTATACGTTATACGTTATACGTTATACGTTATACGTTATACGTTATACGTTATACGCAATACGTTATACGTTATACGTTATACGTTATACGTTATACGTTATACGTTATACGTTATACGTTATACGTTATACGTTATACGTTATACGTTATACGTTATACGTTACACGTTATACCTTATACGTTGTACGTTATACGCTGTACGTTATACGCTGTACGTTATACGTTATACGTTATACGTTATACGTTATACGTTATACGTTATACCTTATACGTTGTACGTTATACGCTGTACGTTATACGCTGTACGTTATACGCTGTACGTTATACGCTGTACGTTATACGTTATACGTTGTACGTTATAGGTTATACGTTATACGTTGTACGTTATACGTTGTACATTGTACGTTATACGTTGTACGTTATACGTTGTACGTTATGCGTTGTTCGTTATACGTTGTACGTTATACGTTATACGTTATACGTTGTACGTTATACGTTATACGTTATACGTTATACGTTATACGCTGTACGTTATACGCTGTACGTTATACGTTATACGTTATACGTTATACGTTGAACGTTATACGCTGTACGTTATACGCTGTACGTTATACGTTATACGTTATACGTTACACGTTGTACGTTGTACGTTATACGTTATACGCTGTACGTTATACGTTACACGTTGTACGTTGTACGTTATACGTTGTACGTTATACGTTGTACATTGTACGTTATACGTTGTACGTTATACGTTGTACGTTATGCGTTGTTCGTTATACGTTGTACGTTATACGTTATACGTTATACGTTATACGTTATACGTTATATGTTATACGTTTTACGTTATACGTTATACGTTATACGTTATACGTTATACGTTATACGTTATACGTTATACGTTATACGTTATACGCAATACGTTATACGTTATACGTTATACGTTATACGTTATACGTTATACGTTATACGTTATACGTTATACGTTATACGTTATACGTTATACGTTATACGTTATACGTTATACGTTATACGTTACACGTTATACCTTATACGTTGTACGTTATACGCTGTACGTTATACGCTGTACGTTATACGCTGTACGTTATACGTTGTACGTTATAGGTTATACGTTATACGTTGTACGTTATACGTTGTACATTGTACGTTATACGTTGTACGTTATACGTTGTACGTTATGCGTTGTTCGTTATACGTTGTACGTTATACGTTATACGTTATACGTTATACGTTGTACGTTATACGTTGTACATTGTGCGTTATACGTTGTACGTTATACGTTGTACGTTATGCGTTGTTCGTTATACGTTGTACGTTATACGTTATACGTTATACGTTATACGTTATACGTTATACTTTATACGTTATACGTTTTACGTTATACGTTATACGTTATACGTTATACGTTATACGTTATACGTTATACGTTATACGTTATACGTTATACGTTATACGTTATACGTTATACGTTATACGTTATACGTTATACGCAATACGTTATACGTTATACGTTATACGTTATACGTTATACGTTATACGTTATACGTTATACGTTATACGTTAAACGTTATACGCTGTACGTTATACGTTATACGTTATACGTTACACGTTGTACGTTGTACGTTATACGTTATACGCTGTACGTTATACGTTACACGTTGTACGTTGTACGTTATACGTTGTACGTTATACGTTGTACATTGTACGTTATACGTTGTACGTTATACGTTATACGTTATACGTTATACGTTATACGTTATACGTTATACGTTATACGTTATACGTTATACGTTATACGTTATACGTTATACGTTATACGTTATACGTTATACGTTATACGTTATACGTTATACGTTATACCTTATACGTTGTACGTTATACGCTGTACGTTATACGCTGTACGTTATACGCTGTACGTTATACGCTGTACGTTATACGTTATACGTTGTACGTTATAGGTTATACGTTATACGTTGTACGTTATACGTTGTACATTGTACGTTATACGTTGTACGTTATACGTTGTACGTTATGCGTTGTTCGTTATACGTTGTACGTTATACGTTATACGTTATACGTTGTACGTTATACGTTATACGTTATACGTTATACGTTATACGCTGTACGTTATACGCTGTACGTTATACGTTATACGTTATACGTTATACGTTGCACGTTATACGCTGTACGTTATACGCTGTACGTTATACGTTATACGTTATACGTTACACGTTGTACGTTGTACGTTATACGTTATACGCTGTACGTTATACGTTACACGTTGTACGTTGTACGTTATACGTTGTACGTTATACGTTGTACATTGTACGTTATACGTTGTACGTTATACGTTGTACGTTCTGCGTTGTTCGTTATACGTTGTACGTTATACGTTATACGTTATACGTTATAAGTTATACGTTATTCGTTATACGTTATATGTTATACGTTTTACGTTATACGTTATACGTTATACGTTATACGTTATACGTTATACGTTATACGTTATACGTTATACGTTATACGTTATACGTTATACGTTATACGCAATACGTTATACGTTATACGTTATACGTTATACGTTATACGTTATACGTTATACGTTATACGTTATACGTTATACGTTATACGTTATACGTTATACGTTATACGTTACACGTTATACCTTATACGTTGTACGTTATACGCTGTACGTTATACGCTGTACGTTATACGCTGTACGTTATACGTTGTACGTTATAGGTTATACGTTATACGTTGTACGTTATACGTTGTACATTGTACGTTATACGTTGTACGTTATACGTTGTACGTTATGCGTTGTTCGTTATACGTTGTACGTTATACGTTATACGTTATACGTTGTACGTTATACGTTATACGTTATACGTTATACGTTATACGCTGTACGTTATACGCTGTACGTTATACGTTATACGTTATACGTTATACGTTGCACGTTATACGCTGTACGTTATACGCTGTACGTTATACGTTATACGTTATACGTTACACGTTGTACGTTGTACGTTATACGTTATACGCTGTACGTTATACGTTACACGTTGTACGTTGTACGTTATACGTTGTACGTTATACGTTGTACATTGTGCGTTATACGTTGTACGTTATACGTTGTACGTTATGCGTTGTTCGTTATACGTTGTACGTTATACGTTATACGTTATACGTTATACGTTATACGTTATACGTTATACGTTATACGTTATACGTTATACGTTATACGTTATACGTTATACGTTATACGTTATACGTTATACGTTATACGTTATACGTTATACGTTATACGTTATACGTTATATGTTATACGCAATACGTTATACGTTATACGTTATACGTTATACGTTATACGTTATACGTTATACGTTATACGTTAAACGTTATACGCTGTACGTTATACGTTATACGTTATACGTTACACGTTGTACGTTGTACGTTATACGTTATACGCTGTACGTTATACGTTACACGTTGTACGTTGTACGTTATACGTTGTACGTTATACGTTGTACATTGTACGTTATACGTTGTACGTTATACGTTGTACGTTATGCGTTGTTCGTTATACGTTGTACGTTATACGTTATACGTTATACGTTATACGTTATACGTTATACGTTTTACGTTATACGTTATACGTTATACGTTTTACGTTTTACGTTATACGTTATACGTTATACGTTATACGTTATACGTTATACGTTATACGTTATACGTTATACGTTATACGTTAGACGTTATACGTTATACGTTATACGTTATACGTTATACGTTATACGTTATACGTTATACGTTATACGTTATACGTTATACGTTATACGTTATACGTTATACGTTATACGTTATACGTTATACGTTATACGTTATACGTTATACGTTATACGTTATACGTTATACGTTATACGTTATACGTTATACGTTATACGTTATACGTTATACGTTGCACGTTGTACGATGTACGTTATACGCTGTACGTTATACGTTATACGTTATACGTTATACGTTACACGTTGTACGTTGTACGTTATACGTTATACGCTGTACGTTATACGTTATACGTTATACGTTATACGTTATACGTTACACGTTGTACGTTGTACGTTATACGTTATACGCTGTACGTTATACGTTACACGTTGTACGTTGTACGTTATACGTTGTACGTTATACGTTGTACATTGTACGTTATACGTTGTACGTTATACGTTGTACGTTATGCGTTGTTCGTTATACGTTGTACGTTATACGTTATACGTTATACGTTATACGTTATACGTTATACGTTATACGTTATACGTTATACGTTATACGTTATACGTTATACGTTATACGTTATACGTTATACGTTATACGTTATACGTTATACGTTATACGTTATACGTTATACGTTATACGTTATACGTTATACGTTATACGTTATACGTTATACGTTATACGTTATACGTTATACGTTATACGTTATACGTTATACGTTATACGTTATACGTTATACGTTATACGTTATACGTTATACGTTATACGTTATACGTTATACGTTATACGTTATACGTTATACGCTATACGTTATACGTTATACGTTATACGTTATACGTTATACGTTATACGTTATACGTTATACGTTATACGTTATACGTTATACGTTATACGTTATACGTTATACGTTATACGTTATACGTTATACGTTATACGTTATACGTTATACGTTATACGTTATACGTTATACGTTATACGTTATACGTTATACGTTATACGTTATACGTTATACGTTATACGTTATACGTTATACGTTATACGTTATACGTTATACGTTATACGTTATACGTTATACGTTATACGTTATACGTTATACGTTATACGTTATACGTTATACGTTATACGTTATACGTTATACGTTATACGTTATACGTTATACGTTATACGTTACACGTTGTACGTTGTACGTTATACGTTGTACATTATACGTTGTACGTTATACGTTATACGCTGTACGTTATACGTTATAAGTTACATGTTGTACGGTGTACGTTATACGTTGTACGTTATACGTTGTACGTTATACGTTGTACGTTATATGTTGTACGTTATACGTTGTACGTTATACGTTGTACATTATACGTTGTACGTTATACGTTATACGCTGTACGTTATACGTTATACGTTACATGTTGTACGTTATACGTTGTATGTTATACGTTATACGCTGTACGTTATACGTTATACGTTGTACGTTATACGTTATACGTTATACGTTATACGTTATACGCTGTACGTTATACGCTGTACGTTATACGTTATACGTTATACGTTATACGTTATACGTTGTACGTTATACGTTATACGTTATACGTTATACGTTATACGTTATACGTTGTACGTTATACGTTATACGCTGTACGTTATACGTTATACGTTACATGTTGTACGGTGTACGTTATACGTTGTACGTTATATGTTGTACGTTATACGTTGTACGTTATACGTTGTATGTTATACGTTATACGCTGTACGTTATACGTTATACGTTGTACGTTATACGTTATACGTTATACGTTATACGTTATACGCTGTACGTTATACGCTGTATGTTATACGTTATACGTTATACGTTATACGTTGCACGTTATACGCTGTACGTTATACGCTGTACGTTATACGTTATACGTTATACGTTATACGTTGTACGTTATACGCTGTACGTTATACCTTATACGTTATACGTTATACGCTGTACGTTATACGCTGTACGTTATACGTTATACGTTATACGTTATACGTTATACGTTATACGTTATACGTTATACGTTATACGTTATACGTTATACGTTATACGTTATACGTTATACGTTATACGTTATACGTTATACGTTATACGTTACACGTTGTACGTTGTACGTTATACGTTGTACATTATACGTTGTACGTTATACGTTATACGCTGTACGTTATACGTTATACGTTACATGTTGTACGGTGTACGTTGTACGTTATACGTTGTACGTTATACGTTGTACGTTATACGTTGTATGTTATACGTTATACGCTGTACGTTATACGTTATACGTTGTACGTTATACGTTATACGTTATACGTTATACGTTATACGCTGTACGTTATACGCTGTACGTTATACGTTATACGTTATACGTTATACGTTGCACGTTATACGCTGTACGTTATACGCTGTACGTTATACGTTATACGTTATACGTTATACGTTATACGTTATACGTTATACGTTATACGTTATACGTTATACGTTATACGTTATACGTTATACGTTCAACGTTATACGCTGTACGTTATACGTTACATGTTGTACGATGTACGTTATACGTTGTACGTTATACGTTGTACGTTATACGTTGTACGTTATACGTTGTATGTTATACGTTATACGCTGTACGTTATACGTTATACGTTGTACGTTATACGTTATACGTTATACGTTATACGTTATACGCTGTACGTTATACGCTGTACGTTATACGTTATACGTTATACGTTATACGCAATACGTTATACGTTATACGTTATACGTTATACGTTATACGTTATACGTTATACGTTATACGTTATACGTTATACGTTATACGTTATACGTTATACGTTAAACGTTATACGCTGTACGTTATAAGTTATACGTTATACGTTACACGTTGTACGTTGTACGTTATACGTTATACGCTGTACGTTATACGTTACACGTTGTACGTTGTACGTTATACGTTGTACGTTATACGTTGTACATTGTACGTTATACGTTGTACTTTATACGTTGTACGTTATGCGTTGTTCGTTATACGTTGTACGTTATACGTTATACGTTATACGTTATACGTTATACGTTATACGTTATACGTTTTACGTTATACGTTATACGTTATACGTTATACGTTATACGTTATACGTTATACGTTATACGTTATACGTTATACGTTATACGTTATACGTTATACGTTATACGTTATACGTTATACGTTACACGTTGTACGTTGTACGTTATACGTTGTACGTTATACGCTGTACGTTATACGTTATACGTTATACGTTATACGTTGCACGTTATACGCTGTACGTTATACGCTGTACGTTATACGTTATACGTTATACGTTATACGTTATACGTTATACGTTATACGTTATACGTTATACGTTATACGTTATACGTTCAACGTTATACGCTGTACGTTATACGTTACATGTTGTACGGTGTACGTTATACGTTGTACGTTATACGTTGTACGTTATACGTTGTACGTTATACGTTGTATGTTATACGTTATACGCTGTACGTTATACGTTATACGTTGTACGTTATACGTTATACGTTATACGTTATACGTTATACGTTATACGCTGTACGTTATACGCTGTACGTTATACGTTATACGTTATACGTTATACGCAATACGTTATACGTTATACGTTATACGTTATACGTTATACGTTATACGTTATACGTTATACGTTATACGTTATACGTTATACGTTATACGTTATACGTTATACGTTATACGTTAAACGTTATACGCTGTACGTTATAAGTTATACGTTATACGTTACACGTTGTACGTTGTACGTTATACGTTATACGCTGTACGTTATACGTTACACGTTGTACGTTGTACGTTATACGTTGTACGTTATACGTTGTACATTGTACGTTATACGTTGTACTTTATACGTTGTACGTTATGCGTTGTTCGTTATACGTTGTACGTTATACGTTATACGTTATACGTTATACGTTATACGTTATACGTTTTACGTTATACGTTATACGTTATACTTATTACGTAATTCGTTATACGTTATACATTATACGTTATACGTTATACGTTATACGTTATACGTTATACGTTATACGTTATACGTTATACGTTATACGTTATACGTTATACGTTATACGTTATACGTTATACGTTATACGTTATACGTTATACGTTATACGTTATACGTTATACGTTATACGTTACACGTTGTACGTTGTACGTTATACGTTATACGTTATACGCTGTACGTTATACGTTATACGTTATACGTTATACGTTATACGTTATACGTTATACGTTATACGTTATACGTTATACGTTATACGTTATACGTTATACGTTATACGTTATACGTTATACGTTATACGTTATACGTTATACGTTATACGTTATACGTTATACGTTATACGTTATACGTTATACGTTATACGTTATACGTTATACGTTATACGTTATACGTTATACGTTATACGTTATACGTTATACGTTATACGTTATACGTTATACGTTATACGTTATACGTTATACGTTATACGTTATACGTTATACGTTATACGTTATACGTTATACGTTATACGTTATACGTTATACGTTATACGTTATACGTTATACGTTATACGTTATACGTTATACGTTATACGTTATACGTTATACGTTACACGTTATACGTTATACGTTATACGTTATACGTTATACGTTATACGTTATACGTTATACGTTATACGTTATACGTTATACGTTATACGTTATACGTTATACGTTGTACGTTATACGTTGTATGTTATACGTTATACGCTGTACGTTATACGTTATACGTTGTACGTTATACGTTATACGTTATACGTTATACGTTATACGCTGTACGTTATACGCTGTATGTTATACGTTATACGTTATACGTTATACGTTGCACGTTATACGCTGTACGTTATACGCTGTACGTTATACGTTATACGTTATACGTTATACGTTGTACGTTATACGCTGTACGTTATACCTTATACGTTATACGTTATACGCTGTACGTTATACGCTGTACGTTATACGTTATACGTTATACGTTATACGTTATACGTTATACGTTATACGTTATACGTTATACGTTATACGTTATACGTTATACGTTATACGTTATACGTTATACGTTATACGTTATACGTTATACGTTACACGTTGTACGTTGTACGTTATACGTTGTACATTATACGTTGTACGTTATACGTTATACGCTGTACGTTATACGTTATACGTTACATGTTGTACGGTGTACGTTGTACGTTATACGTTGTACGTTATACGTTGTACGTTATACGTTGTATGTTATACGTTATACGCTGTACGTTATACGTTATACGTTGTACGTTATACGTTATACGTTATACGTTATACGTTATACGCTGTACGTTATACGCTGTACGTTATACGTTATACGTTATACGTTATACGTTGCACGTTATACGCTGTACGTTATACGCTGTACGTTATACGTTATACGTTATACGTTATACGTTATACGTTATACGTTATACGTTATACGTTATACGTTATACGTTATACGTTATACGTTCAACGTTATACGCTGTACGTTATACGTTACATGTTGTACGATGTACGTTATACGTTGTACGTTATACGTTGTACGTTATACGTTGTACGTTATACGTTGTATGTTATACGTTATACGCTGTACGTTATACGTTATACGTTGTACGTTATACGTTATACGTTATACGTTATACGTTATACGCTGTACGTTATACGCTGTACGTTATACGTTATACGTTATACGTTATACGCAATACGTTATACGTTATACGTTATACGTTATACGTTATACGTTATACGTTATACGTTATACGTTATACGTTATACGTTATACGTTATACGTTATACGTTAAACGTTATACGCTGTACGTTATAAGTTATACGTTATACGTTACACGTTGTACGTTGTACGTTATACGTTATACGCTGTACGTTATACGTTACACGTTGTACATTGTACGTTATACGTTGTACGTTATACGTTATACGTTACATGTTGTACGGTGTACGTTGTACGTTATACGTTGTACGTTATACGTTGTACGTTATACGTTGTATGTTATACGTTATACGCTGTACGTTATACGTTATACGTTGTACGTTATACGTTATACGTTATACGTTATACGTTATACGCTGTACGTTATACGCTGTACGTTATACGTTATACGTTATACGTTATACGTTGCACGTTATACGCTGTACGTTATACGCTGTACGTTATACGTTATACGTTATACGTTATACGTTATACGTTATACGTTATACGTTATACGTTATACGTTATACGTTATACGTTATACGTTCAACGTTATACGCTGTACGTTATACGTTACATGTTGTACGATGTACGTTATACGTTGTACGTTATACGTTGTACGTTATACGTTGTACGTTATACGTTGTATGTTATACGTTATACGCTGTACGTTATACGTTATACGTTGTACGTTATACGTTATACGTTATACGTTATACGTTATACGCTGTACGTTATACGCTGTACGTTATACGTTATACGTTATACGTTATACGCTGTACGTTATACGTTACACGTTGTACGTTGTACGTTATACGTTGTACGTTATACGTTGTACATTGTACGTTATACGTTGTACTTTATACGTTGTACGTTATGCGTTGTTCGTTATACGTTGTACGTTATACGTTATACGTTATACGTTATACGTTATACGTTATACGTTTTACGTTATACGTTATACGTTATACGTTATACGTATTACGTTATACGTTATACGTTATACATTATACGTTATACGTTATACGTTATACGTTATACGTTATACGTTATACGTTATACGTTATACGTTATACGTTATACGTTATACGTCATACGTTATACGTTATACGTTATACGTTATACGTTATACGTTATACGTTATACGTTATACGTTATACGTTACACGTTGTACGTTATACGTTATACGTTTTACGTTATACGTTATAGGTTATACGTTATACGTCATACGTTATACGTTATACGTTATACGTTATACGTTATACGTTATACGTTATACGTTATACGTTATACGTTATACGTTATACGTTATACGTTATACGTTATACGTTATACGTTATACGTTATACGTTATACGTTATACGTTATACGTTATACGTTATACGTTATACGTTATACGTTATACGTTATACGTTATACGTTATACGTTATACGTTATACGTTATACGTTATACGTTATACGTTATACGTTATACGTTATACGTTATACGTTATACGTTATACGTTATACGTTATACGTTATACGTTATACGTTATACGTTATACGTTATACGTTATACGTTATACGTTATACGTTATACGTTATACGTTATACGTTATACGTTATACGTTATACGTTATACGTTATACGTTATACGTTATACGTTATACGTTATACGTTATACGTTATACGTTATACGTTATACGTTATACGTTATACGTTATACGTTATACGTTATACGTTATACGTTATACGTTATACGTTATACGTTATACGTTATACGTTATACGTTATACGTTATACGTTATACGTTATACGTTATACGTTATACGTTATACGTTATACGTTATACGTTATACGTTATACGTTATACGTTATACGTTATACGTTATACGTTATACGTTATACGTTATACGTTATACGTTATACGTTATACGTTATACGTTACACGTTGTACGTTGTACGTTATACGTTGTACATTATACGTTGTACGTTATACGTTATACGCTGTACGTTATACGTTATACGTTACATGTTGTACGGTGTACGTTATACGTTGTACGTTATACGTTGTACGTTATACGTTGTACGTTATACGTTGTACGTTATACGTTATACGTTGTACGTTATACGCTGTACGTTATACGCTGTACGTTATACGTTATACGTTATACGTTATACGTTATACGTTGTACGTTATACGCTGTACGTTATACCTTATACGTTATACGTTATACGCTGTACGTTATACGCTGTACGTTATACGTTATACGTTATACGTTATACGTTATACGTTATACGTTATACGTTATACGTTATACGTTATACGTGATACGTTATACGTTATACGTTATACGTTATACGTTATACGTTATACGTTATACGTTATACGTTATACCTTATACGTTGTACGTTATACGCTGTACGTTATACGCTGTACGTTATACGCTGTACGTTATACGCTGTACGTTATACGTTATACGTTGTACGTTATAGGTTATACGTTATACGTTGTACGTTATACGTTGTACATTGTACGTTATACGTTGTACGTTATACGTTGTACGTTATGCGTTGTTCGTTATACGTTGTACGTTATACGTTATACGTTATACGTTATACGTTATACGTTATACGTTATACGTTATACGTTATACGCTGTACGTTATACGCTGTACGTTATACGTTATACGTTATACGTTATACGTTGCACGTTATACGCTGTACGTTATACGCTGTACGTTATACGTTATACGTTATACGTTACACGTTGTACGTTGTACGTTATACGTTATACGCTGTACGTTATACGTTACACGTTGTACGTTGTACGTTATACGTTGTACGTTATACGTTGTACATTGTACGTTATACGTTGTACGTTATACGTTGTACGTTATGCGTTGTTCGTTATACGTTGTACGTTATACGTTATACGTTATACGTTATACGTTATACGTTATATGTTATACGTTTTACGTTATACGTTATACGTTATACGTTATACGTTATACGTTATACGTTATACGTTATACGTTATACGTTATACGTTATACGCAATACGTTATACGTTATACGTTATACGTTATACGTTATACGTTATACGTTATACGTTATACGTTATACGTTATACGTTATACGTTATACGTTATACGTTATACGTTATACGTTATACGTTATACCTTATACGTTGTACGTTATACGCTGTACGTTATACGCTGTACGTTATACGCTGTACGTTATACGTTGTACGTTATAGGTTATACGTTATACGTTGTACGTTATACGTTATACGTTATACGTTATACGTTATACGCTGTACGTTATACGCTGTACGTTATACGTTATACGTTATACGTTATACGTTGCACGTTATACGCTGTACGTTATACGCTGTACGTTATACGTTATACGTTATACGTTACACGTTGTACGTTGTACGTTATACGTTATACGCTGTACGTTATACGTTACACGTTGTACGTTGTACGTTATACGTTGTACGTTATACGTTGTACATTGTACGTTATACGTTGTACGTTATACGTTGTACGTTCTGCGTTGTTCGTTATACGTTGTACGTTATACGTTATACGTTATACGTTATACGTTATACGTTATACGTTATACGTTATATGTTATACGTTTTACGTTATACGTTATACGTTATACGTTATACGTTATACGTTATACGTTATACGTTATACGTTATACGTTATACGTTATACGTTATACGCAATACGTTATACGTTATACGTTATACGTTATACGTTATACGTTATACGTTATACGTTATACGTTATACGTTATACGTTATACGTTATACGTTATACGTTATACGTTACACGTTATACCTTATACGTTGTACGTTATACGCTGTACGTTATACGCTGTACGTTATACGCTGTACGTTATACGTTGTACGTTATAGGTTATACGTTATACGTTGTACGTTATACGTTGTACATTGTACGTTATACGTTGTACGTTATACGTTGTACGTTATGCGTTGTTCGTTATACGTTGTACGTTATACGTTATACGTTATACGTTGTACGTTATACGTTATACGTTATACGTTATACGTTATACGCTGTACGTTATACGCTGTACGTTATACGTTATACGTTATACGTTATACGTTGCACGTTATACGCTGTACGTTATACGCTGTACGTTATACGTTATACGTTATACGTTACACGTTGTACGTTGTACGTTATACGTTATACGCTGTACGTTATACGTTACACGTTGTACGTTGTACGTTATACGTTGTACGTTATACGTTGTACATTGTGCGTTATACGTTGTACGTTATACGTTGTACGTTATGCGTTGTTCGTTATACGTTGTACGTTATACGTTATACGTTATACGTTATACGTTATACGTTATACGTTATACGTTATACGTTATACGTTTTACGTTATACGTTATACGTTATACGTTATACGTTATACGTTATACGTTATACGTTATACGTTATACGTTATACGTTATACGTTATACGTTATATGTTATACGCAATACGTTATACGTTATACGTTATACGTTATACGTTATACGTTATACGTTATACGTTATACGTTAAACGTTATACGCTGTACGTTATACGTTATACGTTATACGTTACACGTTGTACGTTGTACGTTATACGTTATACGCTGTACGTTATACGTTACACGTTGTACGTTGTACGTTATACGTTGTACGTTATACGTTGTACATTGTACGTTATACGTTGTACGTTATACGTTGTACGTTATGCGTTGTTCGTTATACGTTGTACGTTATACGTTATACGTTATACGTTATACGTTATACGTTATACGTTATACGTTATACGTTATACGTTATACGTTTTACGTTTTACGTTATACGTTATACGTTATACGTTATACGTTATACGTTATACGTTATACGTTATACGTTATACGTTATACGTTATACGTTATACGTTATACGTTATACGTTATACGTTATACGTTATACGTTATACGTTATACGTTATACGTTATACGTTATACGTTATACGTTATACGTTATACGTTATACGTTATACGTTATACGTTATACGTTATACGTTATACGTTATACGTTATACGTTATACGTTATACGTTATACGTTATACGTTATACGTTATACGTTGCACGTTGTACGATGTACGTTATACGCTGTACGTTATACGTTATACGTTATACGTTATACGTTACACGTTGTACGTTGTACGTTATACGTTATACGCTGTACGTTATACGTTATACGTTATACGTTATACGTTATACGTTACACGTTGTACGTTGTACGTTATACGTTATACGCTGTACGTTATACGTTACACGTTGTACGTTGTACGTTATACGTTGTACGTTATACGTTGTACATTGTACGTTATACGTTGTACGTTATACGTTGTACGTTATGCGTTGTTCGTTATACGTTGTACGTTATACGTTATACGTTATACGTTATACGTTATACGTTATACGTTATACGTTATACGTTATACGTTATACGTTATACGTTATACGTTATACGTTATACGTTATACGTTATACGTTATACGTTATACGTTATACGTTATACGTTATACGTTATACGTTATACGTTATACGTTATACGTTATACGTTATACGTTATACGTTATACGTTATACGTTATACGTTATACGTTATACGTTATACGTTATACGTTATACGTTATACGTTATACGTTATACGTTATACGTTATACGCTAAACGTTATACGTTATACGTTATACGTTATACGTTATACGTTATACGTTATACGTTATACGTTATACGTTATACGTTATACGTTATACGTTATACGTTATACGTTATACGTTATACGTTATACGTTATACGTTATACGTTATACGTTATACGTTATACGTTATACGTTATACGTTATACGTTATACGTTATACGTTATACGTTATACGTTATACGTTATACGTTATACGTTATACGTTATACGTTATACGTTATACGTTATACGTTATACGTTATACGTTATACGTTATACGTTATACGTTATACGTTATACGTTATACGTTATACGTTATACGTTATACGTTATACGTTACACGTTGTACGTTGTACGTTATACGTTGTACATTATACGTTGTACGTTATACGTTATACGCTGTACGTTATACGTTATAAGTTACATGTTGTACGGTGTACGTTATACGTTGTACGTTATACGTTGTACGTTATACGTTGTACGTTATACGTTGTATGTTATACGTTATACGCTGTACGTTATACGTTATACGTTGTACGTTATACGTTATACGTTATACGTTATACGTTATACGCTGTACGTTATACGCTGTACGTTATACGTTATACGTTATACGTTATACGTTATACGTTGTACGTTATACGTTATACGTAATACGTTATACGTTATACGTTGTACGTTATACGCTGTACGTTGTACGTTGTACGTTATACGTTGTACATTATACGTTGTACGTTATACGTTATACGCTGTACGTTATACGTTATACGTTACATGTTGTACGGTGTACGTTATACGTTGTACGTTATATGTTGTACGTTATACGTTGTACGTTATACGTTGTACATTATACGTTGTACGTTATACGTTATACGCTGTACGTTATACGTTATACGTTACATGTTGTACGTTATACGTTGTATGTTATACGTTATACGCTGTACGTTATACGTTATACGTTGTACGTTATACGTTATACGTTATACGTTATACGTTATACGCTGTACGTTATACGCTGTACGTTATACGTTATACGTTATACGTTATACGTTATACGTTGTACGTTATACGTTATACGTTATACGTTATACGTTATACGTTATACGTTGTACGTTATACGTTATACGCTGTACGTTATACGTTATACGTTACATGTTGTACGGTGTACGTTATACGTTGTACGTTATATGTTGTACGTTATACGTTGTACGTTATACGTTGTATGTTATACGTTATACGCTGTACGTTATACGTTATACGTTGTACGTTATACGTTATACGTTATACGTTATACGTTATACGCTGTACGTTATACGCTGTATGTTATACGTTATACGTTATACGTTATACGTTGCACGTTATACGCTGTACGTTATACGCTGTACGTTATACGTTATACGTTATACGTTATACGTTGTACGTTATACGCTGTACGTTATACCTTATACGTTATACGTTATACGCTGTACGTTATACGCTGTACGTTATACGTTATACGTTATACGTTATACGTTATACGTTATACGTTATACGTTATACGTTATACGTTATACGTTATACGTTATACGTTATACGTTATACGTTATACGTTATACGTTATACGTTATACGTTACACGTTGTACGTTGTACGTTATACGTTGTACATTATACGTTGTACGTTATACGTTATACGCTGTACGTTATACGTTATACGTTACATGTTGTACGGTGTACGTTGTACGTTATACGTTGTACGTTATACGTTGTACGTTATACGTTGTATGTTATACGTTATACGCTGTACGTTATACGTTATACGTTGTACGTTATACGTTATACGTTATACGTTATACGTTATACGCTGTACGTTATACGCTGTACGTTATACGTTATACGTTATACGTTATACGTTGCACGTTATACGCTGTACGTTATACGCTGTACGTTATACGTTATACGTTATACGTTATACGTTATACGTTATACGTTATACGTTATACGTTATACGTTATACGTTATACGTTATACGTTATACGTTCAACGTTATACGCTGTACGTTATACGTTACATGTTGTACGATGTACGTTATACGTTGTACGTTATACGTTGTACGTTATACGTTGTACGTTATACGTTGTATGTTATACGTTATACGCTGTACGTTATACGTTATACGTTGTACGTTATACGTTATACGTTATACGTTATACGTTATACGCTGTACGTTATACGCTGTACGTTATACGTTATACGTTATACGTTATACGCAATACGTTATACGTTATACGTTATACGTTATACGTTATACGTTATACGTTATACGTTATACGTTATACGTTATACGTTATACGTTATACGTTAAACGTTATACGCTGTACGTTATAAGTTATACGTTATACGTTACACGTTGTACGTTGTACGTTATACGTTATACGCTGTACGTTATACGTTACACGTTGTACGTTGTACGTTATACGTTGTACGTTATACGTTGTACATTGTACGTTATACGTTGTACTTTATACGTTGTACGTTATGCGTTGTTCGTTATACGTTGTACGTTATACGTTATACGTTATACGTTATACGTTATACGTTATACGTTATACGTTTTACGTTATACGTTATACGTTATACGTTATACGTTATACGTTATACGTTATACGTTATACGTTATACGTTATACGTTATACGTTATACGTTATACGTTATACGTTATACGTTATACGTTATACGTTATACGTTATACGTTATACGTTATACGTTATACGTTATACGTTATACGTTATACGTTATACGTTATACGTTATACGTTATACGTTATACGTTATACGTTATACGTTATACGTTATACGTTATACGTTATACGTTATACGTTATACGTTATACGTTATACGTTATACGTTATACGTTATACGTTATACGTTATACGTTATACGTTACACGTTGTACGTTGTACGTTATACGTTATACGTTATACGCTGTACGTTATACGTTATACGTTATACGTTATACGTTGCACGTTATACGCTGTACGTTATACGCTGTACGTTATACGTTATACGTTATACGTTATACGTTATACGTTATACGTTATACGTTATACGTTATACGTTATACGTTATACGTTCAACGTTATACGCTGTACGTTATACGTTACATGTTGTACGGTGTACGTTATACGTTGTACGTTATACGTTGTACGTTATACGTTGTACGTTATACGTTGTATGTTATACGTTATACGCTTTACGTTATACGTTATACGTTGTACGTTATACGTTATACGTTATACGTTATACGTTATACGTTATACGCTGTACGTTATACGCTGTACGTTATACGTTATACGTTATACGTTATACGCAATACGTTATACGTTATACGTTATACGTTATACGTTATACGTTATACGTTATACGTTATACGTTATACGTTATACGTTATACGTTATACGTTATACGTTATACGTTATACGTTAAACGTTACACGCTGTACGTTATAAGTTATACGTTATACGTTACACGTTGTACGTTGTACGTTATACGTTATACGCTGTACGTTATACGTTACACGTTGTACGTTGTACGTTATACGTTGTACGTTATACGTTGTACATTGTACGTTATACGTTGTACTTTATACGTTGTACGTTATGCGTTGTTCGTTATACGTTGTACGTTATACGTTATACGTTATACGTTATACGTTATACGTTATACGTTTTACGTTATACGTTATACGTTATACGTATTACGTTATACGTTATACGTTATACATTATACGTTATACGTTATACGTTATACGTTATACGTTATACGTTATACGTTATACGTTATACGTTATACGTTATACGTTATACGTTATACGTTATACGTTATACGTTATACGTTATACGTTATACGTTATACGTTATACGTTATACGTTATACGTTACACGTTGTACGTTGTACGTTATACGTTATACGTTATACGCTGTACGTTATACGTTATACGTTATACGTTATACGTTATACGTTATACGTTATACGTTATACGTTATACGTTATACGTTATACGTTATACGTTATACGTTATACGTTATACGTTATACGTTATACGTTATACGTTATACGTTATACGTTATACGTTATACGTTATACGTTATACGTTATACGTTATACGTTATACGTTATACGTTATACGTTATACGTTATACGTTATACGTTATACGTTATACGTTATACGTTATACGTTATACGTTATACGTTATACGTTATACGTTATACGTTATACGTTATACGTTATACGTTATACGTTATACGTTATACGTTATACGTTATACGTTACACGTTATACGTTATACGTTATACGTTATACGTTATACGTTATACGTTATACGTTATACGTTATACGTTATACGTTATACGTTATACGTTATACGTTATACGTTATACGTTGTACGTTATACGTTGTATGTTATACGTTATACGCTGTACGTTATACGTTATACGTTGTACGTTATACGTTATACGTTATACGTTATACGTTATACGCTGTACGTTATACGCTGTATGTTATACGTTATACGTTATACGTTATACGTTGCACGTTATACGCTGTACGTTATACGCTGTACGTTATACGTTATACGTTATACGTTATACGTTGTACGTTATACGCTGTACGTTATACCTTATACGTTATACGTTATACGCTGTACGTTATACGCTGTACGTTATACGTTATACGTTATACGTTATACGTTATACGTTATACGTTATACGTTATACGTTATACGTTATACGTTATACGTTATACGTTATACGTTATACGTTATACGTTACACGTTGTACGTTGTACGTTATACGTTGTACATTATACGTTGTACGTTATACGTTATACGCTGTACGTTATACGTTATACGTTACATGTTGTACGGTGTACGTTGTACGTTATACGTTGTACGTTATACGTTGTACGTTATACGTTGTATGTTATACGTTATACGCTGTACGTTATACGTTATACGTTGTACGTTATACGTTATACGTTATACGTTATACGTTATACGCTGTACGTTATACGCTGTACGTTATACGTTATACGTTATACGTTGTACGTTATACGTTATACGTTATACGTTATACGTTGCACGTTATACGCTGTACGTTATACGCTGTACGTTATACGTTATACGTTATACGTTATACGTTATACGTTATACGTTATACGTTATACGTTATACGTTATACGTTATACGTTATACGTTCAACGTTATACGCTGTACGTTATACGTTACATGTTGTACGATGTACGTTATACGTTGTACGTTATACGTTGTACGTTATACGTTGTACGTTATACGTTGTATGTTATACGTTATACGCTGTACGTTATACGTTATACGTTGTACGTTATACGTTATACGTTATACGTTATACGTTATACGCTGTACGTTATACGCTGTACGTTATACGTTATACGTTATACGTTATACGCAATACGTTATACGTTATACGTTATACGTTATACGTTATACGTTATACGTTATACGTTATACGTTATACGTTATACGTTATACGTTATACGTTAAACGTTATACGCTGTACGTTATAAGTTATACGTTATACGTTACACGTTGTACGTTGTACGTTATACGTTATACGCTGTACGTTATACGTTACACGTTGTACGTTGTACGTTATACGTTGTACGTTATACGTTATACGTTACATGTTGTACGGTGTACGTTGTACGTTATACGTTGTACGTTATACGTTGTACGTTATACGTTGTATGTTATACGTTATACGCTGTACGTTATACGTTATACGTTGTACGTTATACGTTATACGTTATACGTTATACGTTATACGCTGTACGTTATACGCTGTACGTTATACGTTATACGTTATACGTTATACGTTGCACGTTATACGCTGTACGTTATACGCTGTACGTTATACGTTATACGTTATACGTTATACGTTATACGTTATACGTTATACGTTATACGTTATACGTTATACGTTATACGTTATACGTTCAACGTTATACGCTGTACGTTATACGTTACATGTTGTACGATGTACGTTATACGTTGTACGTTATACGTTGTACGTTATACGTTGTACGTTATACGTTGTATGTTATACGTTATACGCTGTACGTTATACGTTATACGTTGTACGTTATACGTTATACGTTATACGTTATACGTTATACGCTGTACGTTATACGCTGTACGTTATACGTTATACGTTATACGTTATACGCTGTACGTTATACGTTACACGTTGTACGTTGTACGTTATACGTTGTACGTTATACGTTGTACATTGTACGTTATACGTTGTACTTTATACGTTGTACGTTATGCGTTGTTCGTTATACGTTGTACGTTATACGTTATACGTTATACGTTATACGTTATACGTTATACGTTTTACGTTATACGTTATACGTTATACGTATTACGTTATACGTTATACGTTATACATTATACGTTATACGTTATACGTTATACGTTATACGTTATACGTTATACGTTATACGTTATACGTTATACGTTATACGTTATACGTTATACGTTATACGTTATACGTTATACGTTATACGTTATACGTTATACGTTATACGTTATACGTTACACGTTGTACGTTATACGTTATACGTTTTACGTTATACGTTATAGGTTATACGTTATACGTCATACGTTATACGTTATACGTTATACGTTATACGTTATACGTTATACGTTATACGTTATACGTTATACGTTATACGTTATACGTTATACGTTATACGTTATACGTTATACGTTATACGTTATACGTTATACGTTATACGTTATACGTTATACGTTATACGTTATACGTTATACGTTATACGTTATACGTTATACGTTATACGTTATACGTTATACGTTATACGTTATACGTTATACGTTATACGTTATACGTTATACGTTATACGTTATACGTTATACGTTATACGTTATACGTTATACGTTATACGTTATACGTTATACGTTATACGTTATACGTTATACGTTATACGTTATACGTTATACGTTATACGTTATACGTTATACGTTATACGTTATACGTTATACGTTATACGTTATACGTTATACGTTATACGTTATACGTTATACGTTATACGTTATACGTTATACGTTATACGTTATACGTTATACGTTATACGTTATACGTTATACGTTATACGTTATACGTTATACGTTATACGTTATACGTTATACGTTATACGTTATACGTTATACGTTATACGTTATACGTTATACGTTATACGTTATACGTTATACGTTATACGTTATACGTTATACGTTACACGTTATACGTTATACGTTATACGTTATACGTTATACGTTATACGTTATACGTTATACGTTATACGTTATACGTTATACGTTATACGTTATACGTTATACGTTATACGTTGTACGTTATACGTTGTATGTTATACGTTATACGCTGTACGTTATACGTTATACGTTGTACGTTATACGTTATACGTTATACGTTATACGTTATACGCTGTACGTTATACGCTGTATGTTATACGTTATACGTTATACGTTATACGTTGCACGTTATACGCTGTACGTTATACGCTGTACGTTATACGTTATACGTTATACGTTATACGTTGTACGTTATACGCTGTACGTTATACCTTATACGTTATACGTTATACGCTGTACGTTATACGCTGTACGTTATACGTTATACGTTATACGTTATACGTTATACGTTATACGTTATACGTTATACGTTATACGTTATACGTTATACGTTATACGTTATACGTTATACGTTATACGTTATACGTTATACGTTATACGTTATACGTTACACGTTGTACGTTGTACGTTATACGTTGTACATTATACGTTGTACGTTATACGTTATACGCTGTACGTTATACGTTATACGTTACATGTTGTACGGTGTACGTTGTACGTTATACGTTGTACGTTATACGTTGTACGTTATACGTTGTATGTTATACGTTATACGCTGTACGTTATACGTTATACGTTGTACGTTATACGTTATACGTTATACGTTATACGTTATACGCTGTACGTTATACGCTGTACGTTATACGTTATACGTTATACGTTATACGTTGCACGTTATACGCTGTACGTTATACGCTGTACGTTATACGTTATACGTTATACGTTATACGTTATACGTTATACGTTATACGTTATACGTTATACGTTATACGTTATACGTTATACGTTCAACGTTATACGCTGTACGTTATACGTTACATGTTGTACGATGTACGTTATACGTTGTACGTTATACGTTGTACGTTATACGTTGTACGTTATACGTTGTATGTTATACGTTATACGCTGTACGTTATACGTTATACGTTGTACGTTATACGTTATACGTTATACGTTATACGTTATACGCTGTACGTTATACGCTGTACGTTATACGTTATACGTTATACGTTATACGCAATACGTTATACGTTATACGTTATACGTTATACGTTATACGTTATACGTTATACGTTATACGTTATACGTTATACGTTATACGTTATACGTTAAACGTTATACGCTGTACGTTATAAGTTATACGTTATACGTTACACGTTGTACGTTGTACGTTATACGTTATACGCTGTACGTTATACGTTACACGTTGTACGTTGTACGTTATACGTTGTACGTTATACGTTATACGTTACATGTTGTACGGTGTACGTTGTACGTTATACGTTGTACGTTATACGTTGTACGTTATACGTTGTATGTTATACGTTATACGCTGTACGTTATACGTTATACGTTGTACGTTATACGTTATACGTTATACGTTATACGTTATACGCTGTACGTTATACGCTGTACGTTATACGTTATACGTTATACGTTATACGTTGCACGTTATACGCTGTACGTTATACGCTGTACGTTATACGTTATACGTTATACGTTATACGTTATACGTTATACGTTATACGTTATACGTTATACGTTATACGTTATACGTTATACGTTCAACGTTATACGCTGTACGTTATACGTTACATGTTGTACGATGTACGTTATACGTTGTACGTTATACGTTGTACGTTATACGTTGTACGTTATACGTTGTATGTTATACGTTATACGCTGTACGTTATACGTTATACGTTGTACGTTATACGTTATACGTTATACGTTATACGTTATACGCTGTACGTTATACGCTGTACGTTATACGTTATACGTTATACGTTATACGCTGTACGTTATACGTTACACGTTGTACGTTGTACGTTATACGTTGTACGTTATACGTTGTACATTGTACGTTATACGTTGTACGTTATACGTTGTACGTTATGCGTTGTTCGTTATACGTTGTACGTTATACGTTATACGTTATACGTTATACGTTATACGTTATACGTTTTACGTTATACGTTATACGTTATACGTATTACGTTATACGTTATACGTTATACATTATACGTTATACGTTATACGTTATACGTTATACGTTATACGTTATACGTTATACGTTATACGTTATACGTTATACGTTATACGTTATACGTTATACGTTATACGTTATACGTTATACGTTATACGTTATACGTTATACGTTATACGTTATACGTTATACGTTACACGTTGTACGTTATACGTTATACGTTTTACGTTATACGTTATAGGTTATACGTTATACGTCATACGTTATACGTTATACGTTATACGTTATACGTTATACGTTATACGTTATACGTTATACGTTATACGTTATACGTTATACGTTATACGTTATACGTTATACGTTATACGTTATACGTTATACGTTATACGTTATACGTTATACGTTATACGTTATACGTTATACGTTATACGTTATACGTTATACGTTATACGTTATACGTTATACGTTATACGTTATACGTTATACGTTATACGTTATACGTTATACGTTATACGTTATACGTTATACGTTATACGTTATACGTTATACGTTATACGTTATACGTTATACGTTATACGTTATACGTTATACGTTATACGTTATACGTTATACGTTATACGTTATACGTTATACGTTATACGTTATACGTTATACGTTATACGTTATACGTTATACGTTATACGTTATACGTTATACGTTATACGTTATACGTTATACGTTATACGTTATACGTTATACGTTATACGTTATACGTTATACGTTATACGTTATACGTTATACGTTATACGTTATACGTTATACGTTATACGTTATACGTTATACGTTATACGTTATACGTTATACGTTATACGTTATACGTTATACGTTATACGTTATACGTTATACGTTATACGTTATACGTTATACGTTATACGTTATACGTTATACGTTATACGTTATACGTTATACGTTACACGTTGTACGTTGTACGTTATACGTTGTACATTATACGTTGTACGTTATACGTTATACGCTGTACGTTATACGTTATACGTTACATGTTGTACGGTGTACGTTATACGTTGTACGTTATACGTTGTACGTTATACGTTGTACGTTATACGTTGTACGTTATACGTTATACGTTGCACGTTATACGCTGTACGTTATACGCTGTACGTTATACGTTATACGTTATACGTTATACGTTATACGTTGTACGTTATACGCTGTACGTTATACCTTATACGTTATACGTTATACGCTGTACGTTATACGCTGTACGTTATACGTTATACGTTATACGTTATACGTTATACGTTATACGTTATACGTTATACGTTATACGTTATACGTGATACGTTATACGTTATACGTTATACGTTATACGTTATACGTTATACGTTATACGTTATACGTTATACCTTATACGTTGTACGTTATACGCTGTACGTTATACGCTGTACGTTATACGCTGTACGTTATACGCTGTACGTTATACGTTATACGTTGTACGTTATAGGTTATACGTTATACGTTGTACGTTATACGTTGTACATTGTACGTTATACGTTGTACGTTATACGTTGTACGTTATGCGTTGTTCGTTATACGTTGTACGTTATACGTTATACGTTATACGTTGTACGTTATACGTTATACGTTATACGTTATACGTTATACGCTGTACGTTATACGCTGTACGTTATACGTTATACGTTATACGTTATACGTTGCACGTTATACGCTGTACGTTATACGCTGTACGTTATACGTTATACGTTATACGTTACACGTTGTACGTTGTACGTTATACGTTATACGCTGTACGTTATACGTTACACGTTGTACGTTGTACGTTATACGTTGTACGTTATACGTTGTACATTGTACGTTATACGTTGTACGTTATACGTTGTACGTTATGCGTTGTTCGTTATACGTTGTACGTTATACGTTATACGTTATACGTTATACGTTATACGTTATATGTTATACGTTTTACGTTATACGTTATACGTTATACGTTATACGTTATACGTTATACGTTATACGTTATACGTTATACGTTATACGTTATACGCAATACGTTATACGTTATACGTTATACGTTATACGTTATACGTTATACGTTATACGTTATACGTTATACGTTATACGTTATACGTTATACGTTATACGTTATACGTTATACGTTATACGTTATACGTTATACCTTATACGTTGTACGTTATACGCTGTACGTTATACGCTGTACGTTATACGCTGTACGTTATACGTTGTACGTTATAGGTTATACGTTATACGTTGTACGTTATACGTTGTACATTGTACGTTATACGTTGTACGTTATACGTTGTACGTTATGCGTTGTTCGTTATACGTTGTACGTTATACGTTATACGTTATACGTTGTACGTTATACGTTATACGTTATACGTTATACGTTATACGCTGTACGTTATACGCTGTACGTTATACGTTATACGTTATACGTTATACGTTGCACGTTATACGCTGTACGTTATACGCTGTACGTTATACGTTATACGTTATACGTTACACGTTGTACGTTGTACGTTATACGTTATACGCTGTACGTTATACGTTACACGTTGTACGTTGTACGTTATACGTTGTACGTTATACGTTGTACATTGTGCGTTATACGTTGTACGTTATACGTTGTACGTTATGCGTTGTTCGTTATACGTTGTACGTTATACGTTATACGTTATACGTTATACGTTATACGTTATACGTTATACGTTATACGTTTTACGTTATACGTTATACGTTATACGTTATACGTTATACGTTATACGTTATACGTTATACGTTATACGTTATACGTTATACGTTATACGTTATACGTTATACGTTATACGCAATACGTTATACGTTATACGTTATACGTTATACGTTATAAGTTATACGTTATACGTTATACGTTATACGTTAAACGTTATACGCTGTACGTTATACGTTATACGTTATACGTTACACGTTGTACGTTGTACGTTATACGTTATACGCTGTACGTTATACGTTACACGTTGTACGTTGTACGTTATACGTTGTACGTTATACGTTGTACATTGTACGTTATACGTTGTACGTTATACGTTGTACGTTATGCGTTGTTCGTTATACGTTGTACGTTATACGTTATACGTTATACGTTATACGTTATACGTTATACGTTATACGTTATACGTTATACGTTATACGTTTTACGTTTTACGTTATACGTTATACGTTATACGTTATACGTTATACGTTATACGTTATACGTTATACGTTATACGTTAGACGTTATACGTTATACGTTATACGTTATACGTTATACGTTATACGTTATACGTTATACGTTATACGTTATACGTTATACGTTATACGTTATACGTTATACGTTATACGTTATACGTTATACGTTACACGTTGTACGTTGTACGTTATACGTTATACGTTATACGCTGTACGTTATACGTTATACGTTATACGTTATACGTTATACGTTATACGTTATACGTTATACGTTATACGTTATACGTTATACGTTATACGTTATACGTTATACGTTATACGTTATACGTTATACGTTAGACGTTATACGTTATACGTTATACGTTATACGTTATACGTTATACGTTATACGTTATACGTTATACGTTATACGTTATACGTTATACGTTATACGTTATACGTTATACGTTATACGTTATACGTTATACGTTATACGTTATACGTTACACGTTGTACGTTGTACGTTATACGTTATACGTTATACGCTGTACGTTATACGTTATACGTTATACGTTATACGTTATACGTTATACGTTATACGTTATACGTTATACGTTATACGTTATACGTTATACGTTATACGTTATACGTTATACGTTATACGTTATACGTTATACGTTATACGTTATACGTTATACGTTATACGTTATACGTTATACGTTATACGTTATACGTTATACGTTATACGTTATACGTTTTACGTTATACGTTATAGGTTATACGTTATACGTCATACGTTATACGTTATACGTTATACGTTATACGTTATACGTTATACGTTATACGTTATACGTTATACGTTATACGTTATACGTTATACGTTATACGTTATACGTTATACGTTATACGTTATACGTTATACGTTATACGTTATACGTTATACGTTATACGTTATACGTTATACGTTATACGTTATACGTTATACGTTATACGTTATACGTTATACGTTATACGTTATACGTTATACGTTATACGTTATACGTTATACGTTATACGTTATACGTTATACGTTATACGTTATACGTTATACGTTGCACGTTGTACGATGTACGTTATACGCTGTACGTTATACGTTATACGTTATACGTTATACGTTATACGTTACACGTTGTACGTTACACGTTGTACGTTGTACGTTATACGTTATACGCTGTACGTTATACGTTATACGTTATACGTTATACGCTGTACGTTATACGTTATACGTTGTACGTTATACGTTATACGTTATACGTTATACGTTATACGTTATACGTTATACGTTATACGTTATACGTTATACGTTATACGTTATACGTTATACGTTATACGTTATACGTTATACGTTATACGTTATACGTTATACGTTATACGTTATACGTTATACGTTATACGTTATACGTTATACGTTATACGTTATACGTTATACGTTATACGTTATACGTTATACGTTATACGTTATACGTTATACGTTATACGTTATACGTTATACGTTATACGTTATACGTTACACGTTGTACGTTGTACGTTATACGTTGTACATTATACGTTGTACGTTATACGTTATACGCTGTACGTTATACGTTATAACTTACATGTTGTACGGTGTACGTTATACGTTGTACGTTATACGTTGTACGTTATACGTTGTACGTTATACGTTGTATGTTATACGTTATACGCTGTACGTTATACGTTATACGTTGTACGTTATACGTTATACGTTATACGTTATACGTTATACGCTGTACGTTATACGCTGTACGTTATACGTTATACGTTATACGTTATACGTTATACGTTGTACGTTATACGTTATACGTAATACGTTATACGTTATACGTTGTACGTTATACGCTGTACGTTGTACGTTGTACGTTATACGTTGTACATTATACGTTGTACGTTATACGTTATACGCTGTACGTTATACGTTATACGTTACATGTTGTACGGTGTACGTTATACGTTGTACGTTATATGTTGTACGTTATACGTTGTACGTTATACGTTGTACATTATACGTTGTACGTTATACGTTATACGCTGTACGTTATACGTTATACGTTACATGTTGTACGTTATACGTTGTATGTTATACGTTATACGCTGTACGTTATACGTTATACGTTGTACGTTATACGTTATACGTTATACGTTATACGTTATACGCTGTACGTTATACGCTGTACGTTATACGTTATACGTTATACGTTATACGTTATACGTTGTACGTTATACGTTATACGTTATACGTTATACGTTATACGTTGTACGTTATACGTTATACGCTGTACGTTATACGTTATACGTTACATGTTGTACGGTGTACGTTATACGTTGTACGTTATATGTTGTACGTTATACGTTGTACGTTATACGTTGTATGTTATACGTTATACGCTGTACGTTATACGTTATACGTTGTACGTTATACGTTATACGTTATACGTTATACGTTATACGCTGTACGTTATACGCTGTATGTTATACGTTATACGTTATACGTTATACGTTGCACGTTATACGCTGTACGTTATACGCTGTACGTTATACGTTATACGTTATACGTTATACGTTGTACGTTATACGCTGTACGTTATACCTTTTACGTTATACGTTATACGCTGTACGTTATACGCTGTACGTTATACGTTATACGTTATACGTTATACGTTATACGTTATACGTTATACGTTATACGTTATACGTTATACGTTATACGTTATACGTTATACGTTATACGTTATACGTTATACGTTATACGTTATACGTTACACGTTGTACGTTGTACGTTATACGTTGTACATTATACGTTGTACGTTATACGTTATACGCTGTACGTTATACGTTATACGTTACATGTTGTACGGTGTACGTTATACGTTGTACGTTATACGTTGTACGTTATACGTTGTACGTTATACGTTGTATGTTATACGTTATACGCTGTACGTTATACGTTATACGTTGTACGTTATACGTTATACGTTATACGTTATACGTTATACGCTGTACGTTATACGCTGTACGTTATACGTTATACGTTATACGTTATACGTTTCACGTTATACGCTGTACGTTATACGCTGTACGTTATACGTTATACGTTATACGTTATACGTTATACGTTATACGTTATACGTTATACGTTATACGTTATACGTTATACGTTCAACGTTATACGCTGTACGTTATACGTTACATGTTGTACGGTGTACGTTATACGTTGTACGTTATACGTTGTACGTTATACGTTGTATGTTATACGTTATACGCTGTACGTTATACGTTATACGTTGTACGTTATACGTTATACGTTATACGTTATACGTTATACGCTGTACGTTATACGCTGTACGTTATACGTTATACGTTATACGTTATACGCAATACGTTATACGTTATACGTTATACGTTATACGTTATACGTTATACGTTATACGTTATACGTTATACGTTATACGTTATACGTTATACGTTATACGTTATACGTTATACGTTATACGTTATACGTTAAACGTTATACGCTGTACGTTATAAGTTATACGTTATACGTTACACGTTGTACGTTGTACGTTATACGTTATACGCTGTACGTTATACGTTACACGTTGTACGTTGTACGTTATACGTTGTACGTTATACGTTGTACATTGTACGTTATACGTTGTACTTTATACGTTGTACGTTATGCGTTGTTCGTTATACGTTGTACGTTATACGTTATACGTTATACGTTATACGTTATACGTTATACGTTATACTTTATACGTTTTACGTTATACGTTATACGTTATACGTTATACGTTATACGTTATACGTTATACGTTATACGTTATACGTTATACGTTATACGTTATACGTTATACGTTATACGTTATACGTTATACGTTATACGTTATACGTTATACGTTATACGTTATACGTTATACGTTATACGTTATACGTTATACGTTATACGTTATACGTTATACGTTATACGTTATACGTTATACGTTATACGTTATACGTTATACGTTATACGTTATACGTTATACGTTATACGTTATACGTTATACGTTATACGTTATACGTTATACGTTATACGTTATACGTTATACGTTATACGTTATACGTTATACGTTACACGTTGTACGTTGTACGTTATACGTTATACGTTATACGCTGTACGTTATACGTTATACGTTATACGTTATACGTTGCACGTTATACGCTGTACGTTATACGCTGTACGTTATACGTTATACGTTATACGTTATACGTTATACGTTATACGTTATACGTTATACGTTATACGTTATACGTTATACGTTCAACGTTATACGCTGTACGTTATACGTTACATGTTGTACGGTGTACGTTATACGTTGTACGTTATACGTTGTACGTTATACGTTGTACGTTATACGTTGTATGTTATACGTTATACGCTGTACGTTATACGTTATACGTTGTACGTTATACGTTATACGTTATACGTTATACGTTATACGCTGTACGTTATACGCTGTACGTTATACGTTATACGTTATACGTTATACGCAATACGTTATACGTTATACGTTATACGTTATACGTTATACGTTATACGTTATACGTTATACGTTATACGTTATACGTTATACGTTATACGTTATACGTTATACGTTATACGTTATACGTTATACGTTATACGTTAAACGTTATACGCTGTACGTTATAAGTTATACGTTATACGTTACACGTTGTACGTTGTACGTTATACGTTATACGCTGTACGTTATACGTTACACGTTGTACGTTGTACGTTATACGTTGTACGTTATACGTTGTACATTGTACGTTATACGTTGTACTTTATACGTTGTACGTTATGCGTTGTTCGTTATACGTTGTACGTTATACGTTATACGTTATACGTTATACGTTATACGTTATACGTTATACGTTATACGTTATACGTTATACGTTATACGTTATACGTTATACGTTATACGTTATACGTTATACGTTATACGTTATACGTTATACGTTATACGTTATACGTTATACGTTATACGTTATACGTTATACGTTATACGTTATACGTTATACGTTATACGTTATACGTTATACGTTATACGTTATACGTTATACGTTATACGTTATACGTTATACGTTATACGTTATACGTTATACGTTACACGTTGTACGTTGTACGTTATACGTTATACGTTATACGCTGTACGTTATACGTTATACGTTATACGTTATACGTTATACGCTGTACGTTATACGTTATACGTTATACGTTATACGTTATACGTTATACGTTATACGTTATACGTTATACGTTATACGTTATACGTTATACGTTATACGTTATACGTTATACGTTATACGTTATACGTTATACGTTATACGTTATACGTTATACGTTATACGTTATACGTTATACGTTATACGTTATACGTTTTACGTTATACGTTATAGGTTATACGTTATACGTCATACGTTATACGTTATACGTTATACGTTATACGTTATACGTTATACGTTATACGTTATACGTTATACGTTATACGTTATACGTTATACGTTATACGTTATACGTTATACGTTATACGTTATACGTTATACGTTATACGTTATACGTTATACGTTATACGTTATACGTTATACGTTATACGTTATACGTTATACGTTATACGTTATACGTTATACGTTATACGTTATACGTTATACGTTATACGTTATACGTTATACGTTATACGTTATACGTTATACGTTATACGTTATACGTTATACGTTATACGTTATACGTTATACGTTATACGTTATACGTTATACGTTATACGTTATACGTTATACGTTATACGTTATACGTTATACGTTATACGTTATACGTTATACGTTATACGTTATACGTTATACGTTATACGTTATACGTTATACGTTATACGTTATACGTTATACGTTATACGTTATACGTTATACGTTATACGTTATACGTTATACGTTATACGTTATACGTTATACGTTATACGTTATACGTTATACGTTATACGTTATACGTTATACGTTATACGTTATACGTTATACGTTATACGTTATACGTTATACGTTATACGTTATACGTTATACGTTATACGTTATACGTTATACGTTATACGTTATACGTTATACGTTATACGTTATACGTTATACGTTATACGTTATACGTTATACGTTATACGTTATACGTTATACGTTATACGTTATACGTTACACGTTGTACGTTGTACGTTATACGTTGTACATTATACGTTGTACGTTATACGTTATACGCTGTACGTTATACGTTATACGTTACATGTTGTACGGTGTACGTTATACGTTGTACGTTATACGTTGTACGTTATACGTTGTACGTTATACGTTATACGTTGCACGTTATACGCTGTACGTTATACGCTGTACGTTATACGTTATACGTTATACGTTATACGTTGTACGTTATACGCTGTACGTTATACCTTATACGTTATACGTTATACGCTGTACGTTATACGCTGTACGTTATACGTTATACGTTATACGTTATACGTTATACGTTATACGTTATACGTTATACGTGATACGTTATACATTATACGTTATACGTTATACGTTATACGTTATACGTTATACGTTATACCTTATACGTTGTACGTTATACGCTGTACGTTATACGCTGTACGTTATACGCTGTACGTTATACGCTGTACGTTATACGTTATACGTTGTACGTTATAGGTTATACGTTATACGTTGTACGTTATACGTTGTACATTGTACGTTATACGTTGTACGTTATACGTTGTACGTTATGCGTTGTTCGTTATACGTTGTACGTTATACGTTATACGTTATACGTTGTACGTTATACGTTATACGTTATACGTTATACGTTATACGCTGTACGTTATACGCTGTACGTTATACGTTATACGTTATACGTTATACGTTGCACGTTATACGCTGTACGTTATACGCTGTACGTTATACGCTGTACGTTATACGTTATACGTTATACGTTACACGTTGTACGTTGTACGTTATACGTTATACGCTGTACGTTATACGTTACACGTTGTACGTTGTACGTTATACGTTGTACATTGTACGTTGTACATTGTACGTTATACGTTGTACGTTATACGTTGTACGTTATGCGTTGTTCGTTATACGTTGTACGTTATACGTTATACGTTATACGTTATACGTTATACGTTATACGTTATATGTTATACGTTTTACGTTATACGTTATACGTTATACGTTATACGTTATACGTTATACGTTATACGTTATACGTTATACGTTATACGTTATACGCAATACGTTATACGTTATACGTTATACGTTATACGTTATACGTTATACGTTATACGTTATACGTTATACGTTATACGTTATACGTTATACGTTATACGTTATACGTTATACGTTATACCTTATACGTTGTACGTTATACGCTGTACGTTATACGCTGTACGTTATACGCTGTACGTTATACGTTGTACGTTATAGGTTATACGTTATACGTTGTACGTTATACGTTGTACATTGTACGTTATACGTTGTACGTTATACGTTGTACGTTATGCGTTGTTCGTTATACGTTGTACGTTATACGTTATACGTTATACGTTGTACGTTATACGTTATACGTTATACGTTATACGTTATACGCTGTACGTTATACGCTGTACGTTATACGTTATACGTTATACGTTATACGTTGCACGTTATACGCTGTACGTTATACGCTGTACGTTATACGTTATACGTTATACGTTACACGTTGTACGTTGTACGTTATACGTTATACGCTGTACGTTATACGTTACACGTTGTACGTTGTACGTTATACGTTGTACGTTATACGTTGTACATTGTGCGTTATACGTTGTACGTTATACGTTGTACGTTATGCGTTGTTCGTTATACGTTGTACGTTATACGTTATACGTTATACGTTATACGTTATACGTTATACGTTATACGTTATACGTTTTACGTTATACGTTATACGTTATACGTTATACGTTATACGTTATACGTTATACGTTATACGTTATACGTTATACGTTATACGTTATACGTTATACGTTATACGTTATACGTTATACGTTATACGCAATACGTTATACGTTATACGTTATACGTTATACGTTATACGTTATACGTTATACGTTATACGTTATACGTTATACGTTAAACGTTATACGCTGTACGTTATACGTTATACGTTATACGTTACACGTTGTACGTTGTACGTTATACGTTATACGCTGTACGTTATACGTTACACGTTGTACGTTGTACGTTATATGTTGTACGTTATACGTTGTACATTGTACGTTATACGTTGTACGTTATACGTTGTACGTTATGCGTTGTTCGTTATACGTTGTACGTTATACGTTATACGTTATACGTTATACGTTATACGTTATACGTTATACGTTATACGTTATACGTTATACGTTATACGTTTTACGTTTTACGTTTTACGTTATACGTTATACGTTATACGTTATACGTTATACGTTATACGTTATACGTTATACGTTATACGTTAGACGTTATACGTTATACGTTATACGTTATACGTTATACGTTATACGTTATACGTTATACGTTATACGTTATACGTTATACGTTATACGTTATACGTTATACGTTATACGTTATACGTTATACGTTATACGTTATACGTTATACGTTATACGTTATACGTTATACGTTATACGTTATACGTTATACGTTGCACGTTGTACGATGTACGTTATACGCTGTACGTTATACGTTATACGTTATACGTTATACGTTACACGTTGTACGTTACACGTTGTACGTTGTACGTTATACGTTATACGCTGTACGTTATACGTTATACGTTATACGTTACACGTTGTACGTTGTACGTTATACGTTATACGCTGTACGTTATACGTTACACGTTGTACGTTGTACGTTATACGTTGTACGTTATACGTTGTACATTGTACGTTATACGTTGTACGTTATACGTTGTACGTTATGCGTTGTTCGTTATACGTTGTACGTTATACGTTATACGTTATACGTTATACGTTATACGTTATACGTTATACGTTATACGTTATACGTTATACGTTATACGTTATACGTTATACGTTATACGTTATACGTTATACGTTATACGTTATACGTTATACGTTATACGTTATACGTTATACGTTATACGTTATACGTTATACGTTATACGTTATACGTTATACGTTATACGTTATACGTTATACGTTATACGTTATACGTTATACGTTATACGTTATACGTTATACGTTATACGTTATACGTTATACGTTATACGTTATACGTTATACGTTATACGTTATACGTTATACGTTATACGTTATACGTTATACGTTATACGTTATACGTTATACGTTATACGTTATACGTTATACGTTATACGCAATACGTTATACGTTATACGTTATACGTTATACGTTATACGTTATACGTTATACGTTATACGTTATACGTTATACGTTATACGTTAAACGTTATACGCTGTACGTTATACGTTATACGTTATACGTTACACGTTGTACGTTGTACGTTATACGTTATACGCTGTACGTTATACGTTACACGTTGTACGTTGTACGTTATACGTTGTACGTTATACGTTGTACATTGTACGTTATACGTTGTACGTTATACGTTATACGTTATACGTTATACGTTATACGTTATACGTTATACGTTATACGTTGTACGTTATACGTTATACGTTATACGTTATACGTTATACGCTGTACGTTATACGCTGTACGTTATACGTTATACGTTATACGTTATACGTTGCACGTTATACGCTGTACGTTATACGCTGTACGTTATACGCTGTACGTTATACGTTATACGTTATACGTTACACGTTGTACGTTGTACGTTATACGTTATACGCTGTACGTTATACGTTACACGTTGTACGTTGTACGTTATACGTTGTACATTGTACGTTGTACATTGTACGTTATACGTTGTACGTTATACGTTGTACGTTATGCGTTGTTCGTTATACGTTGTACGTTATACGTTATACGTTATACGTTATACGTTATACGTTATACGTTATATGTTATACGTTTTACGTTATACGTTATACGTTATACGTTATACGTTATACGTTATACGTTATACGTTATACGTTATACGTTATACGTTATACGCAATACGTTATACGTTATACGTTATACGTTATACGTTATACGTTATACGTTATACGTTATACGTTATACGTTATACGTTATACGTTATACGTTATACCTTATACGTTGTACGTTATACGCTGTACGTTATACGCTGTACGTTATACGCTGTACGTTATACGTTGTACGTTATAGGTTATACGTTATACGTTGTACGTTATACGTTGTACATTGTACGTTATACGTTGTACGTTATACGTTGTACGTTATGCGTTGTTCGTTATACGTTGTACGTTATACGTTATACGTTATACGTTGTACGTTATACGTTATACGTTATACGTTATACGTTATACGCTGTACGTTATACGCTGTACGTTATACGTTATACGTTATACGTTGCACGTTATACGCTGTACGTTATACGCTGTACGTTATACGTTATACGTTATACGTTACACGTTGTACGTTGTACGTTATACGTTATACGCTGTACGTTATACGTTACACGTTGTACGTTGTACGTTATACGTTGTACGTTATACGTTGTACATTGTGCGTTATACGTTGTACGTTATACGTTGTACGTTATGCGTTGTTCGTTATACGTTGTACGTTATACGTTATACGTTATACGTTATACGTTATACGTTATACGTTATACGTTATACGTTTTACGTTATACGTTATACGTTATACGTTATACGTTATACGTTATACGTTATACGTTATACGTTATACGTTATACGTTATACGTTATACGTTATACGTTATACGTTATACGTTATACGTTATACGTTATACGCAATACGTTATACGTTATACGTTATACGTTATACGTTATACGTTATACGTTATACGTTATACGTTATACGTTAAACGTTATACGCTGTACGTTATACGTTATACGTTATACGTTACACGTTGTACGTTGTACGTTATACGTTATACGCTGTACGTTATACGTTACACGTTGTACGTTGTACGTTATACGTTGTACGTTATACGTTGTACATTGTACGTTATACGTTGTACGTTATACGTTGTACGTTATGCGTTGTTCGTTATACGTTGTACGTTATACGTTATACGTTATACGTTATACGTTATACGTTATACGTTATACGTTATACGTTATACGTTATACGTTTTACGTTTTACGTTATACGTTATACGTTATACGTTATACGTTATACGTTATACGTTATACGTTATACGTTATACGTTAGACGTTATACGTTATACGTTATACGTTATACGTTATACGTTATACGTTATACGTTATACGTTATACGTTATACGTTATACGTTATACGTTATACGTTATACGTTATACGTTATACGTTATACGTTATACGTTATACGTTATACGTTATACGTTATACGTTATACGTTATACGTTATACGTTATACGTTATACGTTATACGTTATACGTTATACGTTATACGTTATACGTTATACGTTATACGTTATACGTTATACGTTATACGTTATACGTTGCACGTTGTACGATGTACGTTATACGCTGTACGTTATACGTTATACGTTATACGTTATACGTTACACGTTGTACGTTACACGTTGTACGTTGTACGTTATACGTTATACGCTGTACGTTATACGTTATACGTTATACGTTACACGTTGTACGTTGTACGTTATACGTTATACGCTGTACGTTATACGTTACACGTTGTACGTTGTACGTTATACGTTGTACGTTATACGTTGTACATTGTACGTTATACGTTGTACGTTATACGTTGTACGTTATGCGTTGTTCGTTATACGTTGTACGTTATACGTTCTACGTTATACGTTATACGTTATACGTTATACGTTATACGTTATACGTTTTACGTTATACGTTATACGTTATACGTTATACGTTATACGTTATACGTTTTACGTTATACGTTATAGGTTATACGTTATACGTCATACGTTATACGTTATACGTTATACGTTATACGTTATACGTTATACGTTATACGTTATACGTTATACGTTATACGTTATACGTTATACGTTATACGTTATACGTTATACGTTATACGTTATACGTTATACGTTATACGTTATACGTTATACGTTATACGTTATACGTTATACGTTATACGTTATACGTTATACGTTATACGTTATACGTTATACGTTATACGTTATACGTTATACGTTATACGTTATACGTTATACGTTATACGTTATACGTTATACGTTATACGTTATACGTTATACGTTATACGTTATACGTTATACGTTATACGTTATACGTTATACGTTATACGTTATACGTTATACGTTATACGTTATACGTTATACGTTATACGTTATACGTTATACGTTATACGTTATACGTTATACGTTATACGTTATACGTTATACGTTATACGTTATACGTTATACGTTATACGTTATACGTTATACGTTATACGTTATACGTTATACGTTATACGTTATACGTTATACGTTATACGTTATACGTTATACGTTATACGTTATACGTTATACGTTATACGTTATACGTTATACGTTATACGTTATACGTTATACGTTATACGTTATACGTTATACGTTATACGCAATACGTTATACGTTATACGTTATACGTTATACGTTATACGTTATACGTTATACGTTATACGTTATACGTTATACGTTAAACGTTATACGCTGTACGTTATACGTTATACGTTATACGTTACACGTTGTACGTTGTACGTTATACGTTATACGCTGTACGTTATACGTTACACGTTGTACGTTGTACGTTATACGTTGTACGTTATACGTTGTACATTGTACGTTATACGTTGTACGTTATACGTTGTACGTTATGCGTTGTTCGTTATACGTTGTACGTTATACGTTATACGTTATACGTTATACGTTATACGTTATACGTTATACGTTATACGTTATACGTTATACGTTTTACGTTTTACGTTATACGTTATACGTTATACGTTATACGTTATACGTTATACGTTATACGTTATACGTTATACGTTAGACGTTATACGTTATACGTTATACGTTATACGTTATACGTTATACGTTATACGTTATACGTTATACGTTATACGTTATACGTTATACGTTATACGTTATACGTTATACGTTATACGTTATACGTTATACGTTATACGTTATACGATATACGTTATACGTTATACGTTATACGTTATACGTTATACGTTATACGTTATACGTTATACGTTGCACGTTGTACGATGCACGTTATACGCTGTACGTTATACGTTATACGTTATACGTTATACGTTACACGTTGTACGTTACACGTTGTACGTTGTACGTTATACGTTATACGCTGTACGTTATACGTTATACGTTATACGTTACACGTTGTACGTTGTACGTTATACGTTATACGCTGTACGTTATACGTTACACGTTGTACGTTGTACGTTATACGTTGTACGTTATACGTTGTACATTGTACGTTATACGTTGTACGTTATACGTTGTACGTTATGCGTTGTTCGTTATACGTTGTACGTTATACGTTATACGTTATACGTTATACGTTTTACGTTATACGTTATACGTTATACGTTATACGTTTTACGTTATACGTTATACGTTATACGTTATACGTTATACGTTATTAGTTATACGTTATACGTTATACGTTATACGTTATACGTTATACGTTATACGTTATACGTTATACGTTATACGTTATACGTTATACGTTATACGTTATACGTTATGCGTTGTTCGTTATACGTTGTACGTTATACGTTATACGTTATACGTTGTACGTTATACGTTATACGTTATACGCTGTACGTTATACGCTGTACGTTATACGTTATACGTTATACGTTATACGTTATACGTTATACGTTATACGTTATACGTTATACGTTATACGTTATACGTTATACGTTATACGTTATACGTTATACGTTATACGTTATACGTTATACGTTATACGTTATACGTTATACGTTATACGTTATACGTTATACGTTATACGTTATACGTTATACGTTATACGTTATACGTTATACGTTATACGTTATACGTTATACGTTATACGTTATACGTTATACGTTATACGTTATACGTTATACGTTATACGTTATACGTTATACGTTATACGTTATACGTTATACGTTATACGTTATACGTTATACGTTATACGTTATACGTTATACGTTATACGTTATACGTTATACGTTATACGTTATACGTTATACGTTATACGTTATACGTTATACGTTATACGTTATACGTTATACGTTATACGTTATACGTTATACGTTATACGTTATACGTTATACGTTATACGTTATACGTTATACGTTATACGTTATACGTTATACGTTATACGTTATACGTTATACGTTATACGTTATACGTTATACGTTATACGTTATACGTTATACGTTATACGTTATACGTTATACGTTATACGTTATACGTTATACGTTATACGTTATACGTTATACGTTATACGTTATACGTTATACGTTATACGTTATACGTTATACGTTATACGTTATACGTTATACGTTATACGTTATACGTTATACGTTATACGTTATACGTTATACGTTACACGTTGTACGTTGTACGTTATACGTTGTACATTATACGTTGTACGTTATACGTTATACGCTGTACGTTATACGTTATAAGTTACATGTTGTACGGTGTACGTTATACGTTGTACGTTATACGTTGTACGTTATACGTTGTACGTTATACGTTGTATGTTATACGTTATACGCTGTACGTTATACGTTATACGTTGTACGTTATACGTTATACGTTATACGTTATACGTTATACGCTGTACGTTATACGCTGTACGTTATACGTTATACGTTATACGTTATACGTTATACGTTGTACGTTATACGTTATACGTTATACGTTATACGTTATACGCTGTACGTTATACGCTGTACGTTATACGTTATACGTTATACGTTGCACGTTATACGCTGTACGTTATACGTTATACGTTATACGTTATACGTTATACGTTATACGTTATACGTTATACGTTATACGTTATACGTTACACGTTACACGTTATACGTTATACGTTATACGTTATACGTTATACGTTATACGTTATACGTTATACGTTATACGTTATACGTTATACGTTATACGTTATACGTTATACGTTATACGTTATACGTTATACGTTATACGTTATACGTTATACGTTATACGTTATACGTTATACGTTATACGTTATACGTTATACGTTATACGTTATACGTTATACGTTATACGTTATACGTTATACGTTATACGTTATACGTTATACGTTATACGTTATACGTTATACGTTATACGTTATACGTTATACGTTATACGTTATACGTTATACGTTATACGTTATACGTTATACGTTATACGTTATACGTTATACGTTATACGTTATACGTTATACGTTATACGTTATACGTTATACGTTATACGTTATACGTTATACGTTATACGTTATACGTTATACGTTATACGTTATACGTTATACGTTATACGTTATACGTTATACGTTATACGTTATACGTTATACGTTATACGTTATACGTTATACGTTATACGTTATACGTTATACGTTATACGTTATACGTTATACGTTATACGTTATACGTTATACGTTATACGTTACACGTTGTACGTTGTACGTTATACGTTGTACATTATACGTTGTACGTTATACGTTATACGCTGTACGTTATACGTTATACGTTACATGTTGTACGGTGTACGTTATACGTTGTACGTTATACGTTGTACGTTATACGTTGTACGTTATACGTTGTACGTTATACGCTGTACGTTATACGTTATACGTTATACGTTATACGTTGCACGTTATACGCTGTACGTTATACGCTGTACGTTATACGTTATACGTTATACGTTATACGTTGTACGTTATACGCTGTACGTTATACCTTATACGTTATACGTTATACGCTGTACGTTATACGCTGTACGTTATACGTTATACGTTATACGTTATACGTTATACGTTATACGTTATACGTTATACGCAATACGTTATACGTTATACGTTATACGTTATACGTTATACGTTATACGTTATACGTTATACGTTATACGTTATACGTTATACGTTATACGTTATACGTTATACGTTATACGTTATACGTTATACGTTATACGTTATACGTTATACCTTATACGTTGTACGTTATACGCTGTACGTTATACGCTGTACGTTATACGCTGTACGTTATACGCTGTACGTTATATGTTATACGTTGTACGTTATAGGTTATACGTTATACGTTGTACGTTATACGTTGTACATTGTACGTTATACGTTGTACGTTATACGTTGTACGTTATGCGTTGTTCGTTATACGTTGTACGTTATACGTTATACGTTATACGTTGTACGTTATACGTTATACGTTATACGTTATACGTTATACGCTGTACGTTATACGCTGTACGTTATACGTTATACGTTATACGTTATACGTTGCACGTTATACGCTGTACGTTATACGCTGTACGTTATACGTTATACGTTATACGTTACACGTTGTACGTTGTACGTTATACGTTATACGCTGTACGTTATACGTTATACGTTATACGTTATACGTTATACGTTATACGTTATACGTTATACGTTATACGTTATACGTTATACGTTATACGTTATACGTTATACGTTATACGTTATACGTTATACGTTATACGTTATACGTTATACGTTATACGTTATACGTTATACGTTATACGTTATACGTTATACGTTATACGTTATACGTTATACGTTATACGTTATACGTTATACGTTATACGTTATACGTTATACGTTATACGTTATACGTTATACGTTATACGTTATACGTTATACGTTACACGTTGTACGTTGTACGTTATACGTTATACGTTATACGCTGTACGTTATACGTTATACGTTATACGTTATACGTTATACGTTATACGTTATACGTTATACGTTATACGTTATACGTTATACGTTATACGTTATACGTTATACGTTATACGTTATACGTTATACGTTATACGTTATACGTTATACGTTATACGTTATACGTTATACGTTATACGTTATACGTTATACGTTATACGTTATACGTTATACGTTATACGTTATACGTTATACGTTATACGTTATACGTTATACGTTATACGTTATACGTTATACGTTATACGTTATACGTTTTACGTTATACGTTATACGTTATACGTCATACGTTATACGTTATACGTTATACGTTATACGTTATACGTTATACGTTATACGTTATACGTTATACGTTATACGTTATACGTTATACGTTATACGTTATACGTTATACGTTATACGTTATACGTTATACGTTATACGTTATACGTTATACGTTATACGTTATACGTTATACGTTATACGTTATACGTTATACGTTATACGTTATACGTTATACGTTATACGTTATACGTTATACGTTATACGTTATACGTTATACGTTATACGTTATACGTTATACGTTATACGTTATACGTTATACGTTATACGTTATACGTTATACGTTATACGTTATACGTTATACGTTATACGTTATACGTTATACGTTATACGTTATACGTTATACGTTATACGTTATACGTTATACGTTATACGTTATACGTTATACGTTATACGTTATACGTTATACGTTATACGTTATACGTTATACGTTATACGTTATACGTTATACGTTATACGTTATACGTTATACGTTATACGTTATACGTTATACGTTATACGTTATACGTTATACGTTATACGTTATACGTTATACGTTATACGTTATACGTTATACGTTATACGTTATACGTTATACGTTATACGTTATACGTTATACGTTATACGTTATACGTTATACGTTATACGTTACACGTTGTACGTTGTACGTTATACGTTGTACATTATACGTTGTACGTTATACGTTATACGCTGTACGTTATACGTTATACGTTACATGTTGTACGGTGTACGTTATACGTTGTACGTTATACGTTGTACGTTATACGTTGTACGTTATACGTTGTACGTTATACGTTGTACGTTATACGTTATACGTTGCACGTTATACGCTGTACGTTATACGCTGTACGTTATACGTTATACGTTATACGTTATACGTTGTACGTTATACGCTGTACGTTATACCTTATACGTTATACGTTATACGCTGTACGTTATACGCTGTACGTTATACGTTATACGTTATACGTTATACGTTGCACGTTATACGCTGTACGTTATACGCTATACGTTATACGTTATACGTTATACGTTACACGTTGTACGTTGTACGTTATACGTTATACGCTGTACGTTATACGTTACACGTTGTACGTTGTACGTTATACGTTGTACGTTATATGTTGTACATTGTACGTTATACGTTGTACGTTATACGTTGTACGTTATGCGTTGTTCGTTATACGTTGTACGTTATACGTTATACGTTATACGTTATACGTTATACGTTATACGTTATATGTTATACGTTTTACGTTATACGTTATACGTTATACGTTATACGTTATACGTTATACGTTATACGTTATACGTTATACGTTATACGTTATACGTTATACGTTATACGCAATACGTTATACGTTATACGTTATACGTTATACGTTATACGTTATACGTTATACGTTATACGTTATACGTTATACGTTATACGTTATACGTTATACGTTATACGTTATACGTTATACGTTGTACGTTATACGTTATACGTTATACGTTATACGTTATACGCTGTACGTTATACGCTGTACGTTATACGTTATACGTTATACGTTATACGTTGCACGTTATACGCTGTACGTTATACGCTGTACATTATACGTTATACGTTATACGTTACACGTTGTACGTTGTACGTTATACGTTATACGCTGTACGTTATACGTTACACGTTGTACGTTGTACGTTATACGTTGTACGTTATACGTTGTACATTGTACGTTATACGTTGTACGTTATACGTTGTACGTTATGCGTTGTTCGTTATACGCTGTACGTTATACGTTATACGTTATACGTTACACGTTATACGTTGCACGTTATACGCTGTACGTTATACGCTGTACGTTATACGTTATACGTTATACGTTACACGTTGTACGTTGTACGTTATACGTTATACGCTGTACGTTATACGTTACACGTTGTACGTTGTACGTTATACGTTGTACGTTATACGTTGTACATTGTACGTTATACGTTGTACGTTATACGTTGTACGTTATGCGTTGTTCGTTATACGTTGTACGTTATACGTTATACGTTATACGTTATACGTTATACGTTATACGTTATATGTTATACGTTTTACGTTATACGTTATACGTTATACGTTATACGTTATACGTTATACGTTATACGTTATACGTTATACGTTATACGCAATACGTTATACGTTATACGTTATACGTTATACGTTATACGTTATACGTTATACGTTATACGTTATACGTTATACGTTATACGTTATACGTTATACGTTACACGTTATACCTTATACGTTGTACGTTATACGCTGTACGTTATACGCTGTACGTTATACGCTGTACGTTATACGTTGTACGTTATAGGTTATACGTTATACGTTGTACGTTATACGTTGTACATTGTACGTTATACGTTGTACGTTATACGTTGTACGTTATGCGTTGTTCGTTATACGTTGTACGTTATACGTTATACGTTATACGTTGTACGTTATACGTTATACGTTATACGTTATACGTTATACGCTGTACGTTATACGCTGTACGTTATACGTTATACGTTATACGTTATACGTTGCACGTTATACGCTGTACGTTATACGCTGTACGTTATACGTTATACGTTATACGTTACACGTTGTACGTTGTACGTTATACGTTATACGCTGTACGTTATACGTTACACGTTGTACGTTGTACGTTATACGTTGTACGTTATACGTTGTACATTGTGCGTTATACGTTGTACGTTATACGTTGTACGTTATGCGTTGTTCGTTATACGTTGTACGTTATACGTTATACGTTATACGTTATACGTTATACGTTATACGTTATACGTTATACGTTTTACGTTATACGTTATACGTTATACGTTATACGTTATACGTTATACGTTATACGTTATACGTTATACGTTATACGTTATACGTTATACGTTATACGTTATACGTTATACGTTATACGTTATACGTTATACGTTATACGTTATACGTTATACGTTATACGTTGCACGTTGTACGCTGTACGTTATACGCTGTACGTTATACGTTATACGTTATACGTTATACGTTATACGTTACACGTTGTACGTTGTACGTTATACGTTATACGCTGTACGTTATACGTTATACGTTATACGTTATACGTTATACGTTACACGTTGTACGTTGTACGTTATACGTTATACGCTGTACGTTATACGTTACACGTTGTACGTTGTACGTTATACGTTGTACGTTATACGTTGTACATTGTACGTTATACGTTGTACGTTATACGTTGTACGTTATGCGTTGTTCGTTATACGTTGTACGTTATACGTTATACGTTATACGTTATACGTTATACGTTATACGTTATACGTTATACGTTATACGTTTTACGTTATACGTTATACGTTATACGTTATACGTTATACGTTATACGTTATACGTTATACGTTATACGTTATACGTTATACGTTATACGTTATACGTTATACGTTATACGTTATACGTTATACGTTATACGTTATACGTTATGCGTTGTTCGTTATACGTAGTACGTTATACGTTATACGTTATACGTTGTACGTTATACGTTATACGTTATACGCTGTACGTTATACGCTGTACGTTATACGTTATACGTTATACGTTATACGTTATACGTTATACGTTATACGTTATACGTTATACGTTATACGTTATACGTTATACGTTATACGTTATACGTTATACGTTATACGTTATACGTTATACGTTATACGTTATACGTTATACGTTGCACGTTGTACGCTGTACGTTATACGCTGTACGTTATACGTTATACGTTATACGTTATACGTTATACGTTACACGTTGTACGTTGTACGTTATACGTTATACGCTGTACGTTATACGTTATACGTTATACGTTATACGTTATACGTTACACGTTGTACGTTGTACGTTATACGTTATACGCTGTACGTTATACGTTACACGTTGTACGTTGTACGTTATACGTTGTACGTTATACGTTGTACATTGTACGTTATACGTTGTACGTTATACGTTGTACGTTATGCGTTGTTCGTTATACGTTGTACGTTATACGTTATACGTTATACGTTATACGTTATACGTTATACGTTATACGTTATACGTTATACGTTTTACGTTATACGTTATACGTTATACGTTATACGTTATACGTT
>CAKAJA020000519.1:0-155000 GCA_916610235.2 Lasioglossum morio | reverse complement strand
GAGCACACAGTCTTTCATTATCATTCAACCTTTAAGCAGCAAAATATCGATACAATAAACGATCTCGCAAATTTTATCGAGCACGTGTTCTTTTTCTCACTCCTCGTATTCTCTCCTCAGCATTCCACAGTATTTTTGAGTTCTCAACAAACATTTTTGGTCCTTCGAGCCGGATATTGTGGAAAACGTGCGAGAACTGTGCTCGAAATCGCCTAGTAACGTGCGCGTGTTTAGTGAATAGAGTTATTTGTATATCTCTCTCTTACTCTAACACTCTCCGCGTGCTCGCTATCGTTTCCTCTATCCGCGTGTGTGCGGAAGTGAACGCCGTGTGCTGTGAAAACTGAACTCGCTCCAAGAGACGTATTTCTTTACGAGAAACTATCGATCATGTCGGTTTCGGTGCGCAACATTGTCGACAAACAAAACGAACTCCACGGTTTGATCAGTCGCGCTGCGCCTAATCTCAAAAAATTAGAAATCAAGAAGCGTACTCCTGAAAATATCCAGACTCGCATCGATCTCCTGGACGCCAATTGGAAGAAGTTCCAGGATAATCATGACATGCTCACATCTCTACACCAAAAAGACCAGGCAGAGCTCTCGTATTTCGACGAGAATTTATATGAGGTTTGTGAAGAAGCGTACATCGACTGCAAGTCTGAAATGCTCTCATATCGGAACGAACTCATCATAAAGGTAGGACAGCCATCTTTGGTCGAATCGAACGCCTCGTGCGCGAATCACGCGCCCAGCCCTCGACAGCTCCCGCGGATATATCTACCGCGTTTCTCCGGAATATATCGTGAATGGCGACACTTCCGCGATCTCTTCGTATCAATGATTATCAAGAACAAAGAGATATCCGATGTAGAGAAATTGCAGTATCTTAAGATAAATTTATCCGGTGAAGCATTGCAACTCGTTGTGAACATTGACGTCACCGATGACAATTTCGAGCCTGCGTGGCAAGTTCTAGTTAACCGATACGAAAACAAGCGAGTGCTCATCGATTCGCATCTCTCTTCGTTGTTCTCCCTCCAACGCGTGACTCAACAATCGGCAAACCAAATTACATCACTCCTTGGAGGAGTAAAAGAAACTCTCGGTGCTCTCCGATCCCTCGGATGCCCTACTGACTCGTGGGATTGTCTTATCGTGTATATGGTGACCAGCAAACTCGATCCGGAAACTCTAATGGATTGGGAACAACAAATCGGCGCAGTGACTGAACCCGCGACGTTCGCGGAGCTCGAAAAGTATCTTCTGAGTCGCATCCGTGCTCTCGAAGCTGTAGCACGAGCTACGAGGACTCAAAAATCGCGATCAGCTTCTTTCGGGAAGCCTCAATCGAGTGTAAAATCGCATCAAGCTGTCGCGAACTCGACCAGCGACGATGCTTCAGATAAAGGAACCAAATCATCTACGTCTGCGTGTACGCTTTGCAGTGGTGCTCATTACCTTTCTGCGTGTCCAGATTACCACCGCAAAACCATTGAGCAACGGCAAGACGTTCTTAAACAAAAGAATCTGTGCTTTAACTGCCTCGGTCCGCATCAATTTCGCAACTGTCGGTCACCCAAACGGTGTCGAATTTGTGGGAATCCGCATCATACGTTAATCCATCGATCGAACAATTCGTCTGATAATAAAGCTCCCTCCGTTCTGAACCTGCAGGAACCTAACTCAGCGGCATTCGTTACAGCTGGTGAAAAAACTTCCACGTCTGTGCCTCCGCGTCGAGAAAATACTCAAGCGGGAACGGCCGCTTCGACAAATATCGCTCTCTGTGTCTCGGTACATTACAAACCAGTCCTACTCGCTACCGCTCTTGTCAAAGTCACCTCATGCTATGGTGAATCATACGAAGCTCGAGCCCTTCTCGATCAGGGATCGGAGGTCTCGTTCATCACGGAATCTCTTGCTCAATGTCTCAAATTACCGCGACAACGAATTTCTCTTCCGATCAACGGTATCGGTGCTCAACGTTCGACAGTCTCTCGGGGACTCGTCAATTTAACTATCGTTTCGCGCATGACTCCCGTGTTTTCGCTCTCAGTGAACGCTTACGTTCTTTCAAAGTTGACATCGTACATACCACCAAGCAGAGTTGTCAAAAATCCATGGCCACACCTAGAAAATCTTGAGCTAGCAGATCCAGAGTTCTCCTCAGCGGCGAGAATTGACTTGATTCTCGGCACGGAAGTCTATAGCGCAATCCTGGAGGAAGGACTCCGCAAAGGCGGTCCGGATAGCCCTATCGCTCAAAAAACCACTCTAGGATGGATTCTCTCTGGCTCCGTCTTCTCTGAGCCGCACTCAGTTCTCGGTGAGCATCCTGCACAAGGGTTACAATGTTCCGTTGACCTCGAACTCCATAGTTTGGTTCAACGGTTCTGGGAACAAGAAGAAGTCACTCCCGCGCCGCGCACCGGGCTCTCCGAAGCGGAATATCAGTGCGAACAATTCTTCAAGGAAACGCACTCTCGCGATTCGAACGGACGCTATATCGTGCGTATACCTCTAAAGCATAAGCCAGAAGATTTCGGAAACTCGTATACTCCGGCATTACGCGCTCTCATACGTCAGGAGAACCGTTTCGCTCTGGACTCATCTATCAAGGCAACATACTCAAAGTTTATGGAGGAGTATGAAGCTCTCAATCACATGGCAATCGTTCCGACTGAAACCTCACCACCTCGAAATGCCTTTTATCTTCCTCATCATTCAGTCATCCGAGAGTCCAGCTCAACTACGAAACTCCGAGTCGTATTCAACGGCTCAAGTCGAACCAACTACGGAATATCAGTGAATGACTTTCAACACGTTGGGCCAAAATTGCAGACTGATCTCGCCGACGTCATAACCCGATGGCGTCGTTATCTCTATGTGTTCACGGCAGATATAGAAAAGATGTACCGACAAATTCGAGTACACGCTGACGATTGGGATCTGCAAAGAATCGTATGGAGAGCTCAACCTGAAGATACTCCGCTCTCGTATCATCTTCACACCGTGACGTACGGGCTAGCAAGTGCTCCATATCTCGCGATCCGTACTCTTCAACAACTCGCTATTGACGAAGGGAATCGTTTTCCGCTGGCTACCGAAATTATCCAACGTGAAATCTATGTCGACGACGTGCTATCAGGAGCGGACACCATTTCGAAAGCTCAAGAAAAGATTCGACAAATCGACGAATGTCTCAAATCCGGATGTTTCACGTTGAAAAAATGGACCGCCAGCGACAAAAAACTACTCAAACATATTCCTCTCGAGAATCGGGAGCATACTTTGCCAGTGTCACTCGATACAGAGCAATTTTTTAATGCGCTCGGAATTCTGTGGCATCCACAGTCAGACTCATTTGCATTTACATCGTGCAGCACTTCAGCACAGTCTCGAACATCCAAACGCACCGTCTTATCACGTGTATCTCAGCTGTTCGATCCTCTCGGATGGATTGCACCTGTGGTTGTTCGCGGAAAAATCTTTATCCAAGAACTCTGGTCAGCGAAGCTCAGTTGGGATGAGCCAATATCTCAGGAACTTTTATCGCAGTGGAACAGATTCGAAAACGACCTCAAAGATATGTCCTCAATTTCAGTGCCTCGGTGGCTCGGGTACAACGCTTCCTCATCCGTAGTCGAGCTGCACGGGTTTTCTGACGCTTCTCAATCGGCGCTCGGTGCAGTGATTTACCTTCGCGTGATTACAGATCTTAATGACGCTCGCGTGACGCTAGTCACCGCCAAGACCCGAGTCGCTCCTCTCAAAAAAGTGACGGTTCCTCGACTCGAACTCTCAGCCGCACTCCTCTTGGTTCGTCATATGTCGATAATTCGAAAAACGCTCGATCTCGACAAGGTTCCAATTCATTTGTGGACGGATTCCACGGTCGCGCTCGCGTACATTCGTGGTGACGCCCGTCGGTGGACGGATTTCGTTCGAAACCGCGTAACCGAAATTCAAGAACTCTCGAATTGTCAATGGCATCACGTCTCAGGGAAGGACAATCCCGCCGACTGTGCCTCTCGTGGACTGTCTCCTACCGAGCTGAGAGAGCACGCACTTTGGTGGAATGGTCCCGCGTGGCTCTCAAAGCACTCAACTCATTGGCCGCTCTCCACCCCGTCGCTAGATCCAGACATTGCCCTTGAATTTCGCAAAGTCCCCGTCACAATCGCGAATCAGGACGAACCTCCAGCAGTCTGGCAACTCGTGGACAGGTTTTCGAGTCTCAGGACTCTTCTACGCATCACAGCATGGTGCTTTCGTGCTCTCGAAAAGTTTCGACGCAACAAGGGCGCCTCAGATCAATCCTCTTCGCTGACTCCCGAAGAATTAAATCACGCACGTCTGTTTTGGGTGAAGCTCACTCAGACAGCGTTCTTTAAAGTTGAAATTAATCAACTACGGCGAAGCAAGCATATCTCACGGTCAAGCTCATTGCTTCGTTTCGCTCCCTTCCTCGACGGATCGGATTTGTTGCGCGTTGGAGGACGGCTCCAAAACTCTCTTCTCGATCATGACGAGAAACATCCTCTCATTTTACCACGAGAATCTACGCTCACAACCCTCATCATTGACGAGGCTCATCGTCGTACATTTCACGGGGGAGCCCAACTCACACTCACAACCCTGCGAAGACGATATTGGATCGTCGGTGGTCGTGTTCCAGTTCGCGCATTTATCCATCGCTGTGTGCAATGTGCCCGTCACCGAGCCACTCTTGGACAACAGCTAATGGGGCAGCTACCCCAGTCTCGTACGACCCCGTCTCGCCCATTCCTTCACGCAGGAGTTGATTACGCTGGCCCTCTAACTCTTCGGACGTTTCGCGGTCGAGGCGCGAAGACGTACAAAGGCTATATCGTCCTCTTCGTTTGTCTCTCGTCTTCAGCTGTTCACTTGGAAATAGCTACCGACTATTCTACCAACGGCTTCATCGCCGCTTATAAACGTTTTATAAGTCGGCGAGGCATCTGCGCAACGCTTAGCAGTGACTGTGGCACCAATTTCATCGGTGCTGACAAGGAACTGCGAAAACTTTTTCAAGCTTCTTCCAAAGAAGCAGCCGCTCTCTCCAACATTCTAGCGAATGATGGAACTCGCTGGAAGTTCAATCCACCATCATCACCACACTTTGGAGGCAAATGGGAAGCTGCTGTCAAATCTGTAAAGTTCCACCTCAAACGAGTTATCGGAGACACTGGCCTTACCTACGAAGAATTCTCAACATTGCTCTCACAGATTGAGGCCATCCTCAATTCGCGCCCTCTTTGCCCGCTCTCAGATGACCCAACGGATCCATCAGCTCTTACCCCGGGTCATTTTCTCATTGGTACAGCACTGACTACTACTCCTGAGCCTGCGATCATCGATCTGCCAACCTCTCGACTTTCCCGATGGCAACTCTTACGTCAGATGCTGGAACAATTTTGGAAACGCTGGAGTGTCGAATACCTTCAACATCTCCAGACAATGTCCAAGTGGCAACGCAAATCTAACAACGCGTTCAAAGTAGGATCTCTCGTGCTCGTCGCAGACGAACGATATCCACCGTCAAAATGGGCTCTAGGAAGGATCATTGACGTCCACCCTGGTCAGGACAATCTTGTTCGGGTTGCTACCGTTAAAACCCAACATTCGGTTTATAAACGACCGATTGTGAAACTTGTCATGCTGCCCATCTCAACCAACGAAGACCACTCAACAGGATCAACACTTTCAACCAAAGACTAGTCAGTCGGCTCTGGATTATTGCCATTCTTTACAAGATTGGCAAGGTGGGCGGAATGTTGCGGCAAAATCATCATTTCTGCAATCTAATTGATTTCAATCACCCAGTACACTCTCGACAGGGCAACGAATACTGTTTATTCGGTCATACTTAGCATCTTGACACAAACACACACACACACACACACACACACTTTAATCACTCTCTGTTTCAGCTATTCACACATCCACACCTAGGTTGTTGTCTTCGAGCGTGCCCTGTCGAGCACACAGTCTTTCATTATCATTCAACCTTTAAGCAGCAAAATATCGATACAATAAACGATCTCGCAAATTTTATCGAGCACGTGTTCTTTTTCTCACTCCTCGTATTCTCTCCTCAGCATTCCACAGTATTTTTGAGTTCTCAACAAACACTGTACGTTATACGTTATACGTTATACGTTATACGTTGTACGTTATACGCTGTACGTTATACCTTATACGTTATACGTTATACGCTGTACGTTATACGCTGTACGTTATACGTTATACGTTATACGTTATACGTTATACGTTATACGTTATACGTTATACGTTATACGTTATACGTTATACGCAATACGTTATACGTTATACGTTATACGTTATACGTTATACGTTATACGCAATACGTTATACGTTATACGTTATACGTTATACGTTATACGTTATACGTTATACGTTATACGTTATACGTTATACGTTATACGTTATACGATATACGTTATACGTTATACGTTATACGTTATACCTTATACGTTGTACGTTATACGCTGTACGTTATACGCTGTACGTTATACGCTGTACGTTATACGTTATACGTTGTACGTTATAGGTTATACGTTATAAGTTATACGCTGTACGTTATACGCTGTACGTTATACGCTGTACGTTATACGTTATACGTTATACGTTATACGTTATACGTTATACGTTATACGTTATACGTTATACGTTATACGCAATACGTTATACGTTATACGTTATACGTTACACGTTGTACGTTGTACGTTATACGCTGTACGTTATACGCTGTACGTTATACGCTGTACGTTATACGTTATACGTTGTACGTTATACGTTATACGTTATACGTTATACGCTGTACGTTATACGGTATACGTTATACGTTGTACGTTATACGTTATACGTTATACGTTATACGTTATACGTAATACGTTATACGTTATACGTTATACGTTATACGTTATACGTTATACGTTATACGCTGTACGTTATACGTTATACGTTATACGTTACACGTTGTACGTTGTACGTTATACGTTGTACGTTATACGTAATACGTTATACGTTATACGTTATACATTATACGTTATACGTTATACGTTATACGTTATACGTTAAACGTTATACGCTGTACGTTATACGTTATACGTTATACGTTACACGTTGTACGTTGTACGTTATACGTTATACGTTGTATGTTATACGTTGTACGTTATACGTTATACGTTGTACGTTATACGTTGTACATTATACGTTGTACATTATACGTTATACGCTGTACGTTATACGTTATACGTTATACGTTATACGTTGTACGTTATACGCTGTACGTTATACGCTGTACGTTATACGTTATACGTTATACGTTACACGTTGTACGTTGTACGTTATACGTTGTACGTTATACGTAATACGTTATACGTTATACGTTATACGTTATACGTTATACGTTATACGTTATACGTTATACGTTATACGTTATACGTTATACGTTATACGTTATACGTTATACGTTATACGTTATACGTTATACGTTATACGTTAAACGTTATACGCTGTACGTTATACGTTATACGTTATACGTTACACGTTGTACGTTGTACGTTATACGTTATACGCTGTACGTTATACGTTACACGTTGTACGTTGTACGTTATACGTTGTACGTTATACGTTGTACATTGTACGTTATACGTTGTACGTTATACGTTGTACGTTATGCGTTGTTCGTTATACGTTATACGTTATACGTTATACGTTACACGTTGTACGTTGTACGTTATACGTTGTACATTATACGTTGTACGTTATACGTTATACGCTGTACGTTATACGTTATACGTTACATGTTGTACGGTGTACGTTATACGTTATACGTTATACGTTATACGTTATACGTTATACGTTATACGTTATACGTTATACGTTATACGTTATACGTTATACGTTATACGTTATACGTTATACGTTATACGTTATACGTTATACGTTATACGTTATACGTTATACGTTATACGTTATACGTTATTCGTTATACGTTATACGTTATACGTTATACGTTATACGTTATACGTTATACGTTATACGTTATACGTTATACGTTATACGTTATACGTTATACGTTATACGTTATACGTTATACGTTATACGTTATACGTTATACGTTATACGTTATACGTTATACGTTATACGTTATACGTTATACGTTATACGTTATACGTTATACGTTATACGTTATACGTTATACGTTAAACGTTATACGCTGTACGTTATACGTTATACGTTATACGTTACACGTTGTACGTTGTACGTTATACGTTATACGCTGTACGTTATACGTTACACGTTGTACGTTGTACGTTATACGTTGTACGTTATACGTTGTACATTGTACGTTATACGTTGTACGTTATACGTTGTACGTTATGCGTTGTTCGTTATACGTTGTACGTTATACGTTATACGTTATACGTTATACGTTATACGTTATACGTTATACGTTTTACGTTTTACGTTATACGTTATACGTTATACGTTATACGTTACACGTTATACGTTATACGTTATACGTTATACGTTATACGTTATACGTTATACGTTATACGTTTTACGTTATACGTTATACGTTATACGTTATACGTTATACGTTATACGTTATACGTTATACGTTATACGTTATACGTTATACGTTATACGTTATACGTTATACGTTATACGTTATACGTTATACGTTATACGTTATACGTTATACGTTATACGTTATACGTTATACGTTATACGTTATACGTTATAACGTTATACGTTATACGTTATACGTTATACGTTATACGTTATACGTTATACGTTATACGTTATACGTTATACGTTATACGTTATACGTTATACGTTTATACGTTATACGTTGTACGTTGTACGTTATACGTTATACGTTATACGTTATACGTTATACGTTATACGTTATACGTTTTACGTTTTACGTTATACGTTATACGTTATACGTTATACGTTACACGTTATACGTTATACGTTATACGTTATACGTTATACGTTATACGTTATACGTTATACGTTTTAGGTTATACGTTATACGTTATACGTTATACGTTATACGTTATACGTTATACGTTATACGTTATACGTTATACGTTATACGTTATACGTTATACGTTATACGTTATACGTTATACGTTATACGTTATACGTTATACGTTATACGTTATACGTTATACGTTATACGTTATACGTTATACGTTATACGTTATACGTTATACGTTATACGTTATACGTTATACGTTATACGTTATACGTTATACGTTATACGTATACGTTATACGTTATACGTTATACGTTATACGTTATACGTTATACGTATATACGTTATACGTTATACGTTATACGTTATACGTTATACGTTATACGTTATACGTTAACGTTATACGTTATACGTTATACGTTATACGTTATACGTTATACGTTATACGTTATACGTTATACGTTATACGTTATACGTTATACGTTATACGTTATACGTTATACGTTATACGTTATACGTTATACGTTATAACGTTATACGTTATACGTTATACGTTATACTTATACGTTATACGTTATACGTTATACGTTTATACGTTATACGTATACGTTATACGTTATACGTTATACGTTATGCGTTGTTCGTTATACGTTGTACGTTATACGTTATACGTTATACGTTATACGTTATACGTTATACGTTATACGTTATTCGTTATACGTTATACGTTATACGTTATACGTTATACGTTATACGTTATACGTTATACGTTATACGTTATACGTTATACGTTATACGTTATACGTTATACGTTATACGTTATACGTTATACGTTATACGTTATACGTTATACGTTATACGTTATACGTTTACGTTATACGTTATACGTTATACGTTATACGTTATACGTTATACGTTATACGTTATACGTTATACGTTATACGTTATACGTTATACGTTATACGTTATACGTTACACGTTGTACGTTGTACGTTATACGTTGTACATTATACGTTGTACGTTATACGTTATACGCTGTACGTTATACGTTATACGTTACATGTTGTACGGTGTACGTTATACGTTGTACGTTATACGTTGTACGTTATACGTTGTACGTTATACGTTGTATGTTATACGTTATACGCTGTACGTTATACGTTATACGTTGTACGTTATACGTTATACGTTATACGTTATACGTTATACGCTGTACGTTATACGCTGTACGTTATACGTTATACGTTATACGTTATACGTTATACGTTGTACGTTATACGTTATACGTTATACGTTATACGTTATACGCTGTACGTTATACGCTGTACGTTATACGTTATACGTTATAGGTTTTACGTTTTACGTTATACGTTATACGTTATACGTTATACGTTATACGTTATACGTTATACGTTATACGTTATACGTTATACGTTATACGTTATACGTTATACGTTATACGTTATACGTTATACGTTATACGTTATACGTTATACGTTATACGTTATACGTTATACGTTATACGTTATACGTTATACGTTATACGTTATACGTTATACGTTATACGTTATACGTTATACGTTATACGTTATACGTTATACGTTATACGTTATACGTTATACGTTATACGTTATACGTTATACGTTATACGTTATACGTTATACGTTATACGTTATACGTTATACGTTATACGTTATACGTTATACGTTATACGTTATACGTTATACGTTATACGTTATACGTTATACGTTATACGTTATACGTTATACGTTATACGTTATACGTTATACGTTATACGTTATACGTTATACGTTATACGTTATACGTTATACGTTATACGTTATACGTTATACGTTATACGTTATACGTTATACGTTATACGTTATACGTTATACGTTATACGTTATACGTTATACGTTATACGTTATACGTTATACGTTATACGTTATACGTTATACGTTATACGTTATACGTTATACGTTATACGTTATACGTTATACGTTATACGTTATACGTTATACGTTATACGTTATACGTTATACGTTATACGTTATACGTTATACGTTATACGTTATACGTTATACGTTATACGTTATACGTTATACGTTATACGTTATACGTTATACGTTATACGTTATACGTTATACGTTATACGTTATACGTTATACGTTATACGTTATACGTTATACGTTATACGTTATACGTTATACGTTATACGTTATACGTTATACGTTATACGTTATACGTTATACGTTATACGTTATACGTTATACGTTATACGTTATACGTTATACGTTATACGTTATACGTTATACGTTATACGTTATACGTTATACGTTATACGTTATACGTTATACGTTATACGTTATACGTTATACGTTATACGTTGTACGTTGTACGCTGTACGTTATACCTTATACGTTATACGTTATACGCTGTACGTTATACGCTGTACGTTATACGTTATACGTTATACGTTATACGTTATACGTTATACGTTATACGTTATACGTTATACGTTATACGTTATACGTTATACGTTATACGTTATACGTTATACGTTATACGTTATACGTTATACGTTACACGTTGTACGTTGTACGTTATACGTTGTACATTATACGTTGTACGTTATACGTTATACGCTGTACGTTATACGTTATACGTTACATGTTGTACGGTGTACGTTATACGTTGTACGTTATACGTTGTACGTTATACGTTGTACGTTATACGTTGTATGTTATACGTTATACGCTGTACGTTATACGTTATACGTTGTACATTATACGTTATACGTTATACGTTATACGTTATACGCTGTACGTTATACGCTGTATGTTATACGTTATACGTTATACGTTATACGTTGCACGTTATACGCTGTACGTTATACGCTGTACGTTATACGTTATACGTTATACGTTATACGTTGTACGTTATACGCTGTACGTTATACCTTATACGTTATACGTTATACGCTGTACGTTATACGCTGTACGTTATACGTTATACGTTATACGTTATACGTTATACGTTATACGTTATACGTTATACGTTATACGTTATACGTTATACGCAATACGTTATACGTTATACGTTATACGTTATACGTTATACGTTATACGTTATACGTTATACGTTATACGTTATACGTTATACGTTATACGTTATACGTTATACGTTATACGTTATACGTTATACGTTATACGTTATACGTTATACGTTATACGTTATACGTTATACGTTATACGTTATACGTTATACGTTATACGTTATACGTTATACGTTATACGTTATACGTTATACGTTATACGTTATACGTTATACGTTATACGTTATACGTTATACGTTATACGTTATGCGTTGTTCGTTATACGTTGTACGTTATACGTTATACGTTATACGTTGTACGTTATACGTTATACGTTATACGTTATACGTTATACGTTATACGTTATACGTTATACGTTATACGTTATACGTTATACGTTATACGTTATACGTTATACGTTATACGTTATACGTTATACGTTATACGTTATACGTTATACGTTATACGTTATACGTTATACGTTATACGTTATACGTTATACGTTATACGTTATACGTTATACGTTATACGTTATACGTTATACGTTATACGTTATACGTTATACGTTATACGTTATACGTTATACGTTATACGTTATACGTTATACGTTATACGTTATACGTTATACGTTATACGTTATACGTTACACGTTGTACGTTGTACGTTATACGTTGTACATTATACGTTGTACGTTATACGTTATACGCTGTACGTTATACGTTATACGTTACATGTTGTACGGTGTACGTTATACGTTGTACGTTATACGTTGTACGTTATACGCTGTACGTTATACGTTATACGTTGTACGTTATACGTTATACGTTATACGTTATACGTTATACGCTGTACGTTATACGCTGTACGTTATACGTTATACGCTGTACGTTATACGCTGTACGTTATACGTTATACGTTATACGTTATACGTTATACGTTGTACGTTATACGTTATACGTTATACGTTATACGTTATACGCTGTACGTTATACGCTGTACGTTATACGTTATACGTTATACGTTATACGTTATACGTTATACGTTATACGTTATACGTTATACGTTATACGTTATACGTTATACGTTATACGTTATACGTTATACGTTATACGTTATACGTTATACGTTATACGTTATACGTTATACGTTATACGTTATACGTTATACGTTATACGTTATACGTTATACGTTATACGTTATACGTTATACGTTATACGTTATACGTTATACGTTATACGTTATACGTTATACGTTATACGTTATACGTTATACGTTATACGTTATACGTTATACGTTATACGTTATACGTTATACGTTATACGTTATACGTTATACGTTATACGTTATACGTTATACGTTATACGTTATACGTTATACGTTATACGTTATACGTTATACGTTATACGTTATACGTTATACGTTATACGTTATACGTTATACGTTATACGTTATACGTTATACGTTATACGTTATACGTTATACGTTATACGTTATACGTTATACGTTATACGTTATACGTTATACGTTATACGTTATACGTTATACGTTATACGTTATACGTTATACGTTATACGTTATACGTTATACGTTATACGTTATACGTTATACGTTATACGTTATACGTTATACGTTATACGTTATACGTTATACGTTATACGTTATACGTTATACGTTATACGTTATACGTTATACGTTATACGTTATACGTTATACGTTATACGTTATACGTTATACGTTATACGTTATACGTTATACGTTATACGTTATACGTTATACGTTATACGTTATACGTTATACGTTATACGTTATACGTTATACGTTATACGTTATACGTTATACGTTATACGTTATACGTTATACGTTATACGTTATACGTTATACGTTATACGTTATACGTTATACGTTATACGTTATACGTTATACGTTATACGTTATACGTTATACGTTATACGTTATACGTTATACGTTATACGTTATACGTTATACGTTATACGTTATACGTTATACGTTATACGTTATACGTTGTACGTTGTACGCTGTACGTTATACCTTATACGTTATACGTTATACGCTGTACGTTATACGCTGTACGTTATACGTTATACGTTATACGTTATACGTTATACGTTATACGTTATACGTTATACGTTATACGTTATACGTTATACGTTATACGTTATACGTTATACGTTATACGTTATACGTTATACGTTATACGTTACACGTTGTACGTTGTACGTTATACGTTGTACATTATACGTTGTACGTTATACGTTATACGCTGTACGTTATACGTTATACGTTACATGTTGTACGGTGTACGTTATACGTTGTACGTTATACGTTGTACGTTATACGTTGTACGTTATACGTTGTATGTTATACGTTATACGCTGTACGTTATACGTTATACGTTGTACATTATACGTTATACGTTATACGTTATACGTTATACGCTGTACGTTATACGCTGTATGTTATACGTTATACGTTATACGTTATACGTTGCACGTTATACGCTGTACGTTATACGCTGTACGTTATACGTTATACGTTATACGTTATACGTTGTACGTTATACGCTGTACGTTATACCTTATACGTTATACGTTATACGCTGTACGTTATACGCTGTACGTTATACGTTATACGTTATACGTTATACGTTATACGTTATACGTTATACGTTATACGTTATACGTTATACGTTATACGCAATACGTTATACGTTATACGTTATACGTTATACGTTATACGTTATACGTTATACGTTATACGTTATACGTTATACGTTATACGTTATACGTTATACGTTATACGTTATACGTTATACGTTATACGTTATACGTTATACGTTATACGTTATACGTTATACGTTATACGTTATACGTTATACGTTATACGTTATACGTTATACGTTATACGTTATACGTTATACGTTATACGTTATACGTTATACGTTATACGTTATACGTTATACCTTATACGTTGTACGTTATACGCTGTACGTTATACGCTGTACGTTATACGCTGTACGTTATACGTTATACGTTGTACGTTATAGGTTATACGTTATAAGTTATACGCTGTACGTTATACGCTGTACGTTATACGCTGTACGATATACGTTATACGTTATACGTTATACGTTATACGTTATACGTTATACGTTATACGTTATACGCAATACGTTATACGTTATACGTTATACGTTACACGTTGTACGTTGTACGTTATACGCTGTACGTTATACGCTGTACGTTATACGTTGTACGTTATACGTAATACGTTATACGTTATACGTTATACATTATACGTTATACGTTATACGTTATACGTTATACGTTAAACGTTATACGCTGTACGTTATACGTTATACGTTATACGTTACACGTTGTACGTTGTACGTTATACGTTATACGTTGTATGTTATACGTTGTACGTTATACGTTATACGTTGTACGTTATACGTTGTACATTATACGTTGTACGTTATACGTTATACGCTGTACGTTATACGTTATACGTTATACGTTATACGTTGTACGTTATACGCTGTACGTTATACGCTGTACGTTATACGTTATACGTTATACGTTACACGTTGTACGTTGTACGTTATACGTTGTACGTTATACGTAATACGTTATACGTTATACGTTATACGTTATACGTTATACGTTATACGTTATACGTTATACGTTATACGTTATACGTTATACGTTATACGTTATACGTTATACGTTATACGTTATACGTTATACGTTATACGTTATACGTTATACGTTAAACGTTATACGCTGTACGTTATACGTTATACGTTATACGTTACACGTTGTACGTTGTACGTTATACGTTATACGCTGTACGATATACGTTACACGTTGTACGTTGTACGTTGTACGTTATACGTTGTACGTTATACGTTGTACATTGTACGTTATACGTTGTACGTTATACGTTGTACGTTATGCGTTGTTCGTTATACGTTGTACGTTATACGTTATACGTTATACGTTATACGTTATACGTTATACGTTATACGTTATACGTTATACGTTATACGTTATACGTTATACGTTATACGTTGTACGTTATACGCTGTACGTTATACCTTATACGTTATACCTTATACGTTATACGTTATACGCTGTACGTTATACGCTGTACGTTATACGTTATACGTTATACGTTATACGTTATACGTTATACGTTATACGTTATACGTTATACGCAATACGTTATACGTTATACGTTATACGTTATACGTTATACGTTATACGTTATACGTTATACGTTATACGTTATACGTTATACGTTATACGTTATACGTTATACGTTATACGTTATACGTTATACGTTATACGTTATACGTTATACGTTATACGTTATACGTTATACGTTATACGTTATACGTTATACGTTATACGTTATACGTTATACCTTATACGTTGTACGTTATACGCTGTACGTTATACGCTGTACGTTATACGCTGTACGTTATACGTTATACGTTGTACGTTATAGGTTATACGTTATAAGTTATACGCTGTACGTTATACGCTGTACGTTATACGCTGTACGATATACGTTATACGTTATACGTTATACGTTATACGTTATACGTTATACGTTATACGTTATACGTTATACGCAATACGTTATACGTTATACGTTATACGTTACACGTTGTACGTTGTACGTTATACGCTGTACGTTATACGCTGTACGTTATACGCTGTACGTTATACGTTATACGTTGTACGTTATACGTTATACGTTATACGTTATACGCTGTACGTTATACGGTATACGTTATACGTTGTACGTTATACGTTATACGTTATACGTTATACGTTATACGTAATACGTTATACGTTATACGCTATACGTTATACGTTATACGTTATACGCTGTACGTTCTACGTTATACGTTATACGTTACACGTTGTACGTTGTACGTTATACGTTATACGTTATACGTAATACGTTATACGTTATACGTTATACATTATACGTTATACGTTATACGTTATACGTTATACGTTAAACGTTATACGCTGTACGTTATACGTTATACGTTATACGTTACACGTTGTACGTTGTACGTTATACGTTATACGTTGTATGTTATACGTTGTACGTTATACGTTATACGTTGTACGTTATACGTTGTACATTATACGTTGTACGTTATACGTTATACGCTGTACGTTATACGTTATACGTTATACGTTATACGTTGTACGTTATACGCTGTACGTTATACGCTGTACGTTATACGTTATACGTTATACGTTACACGTTGTACGTTGTACGTTATACGTTGTACGTTGTATGTTATACGTTGTACGTTATACGTTATACGTTATACGTTATACGTTATACGTTATACGTTATACGTTATACGTTATACGTTATACGTTATACGTTATACGTTATACGTTAAACGTTATACGCTGTACGTTATACGTTATACGTTATACGTTACACGTTGTACGTTGTACGTTATACGTTATACGCTGTACATTATACGTTACACGTTGTACGTTGTACGTTATACGTTGTACGTTATACGTTGTACATTGTACGTTATACGTTGTACGTTATACGTTGTACGTTATGCGTTGTTCGTTATACGTTGTACGTTATACGTTATACGTTATACGTTATACGTTATACGTTATACGTTATACGTTATACGTTATACGTTATACGTTATACGTTTTACGTTATACGTTATACGTTATACGTTATACGTTATACGTTATACGTTATACGTTATACGTTAAACGTTATACGCTGTACGTTATACGTTATACGTTATACGTTACATGTTGTACGTTGTACGTTATACGTTATACGCTGTACGTTATACGTTACACGTTGTACGTTGTACGTTATACGTTGTACGTTATACGTTGTACATTGTACGTTATACGTTGTACGTTATACGTTGTACGTTATGCGTTGTTCGTTATACGTTATACGCTGTACGTTATACCTTATACGTTATACGTTATACGCTGTACGTTATACGCTGTACGTTATACGTTATACGTTATACGTTATACGTTATACGTTATACGTTATACGTTATACGTTATACGTTATACGCAATACGTTATACGTTATACGTTATACGTTATACGTTATACGTTATACGTTATACGTTATACGTTATACGTTATACGTTATACGCAATACGTTATACGTTATACGTTATACGTTATACGTTATACGTTATACGTAATACGTTATACGTTATACGTTATACGTTATACGTTATACGTTATACGTTATACGTTATACGTTATACGTTATACGTTATACGTTATACGTTAAACGTTATACGTTATACGTCGTACGTTATACGCTGTACGTTATACGCTGTACGTTATACGCTGTACGTTATACCTTATACGTTATACGTTACACGTTGTACGTTGTACGTTATACGTTGTACGTTGTACGTTATACGTAATACGTTATACGTTATACGTTATACGTTATACGTTATACGTTATACGTTATACGTTATACGTTATACGTTATACGTTATACGTTATACGTTATACGTTAAACGTTATACGCTGTACGTTATACGTTATACGTTATACGTTACACGTTGTACGTTGTACGTTATACGTTATACGTTGTATGTTATACGTTGTACGTTATACGTTATACGTTGTACGTTATACGTTGTACATTATACGTTGTACGTTATACGTTATACGCTGTACGTTATACGTTATACGTTATACGTTATACGTTGTACGTTATACGCTGTACGTTATACGCTGTACATTATACGTTGTACGTTATACCTTATACGTTGTACGTTATACGCTGTACGTTATACGCTGTACGTTATACGCTGTACGTTATACGTTATACGTTGTACGTTATAGGTTATACGTTATAAGTTATACGCTGTACGTTATACGCTGTACGTTATACGCTGTACGATATACGTTATACGTTATACGTTATACGTTATACGTTATACGTTATACGTTATACGTTATACGTTATACGTTATACGCAATACGTTATACGTTATACGTTATACGTTACACGTTGTACGTTGTACGTTATACGCTGTACGTTATACGCTGTACGTTATACGTTATACGTTGTACGTTATAGGTTATACGTTATAAGTTATACGCTGTACGTTATACGCTGTACGTTATACGCTGTACGATATACGTTATACGTTATACGTTATACGTTATACGTTATACGTTATACGTTATACGTTATACGTTATACGCAATACGTTATACGTTATACGTTATACGTTACACGTTGTACGTTGTACGTTATACGTTATACGTTATACGTTATACGTTATACGTTATACGTTATACCTTATACGTTGTACGTTATACGCTGTACGTTATACGCTGTACGTTATACGCTGTACGTTATACGTTATACGTTGTACGTTATAGGTTATACGTTATAAGTTATACGCTGTACGTTATACGCTGTACGTTATACGCTGTACGATATACGTTATACGTTATACGTTATACGTTATACGTTATACGTTATACGTTATACGTTATACGTTATACGCAATACGTTATACGTTATACGTTATACGTTACACGTTGTACGTTGTACGTTATACGCTGTACGTTATACGCTGTACGTTATACGCTGTACGTTATACGTTATACGTTGTACGTTATACGTTATACGTTATACGTTATACGCTGTACGTTATACGGTATACGTTATACGTTGTACGTTATACGTTATACGTTATACGTTATACGTTATACGTAATACGTTATACGTTATACGCTATACGTTATACGTTATACGTTATACGCTGTACGTTCTACGTTATACGTTATACGTTACACGTTGTACGTTGTACGTTATACGTTATACGTTATACGTAATACGTTATACGTTATACGTTATACATTATACGTTATACGTTATACGTTATACGTTATACGTTAAACGTTATACGCTGTACGTTATACGTTATACGTTATACGTTACACGTTGTACGTTGTACGTTATACGTTATACGTTGTATGTTATACGTTGTACGTTATACGTTATACGTTGTACGTTATACGTTGTACATTATACGTTGTACGTTATACGTTATACGCTGTACGTTATACGTTATACGTTATACGTTATACGTTGTACGTTATACGCTGTACGTTATACGCTGTACGTTATACGTTATACGTTATACGTTACACGTTGTACGTTGTACGTTATACGTTGTACGTTGTATGTTATACGTTGTACGTTATACGTTATACGTTATACGTTATACGTTATACGTTATACGTTATACGTTATACGTTATACGTTATACGTTATACGTTATACGTTATACGTTAAACGTTATACGCTGTACGTTATACGTTATACGTTATACGTTACACGTTGTACGTTGTACGTTATACGTTATACGCTGTACATTATACGTTACACGTTGTACGTTGTACGTTATACGTTGTACGTTATACGTTGTACATTGTACGTTATACGTTGTACGTTATACGTTGTACGTTATGCGTTGTTCGTTATACGTTGTACGTTATACGTTATACGTTATACGTTATACGTTATACGTTATACGTTATACGTTATACGTTATACGTTATACGTTATACGTTTTACGTTATACGTTATACGTTATACGTTATACGTTATACGTTATACGTTATACGTTATACGTTAAACGTTATACGCTGTACGTTATACGTTATACGTTATACGTTACATGTTGTACGTTGTACGTTATACGTTATACGCTGTACGTTATACGTTACACGTTGTACGTTGTACGTTATACGTTGTACGTTATACGTTGTACATTGTACGTTATACGTTGTACGTTATACGTTGTACGTTATGCGTTGTTCGTTATACGTTATACGCTGTACGTTATACCTTATACGTTATACGTTATACGCTGTACGTTATACGCTGTACGTTATACGTTATACGTTATACGTTATACGTTATACGTTATACGTTATACGTTATACGTTATACGCAATACGTTATACGTTATACGTTATACGTTATACGTTATACGTTATACGTTATACGTTATACGTTATACGTTATACGTTATACGCAATACGTTATACGTTATACGTTATACGTTATACGTTATACGTTATACGTAATACGTTATACGTTATACGTTATACGTTATACGTTATACGTTATACGTTATACGTTATACGTTATACGTTATACGTTATACGTTATACGTTATACGTTATACGTTAAACGTTATACGTTATACGTCGTACGTTATACGCTGTACGTTATACGCTGTACGTTATACGCTGTACGTTATACCTTATACGTTATACGTTACACGTTGTACGTTGTACGTTATACGTTGTACGTTGTACGTTATACGTAATACGTTATACGTTATACGTTATACGTTATACGTTATACGTTATACGTTATACGTTATACGTTATACGTTATACGTTATACGTTATACGTTATACGTTAAACGTTATACGCTGTACGTTATACGTTATACGTTATACGTTACACGTTGTACGTTGTACGTTATACGTTATACGTTGTATGTTATACGTTGTACGTTATACGTTATACGTTGTACGTTATACGTTGTACATTATACGTTGTACGTTATACGTTATACGCTGTACGTTATACGTTATACGTTATACGTTATACGTTGTACGTTATACGCTGTACGTTATACGCTGTACATTATACGTTGTACGTTATACGTTATACGTTATACGTTATACGTTACACGTTGTACGTTGTACGTTACACGTTGTACGTTGTACGTTATACGTTGTACGTTATACGTTGTACGTTGTACGTTATACGTTGTACGTTATACGTTGTACGATATACGTTGTACGTTATACGTTGTACGTTATATGTTATACGTTACACGTTGTACGATGTACGTTATACGATATACGTTATACGTTATACGTTATACGTTATACGTTATGGGCTGTACGTTATACGTTATACGTTATACGCTGTACGTTATACGTTATACGTTATACGTTATACGTTACACGTTGTACGTTGAACGTTATACGTTATACGTTGTATGTTATACGTTGTACGTTATACGTTATACGTTGTACGTTATACGTTGTACATTATACGTTGTACGTTATACGTTATACGCTGTACGTTATACGTTATACGTTATACGTTATACGTTATACGTTGTACGTTATACGCTGTACGTTATACGCTGTACATTATACGCTGTACGTTATACGTTATACGTTATACGTTACACGTTGTACGTTGTACGTTATACGTTGTTCGTTATACGTTGTACGTTGTACGTTATACGTTGTACGTTATACGTTGTACGATATACGTTGTATGTTATACGTTGTACGTTATACGTTATACGTTGTACGTTATACGTTGTATGTTATACGTTATACGCTGTACGTTATACGTTATACGTTATACGTTATACGTTATACGTTATACGTTATACGATATACGTTATACGTTATACGTTATACGTTATACGTTATACGCTGTACGTTATACGCTGTACGTTATACGCTGTACGTTATACGCTGTACGTTATACGTTGTACATTATACGTTATACGTTATACGTTATACGCTGTACGTTATACGCTGTACGTTATAAGTTATACGTTATACGTTATACGTTACACGTTGTACGTTGTACGTTATACGTTGTACATTATACGTTGTACGTTATACGTTATACGCTGTACGTTATACGTTATACGTTACATGTTGTACGTTGTACGTTATACGTTGTACGTTATACGTTGTATGTTATACCTTATACGTTATACGTTATACGCTGTACGTTATACGCTGTACGTTATACGTTATACGTTACACGTTATACGTTATACGTTATACGCTGTAAATTATACGTTATACGTTATACGTTATACGCTGTACGTTATACGCTGTACGTTATACGTTATACGTTATACGTTGTACGTTATACGCTGTACGTTATACCTTATACGTTATACGTTATACGCTGAACGTTATACGCTGTACGTTATACGTTATACGTTATACGTTATACGTTATACGTTATACGTTATACGTTATACGTTATACGTTATACGTTATACGTTATACATTATACGTTATACGTTATACGTAATACGTTATACGTTATACGTTATACGTTATACGTTATACGTTATACGTTATACGTTATACGTTGTACGTTATACGCTGTACGTTATACGCTGTACGTTATACGCTGTACGTTATACGTTATACGTTATACGTTACACGTTGTACGTTGTACGTTACACGTTATACGTTATACGTTATACGTTATACGTTATACGTTATACGCAATACGTTATACGTTATACGTTATACGTTATACGTTATACGTTATACGTAATACGTTATACGTTATACGTTATACGTTATACGTTATACGTTATACGTTATACGTTATACGTTATACGTTATACGTTATACGTTATACGTTATACGTTATACGTTAAACGTTATACGTTATACGTCGTACGTTATACGCTGTACGTTATACGCTGTACGTTATACGCTGTACGTTATACCTTATACGTTATACGTTACACGTTGTACGTTGTACGTTATACGTTGTACGTTGTACGTTATACGTAATACGTTATACGTTATACGTTATACGTTATACGTTATACGTTATACGTTATACGTTATACGTTATACGTTATACGTTATACGTTAAACGTTATACGCTGTACGTTATACGTTATACGTTATACGTTACACGTTGTACGTTGTACGTTATACGTTATACGTTGTATGTTATACGTTGTACGTTATACGTTATACGTTGTACGTTATACGTTGTACATTATACGTTGTACGTTATACGTTATACGCGGTACGTTATACGTTATACGTTATACGTTATACGTTGTACGTTATACGCTGTACGTTATACGCTGTACATTATACGTTGTACGTTATACGTTATACGTTATACGTTATACGTTACACGTTGTACGTTGTACGTTACACGTTGTACGTTGTACGTTATACGTTGTACGTTATACGTTGTACGTTGTACGTTATACGTTGTACGTTATACGTTGTACGATATACGTTGTACGTTATACGTTGTACGTTATATGTTATACGTTACACGTTGTACGATGTACGTTATACGATATACGTTATACGTTATACGTTATACGTTATGGGCTGTACGTTATACGTTATACGTTATACGCTGTACGTTATACGTTATACGTTATACGTTATACGTTACACGTTGTACGTTGAACGTTATACGTTATACGTTGTATGTTATACGTTGTACGTTATACGTTATACGTTGTACGTTATACGTTGTACATTATACGTTGTACGTTATACGTTATACGCTGTACGTTATACGTTATACGTTATACGTTATACGTTATACGTTGTACGTTATACGCTGTACGTTATACGCTGTACATTATACGCTGTACGTTATACGTTATACGTTATACGTTACACGTTGTACGTTGTACGTTATACGTTGTTCGTTATACGTTGTACGTTGTACGTTATACGTTGTACGTTATACGTTGTACGATATACGTTGTATGTTATACGTTGTACGTTATACGTTATACGTTGTACGTTATACGTTGTATGTTATACGTTATACGCTGTACGTTATACGTTATACGTTATACGTTATACGTTATACGTTATACGTTATACGATATACGTTATACGTTATACGTTATACGTTATACGTTATACGCTGTACGTTATACGCTGTACGTTATACGCTGTACGTTATACGCTGTACGTTATACGTTGTACATTATACGTTATACGTTATACGTTATACGCTGTACGTTATACGCTGTACGTTATAAGTTATACGTTATACGTTATACGTTACACGTTGTACGTTGTACGTTATACGTTGTACATTATACGTTGTACGTTATACGTTATACGCTGTACGTTATACGTTATACGTTACATGTTGTACGTTGTACGTTATACGTTGTACGTTATACGTTGTATGTTATACCTTATACGTTATACGTTATACGCTGTACGTTATACGCTGTACGTTATACGTTATACGTTACACGTTATACGTTATACGTTATACGCTGTAAATTATACGTTATACGTTATACGTTATACGTTATACGCTGTACGTTATACGCTGTACGTTATACGTTATACGTTATACGTTGTACGTTATACGCTGTACGTTATACCTTATACGTTATACGTTATACGCTGAACGTTATACGCTGTACGTTATACGTTATACGATATACGTTATACGTTATACGTTATACGTTATACGTTATACGTTATACGTTATACGTTATACGTTATACATTATACGTTATACGTTATACGTAATACGTTATACGTTATACGTTATACGTTATACGTTATACGTTATACGTTATACGTTATACGTTGTACGTTATACGCTGTACGTTATACGCTGTACGTTATACGCTGTACGTTATACGTTATACGTTATACGTTACACGTTGTACGTTGTACGTTACACGTTGTACGTTGTACGTTATACGTTGTACGTAATACGTTGTACGTTGTACGTTATACGTTGTACGTTATACGTTGTACGATATACGTTGTACGTTATACGTTGTACGTTATATGTTATACGTTACACGTTGTACGATGTACGTTATACGATATACGTTATACGTTATACGTTATACGTTATACGTTATGGGCTGTACGTTATACGTTATACGTTATACGCTGTACGTTATACGTTATACGTTATACGTTATACGTTACACGTTGTACGTTGCACGTTATACGTTATACGTTGTATGTTATACGTTGTACGTTATACGTTATACGTTGTACGTTATACGTTGTACATTATACGTTGTACGTTATACGTTATACGCTGTACGTTATACGTTATACGTTATACGTTATACGTTGTACGTTATACGCTGTACGTTATACGCTGTACGTTATACGCTGTACATTATACGCTGTACGTTATACGTTATACGTTATACGTTACACGTTGTACGTTGTACGTTATACGTTGTACGTTATACGTTGTACGTTGTACGTTATACGTTGTACATTATACGTTGTATGTTATACGTTATACGCTGTACGTTATACGTTATACGTTATACGTTATACGTTATACGTTATACGTTATACGTTATACGTTATACGTTATACGTTATACGTTATACGTTATACGCTGTACGATATACCTTATACGTTATACGTTATACGCTGTACGTTATACGCTGTACGTTATAAGTTATACGTTATACGTTATACGTTACACGTTGTACGTTGTACGTTATACGTTGTACATTATACGTTGTACGTTATACGTTATACGCTGTACGTTATACGTTATACGTTATACGTTATACGTTATACGTTATACGTTATACGGTATACGGTATACGTTATACGTTATACGCTGTACGTTATACGCTGTACGTTATACGCTGTACGTTATACGCTGTACGTTATATGTTATACGTTATACGTTACACGTTGTACGTTGTACGTTATACGTTGTACGTTATACGATGTACGTTGTACGTTATACGTTGTACGTTATACGTTGTACGTTATACGTTGTACGTTATACGATGTACGTTGTACGTTATACGTTGTACGTTATACGTTGTACGATATACGTTGTACGTTATACGTTGTACGTTATACGTTATACGTTGTACGTGATACGTTGTATGTTATACGTTATACGCTGTACGTTATACGTTATACGTTATACGTTATACGTTATACGTTATACGTTATACGTTATACGTTATACGTTGTACGTTATATGTTGTACGTTATATGGTATACGTTACACGTTGTACGATGTACGTTATACATTATACGTTATACGTTATACGTTATACGTTATACGCTGTACGTTATACGTTATACGTTGTACATTATACGTTGTACGTTATACTTTATACGCTGTACATTATACGTTGTACGTTATACGTTATACGTTACACGTTGTACGTTGTACGTTATACGTTGTACGTTATACGTTGTACGTTGTACGTTATACGTTGTACGTTATACGTTGTACGATATACGTTGTACGTTATACGTTGTACGTTATACGTTATACGTTGTACGTGATACGTTGTATGTTATACGTTATACGCTGTACGTTATACGTTATACGTTATACGTTATACGTTATACGTTATACGTTATACGTTATACGTTATACGTTATACGTTATACGTTATACGTTATACGTTGTACGTTATATGTTGTACGTTATATGGTATACGTTACACGTTGTACGATGTACGTTATACATTATACGTTATACGTTATACGTTATACGTTATACGCTATACGTTATACGTTATACGTTATACGTTGTACGTTATATGTTGTACATTATACGTTGTACGTTATACGTTATACGCTGTACGTTATACGTTATACGTTACATGTTGTACGTTGTACGTTATACGTTGTACATTATACGTTATACGTTATACGTTATACGTTGTACGTTATACGTTATACGTTACACGTTGTACGTTGTACGTTATACGTTGTACGTTATACGTTGTACGTTGTACGTTATACGTTGTACGTTATACGTTGTACGATATACGTTGTACGTTATACGTTGTACGTTATACGTTATACGTTGTACGTGATACGTTGTATGTTATACGTTATACGCTGTACGTTATACGTTATACGTTATACGTTATACGTTATACGTTATACGTTATACGTTATACGTTGTACGTTATATGTTGTACGTTATATGGTATACGTTACACGTTGTACGATGTACGTTATACATTATACGTTATACGTTATACGTTATACGTTATACGCTGTACGTTATACGCTGTACGTTATACGTTATACGTTATACGTTACACGTTGTACGTTGTACGTTATACGTTGTACGTTATACGATGTACGTTGTACGTTATACGTTGTACGTTATACCTTGTACGATATACGTTGTACGTTATACGTTGTACGTTATACGTTATACGTTGTACGTGATACGTTGTATGTTATACGTTATACGCTGTACGTTATACGTTATACGTTATACGTTATACGTTATACGTTATACGTTATACGTTATACGTTATACGTTATACGTTATACGTTATACGTTATACGTTATACGTTATACGTTATACGTTGTACGTTATATGTTGTACGTTATATGTTATACGTTACACGTTGTACGATGTACGTTACACATTATACGTTATACGTTATACGTTATACGTTATACGTTATACGTTATACGGTATACGGTATACGGTATACGGTATACGGTATACGTTATACGTTGTACGTTATACGTTATACGTTATACGTTATACGTTATACGTTATACGTTATACGTTATACGTTATACGATATACGTTATACGTTATACGTTATACGTTATACGTTATACGTTATGGGCTGTACGTTATACGTTATACGTTATACGCTGTACGTTATACGTTATACGATATACGTTACACGTTGTACGTTGTACGTTATACGTTATACGTTGTATGTTATACTTTGTACGTTATACGTTATACGTTGTACCTTATACGTTGTACATTATACGTTATACGTTATACGTTATACGTTATACGTTATACGCTGTACGTTATACGCTGTACGTTATACGTTATACGTTATACGTTGTACGTTATACGCTGTACATTATACCTTATACGTTATACGTTATACGCTGTACGTTATACACTGTACGTTATAAGTTATACGTTATACGTTATACGTTACACGTTGTACGTTGTACGTTATACGTTGTACATTATACGTTGTACGTTATACGTTATACGCTGTACGTTATACGTTATACGTTACATGTTGTACGTTGTACGTTATACGTTGTACGTTATACGTTGTACGTTATACGTTGTATGTTATACGTTATACGCTGTACGTTATACGTTATACGTTTTACGTTATACGTTATACGTTATACGTTATACGCTGTACGTTATACGCTGTACGTTATACGTTATACGTTATACGTTGTACGTTATACGCTGTACGTTATACCTTATACGTTATACGTTATACGCTGTACGTTATACGCTGTACGTTATACGTTATACGTCACAAGTTATACGTTATACGTTATACGCTGTACGTTATACGCTGTACGTTACACGCTGTACGTTATACGTTATACGTTATACGTTGTACGTTATACGTTATACGTTATACGCTGTACGATATACGTTATACGTTATACGTTACACGTTGTACGTTGTACGTTATACGTTATACGTTGTATGTTATACGTCGTACGTTATACGTTATACGTTGTACGTTGTACGTTATACGTTATACGTTGTATGTTATACGTCGTACGTTATACGTTATACGTTGTACGTTATACGTTGTACATTATACGTTGTATGTTATACGTTATACGCTGTACGTTATACGTTATACGTTATACGTTATACGTTATACGTTATACGTTATACGTTATACGTTATACGTTATACGTTATACGTTATACGTTATACGCTGTACGATATACCTTATACGTTATACGTTATACGCTGTACGTTATACGCTGTACGTTATAAGTTATACGTTATACGTTATACGTTACACGTTGTACGTTGTACGTTATACGTTGTACATTATACGTTGTACGTTATACGTTATACGCTGTTCGTTATACGTTATACGTTATACGTTATACGTTATACGTTATACGTTATACGTTATACGTTATACGTTATACGGTATACGGTATACGTTATACGTTATACGCTGTACGTTATACGCTGTACGTTATACGCTGTACGTTATACGCTGTACGTTATATGTTATACGTTATACGTTACACGTTGTACGTTGTACGTTATACGTTGTACGTTATACGATGTACGTTGTACGTTATACGTTGTACGTTATACGTTGTACGATATACGTTGTACGTTATACGTTGTACGTTATACGTTATACGTTGTACGTGATACGTTGTATGTTATACGTTATACGCTGTACGTTATACGTTATACGTTATACGTTATACGTTATACGTTATACGTTATACGTTATACGTTATACGTTATACGTTATACGTTATACGTTGTACGTTATACGTTGTACGTTATATGTTGTACGTTATATGTTATACGTTACACGTTGTACGATGTACGTTATACATTATACGTTATACGTTATACGTTATACGTTATACGTTATACGTTATACGGTATACGGTATACGGTATACGGTATACGGTATACGTTATACGTTGTACGTTATACGCTGTACGTTATACGCTGTACATTATACGCTGTACGTTATACGTTATACGTTATACGTTACACGTTGTACGTTGTACGTTATACGTTGTACGTTATACGTTGTACGTTGTACGTTATACGTTGTACGTTATACGTTGTACGATATACGTTGTACGTTATACGTTGTACGTTATACGTTATACGTTGTACGTTATACGTTGTATGTTATACGTTATACGCTGTACGTTATACGTTATACGTTATACGTTATACGTTATACGTTATACGTTATACGTTATACGTTATACGTTATACGTTATACGTTATACGATATACGTTATACGTTATACGTTATACGTTATACGTTATACGTTATACGTTATACGTTATACGTTATACGATATACGTTGTACGTTATACGTTGTACGTTACACGTTGTACGTTGTACGTTATACGCTGTACATTATACGCTGTACGTTATACGTTATACGTTATACGGTACACGTTGTACGTTGTACGTTATACGTTGTACGTTATACGTTGTACGTTATACGTTGTACGTTATACGCTGCACGTTATACGCTGTACGTTATACGTTATACGTTATACGTTGAACGTTATACGTTATACGTTATACGCTGTACGTTATACGTTAAACGTTATACGTTACTCGTTGTACGTTATACGCTGTACGTTATACGTTATACGTTATACGTTACACGTTGTACGTTGTACGTTATACGTTGTACATTATACGTTGTACGTTATACGTTATACGCTGTACGTTATACGTTATACGTTACATGTTGTACGTTGTACGTTATACGTTGTACGTTATACGTTGTACGTTATACGTTGTATGTTATACGTTATACGCTGTACGTTATACGTTATACGTTTTACGTTATACGTTATACGTTACACGTTGTACGTTGTACGTTATACGTTGTACGTTATACGATGTACGTTGTACGTTATACGTTATACGTTATACGTTATACGTTATACGTTATACGTTATACGTTATACGTTATACGTTATACGTTATACGTTATACGTTATACGTTGTACGTTATATGTTGTACGTTATATGTTATACGTTACACGTTGTACGATGTACGTTACACATTATACGTTATACGTTATACGTTATACGTTATACGTTATACGTTATACGGTATACGGTATACGGTATACGGTATACGGTATACGTTATACGTTGTACGTTATACGTTATACGTTATACGTTATACGTTATACGTTATACGTTATACGTTATACGTTATACGATATACGTTATACGTTATACGTTATACGTTATACGTTATACGTTATGGGCTGTACGTTATACGTTATACGTTATACGCTGTACGTTATACGTTATACGATATACGTTACACGTTGTACGTTGTACGTTATACGTTATACGTTGTATGTTATACTTTGTACGTTATACGTTATACGTTGTACCTTATACGTTGTACATTATACGTTATACGTTATACGTTATACGTTATACGTTATACGCTGTACGTTATACGCTGTACGTTATACGTTATACGTTATACGTTGTACGTTATACGCTGTACATTATACCTTATACGTTATACGTTATACGCTGTACGTTATACACTGTACGTTATAAGTTATACGTTATACGTTATACGTTACACGTTGTACGTTGTACGTTATACGTTGTACATTATACGTTGTACGTTATACGTTATACGCTGTACGTTATACGTTATACGTTACATGTTGTACGTTGTACGTTATACGTTGTACGTTATACGTTGTACGTTATACGTTGTATGTTATACGTTATACGCTGTACGTTATACGTTATACGTTTTACGTTATACGTTATACGTTATACGTTATACGCTGTACGTTATACGCTGTACGTTATACGTTATACGTTATACGTTGTACGTTATACGCTGTACGTTATACCTTATACGTTATACGTTATACGCTGTACGTTATACGCTGTACGTTATACGTTATACGTCACAAGTTATACGTTATACGTTATACGCTGTACGTTATACGCTGTACGTTACACGCTGTACGTTATACGTTATACGTTATACGTTGTACGTTATACGTTATACGTTATACGCTGTACGATATACGTTATACGTTATACGTTACACGTTGTACGTTGTACGTTATACGTTATACGTTGTATGTTATACGTCGTACGTTATACGTTATACGTTGTACGTTGTACGTTATACGTTATACGTTGTATGTTATACGTCGTACGTTATACGTTATACGTTGTACGTTATACGTTGTACATTATACGTTGTATGTTATACGTTATACGCTGTACGTTATACGTTATACGTTATACGTTATACGTTATACGTTATACGTTATACGTTATACGTTATACGTTATACGTTATACGTTATACGTTATACGCTGTACGATATACCTTATACGTTATACGTTATACGCTGTACGTTATACGCTGTACGTTATAAGTTATACGTTATACGTTATACGTTACACGTTGTACGTTGTACGTTATACGTTGTACATTATACGTTGTACGTTATACGTTATACGCTGTACGTTATACGTTATACGTTATACGTTATACGTTATACGTTATACGTTATACGTTATACGTTATACGTTATACGGTATACGGTATACGTTATACGTTATACGCTGTACGTTATACGCTGTACGTTATACGCTGTACGTTATACGCTGTACGTTATATGTTATACGTTATACGTTACACGTTGTACGTTGTACGTTATACGTTGTACGTTATACGATGTACGTTGTACGTTATACGTTGTACGTTATACGTTGTACGATATACGTTGTACGTTATACGTTGTACGTTATACGTTATACGTTGTACGTGATACGTTGTATGTTATACGTTATACGCTGTACGTTATACGTTGTACGTGATACGTTGTATGTTATACGTTATACGCTGTACGTTATACGTTATACGTTATACGTTATACGTTATACGTTATACGTTATACGTTATACGTTATACGTTATACGTTATACGTTATACGTTGTACGTTATACGTTGTACGTTATATGTTGTACGTTATATGTTATACGTTACACGTTGTACGATGTACGTTATACATTATACGTTATACGTTATACGTTATACGTTATACGTTATACGTTATACGGTATACGGTATACGGTATACGGTATACGGTATACGTTATACGTTGTACGTTATACGCTGTACGTTATACGCTGTACATTATACGCTGTACGTTATACGTTATACGTTATACGTTACACGTTGTACGTTGTACGTTATACGTTGTACGTTATACGTTGTACGTTGTACGTTATACGTTGTACGTTATACGTTGTACGATATACGTTGTACGTTATACGTTGTACGTTATACGTTATACGTTGTACGTTATACGTTGTATGTTATACGTTATACGCTGTACGTTATACGTTATACGTTATACGTTATACGTTATACGTTATACGTTATACGTTATACGTTATACGTTATACGTTATACGTTATACGATATACGTTATACGTTATACGTTATACGTTATACGTTATACGTTATACGTTATACGTTATACGTTATACGATATACGTTGTACGTTATACGTTGTACGTTACACGTTGTACGTTGTACGTTATACGCTGTACATTATACGCTGTACGTTATACGTTATACGTTATACGGTACACGTTGTACGTTGTACGTTATACGTTGTACGTTATACGTTGTACGTTATACGTTGTACGTTATACGCTGCACGTTATACGCTGTACGTTATACGTTATACGTTATACGTTGAACGTTATACGTTATACGTTATACGCTGTACGTTATACGTTAAACGTTATACGTTACTCGTTGTACGTTATACGCTGTACGTTATACGTTATACGTTATACGTTACACGTTGTACGTTGTACGTTATACGTTGTACGTTATACGTTGTACGTTGTACGTTATACGTTGTACGTTATACGTTGTACGATATACGTTGTACGTTATACGTTGTACGTTATACGTTATACGTTGTACGTTATACGTTGTATGTTATACGTTATACGCTGTACGTTATACGTTATACGTTATACGTTATACGTTATACGCTGTACGTTATACGTTATACGTTGTACATTATACGTTGTACGTTATACTTTATACGCTGTACATTATACGTTGTACGTTATACGTTATACGTTACACGTTGTACGTTGTACGTTATACGTTGTACGTTATACGTTGTACGTTGTACGTTATACGTTGTACGTTATACGTTGTACGATATACGTTGTACGTTATACGTTGTACGTTATACGTTATACGTTGTACGTGATACGTTGTATGTTATACGTTATACGCTGTACGTTATACGTTATACGTTATACGTTATACGTTATACGTTATACGTTATACGTTATACGTTATACGTTATACGTTATACGTTATACGTTATACGTTGTACGTTATATGTTGTACGTTATATGGTATACGTTACACGTTGTACGATGTACGTTATACATTATACGTTATACGTTATACGTTATACGTTATACGCTATACGTTATACGTTATACGTTATACGTTGTACGTTATATGTTGTACATTATACGTTGTACGTTATACGTTATACGCTGTACGTTATACGTTATACGTTACATGTTGTACGTTGTACGTTATACGTTGTACATTATACGTTATACGTTATACGTTATACGTTGTACGTTATACGTTATACGTTACACGTTGTACGTTGTACGTTATACGTTGTACGTTATACGTTGTACGTTGTACGTTATACGTTGTACGTTATACGTTGTACGATATACGTTGTACGTTATACGTTGTACGTTATACGTTATACGTTGTACGTGATACGTTGTATGTTATACGTTATACGCTGTACGTTATACGTTATACGTTATACGTTATACGTTATACGTTATACGTTATACGTTATACGTTATACGTTATACGTTATACGTTATACGTTATACGTTGTACGTTATATGTTGTACGTTATATGGTATACGTTACACGTTGTACGATGTACGTTATACATTATACGTTATACGTTATACGTTATACGTTATACGCTGTACGTTATACGCTGTACGTTATACGTTATACGTTATACGTTACACGTTGTACGTTGTACGTTATACGTTGTACGTTATACGATGTACGTTGTACGTTATACGTTGTACGTTATACCTTGTACGATATACGTTGTACGTTATACGTTGTAGGTTATACGTTATACGTTGTACGTGATACGTTGTATGTTATACGTTATACGCTGTACGTTATACGTTATACGTTATACGTTATACGTTATACGTTATACGTTATACGTTATACGTTATACGTTATACGTTATACGTTATACGTTATACGTTATACGTTATACGTTGTACGTTATATGTTGTACGTTATATGTTATACGTTACACGTTGTACGATGTACGTTACACATTATACGTTATACGTTATACGTTATACGTTATACGTTATACGTTATACGGTATACGGTATACGGTATACGGTATACGGTATACGTTATACGTTGTACGTTATACGTTATACGTTATACGTTATACGTTATACGTTATACGTTATACGTTATACGTTATACGATATACGTTATACGTTATACGTTATACGTTATACGTTATACGTTATGGGCTGTACGTTATACGTTATACGTTATACGTTATACGCTGTACGTTATACGTTATACGATATACGTTACACGTTGTACGTTGTACGTTATACGTTATACGTTGTATGTTATACTTTGTACGTTATACGTTATACGTTGTACCTTATACGTTGTACATTATACGTTATACGTTATACGTTATACGTTATACGTTATACGCTGTACGTTATACGCTGTACGTTATACGTTATACGTTATACGTTGTACGTTATACGCTGTACATTATACCTTATACGTTATACGTTATACGCTGTACGTTATACACTGTACGTTATAAGTTATACGTTATACGTTATACGTTACACGTTGTACGTTGTACGTTATACGTTGTACATTATACGTTGTACGTTATACGTTATACGCTGTACGTTATACGTTATACGTTACATGTTGTACGTTGTACGTTATACGTTGTACGTTATACGTTGTACGTTATACGTTGTATGTTATACGTTATACGCTGTACGTTATACGTTATACGTTTTACGTTATACGTTATACGTTATACGTTATACGCTGTACGTTATACGCTGTACGTTATACGTTATACGTTATACGTTGTACGTTATACGCTGTACGTTATACCTTATACGTTATACGTTATACGCTGTACGTTATACGCTGTACGTTATACGTTATACGTCACAAGTTATACGTTATACGTTATACGCTGTACGTTATACGCTGTACGTTACACGCTGTACGTTATACGTTATACGTTATACGTTGTACGTTATACGTTATACGTTATACGCTGTACGATATACGTTATACGTTATACGTTACACGTTGTACGTTGTACGTTATACGTTATACGTTGTATGTTATACGTCGTACGTTATACGTTATACGTTGTACGTTGTACGTTATACGTTATACGTTGTATGTTATACGTCGTACGTTATACGTTATACGTTGTACGTTATACGTTGTACATTATACGTTGTATGTTATACGTTATACGCTGTACGTTATACGTTATACGTTATACGTTATACGTTATACGTTATACGTTATACGTTATACGTTATACGTTATACGTTATACGTTATACGTTATACGTTATACGCTGTACGATATACCTTATACGTTATACGTTATACGCTGTACGTTATACGCTGTACGTTATAAGTTATACGTTATACGTTATACGTTACACGTTGTACGTTGTACGTTATACGTTGTACATTATACGTTGTACGTTATACGTTATACGCTGTACGTTATACGTTATACGTTATACGTTATACGTTATACGTTATACGTTATACGTTATACGTTATACGGTATACGGTATACGTTATACGTTATACGCTGTACGTTATACGCTGTACGTTATACGCTGTACGTTATACGCTGTACGTTATATGTTATACGTTATACGTTACACGTTGTACGTTGTACGTTATACGTTGTACGTTATACGATGTACGTTGTACGTTATACGTTGTACGTTATACGTTGTACGATATACGTTGTACGTTATACGTTGTACGTTATACGTTATACGTTGTACGTGATACGTTGTATGTTATACGTTATACGCTGTACGTTATACGTTATACGTTATACGTTATACGTTATACGTTATACGTTATACGGTATACGTTATACGTTATACGTTATACGTTATACGTTATACGTTGTACGTTATACGTTGTACGTTATATGTAGTACGTTATATGTTATACGTTACACGTTGTACGATGTACGTTATACATTATACGTTATACGTTATACGTTATACGTTATACGTTATACGTTATACGGTATACGGTATACGGTATACGGTATACGGTATACGTTATACGTTGTACGTTATACGCTGTACGTTATACGCTGTACGTTATACGTTGTACGTTATACGTTGTACGTTATACGTTACACGTTGTACGTTGTACGTTATACGTTGTACGTTATACGTTGTACGTTGTACGTTATACGTTGTACGTTATACGTTGTACGATATACGTTGTACGTTATACGTTGTACGTTATACGTTATACGTTGTACGTTATACGTTGTATGTTATACGTTATACGCTGTACGTTATACGTTATACGTTATACGTTATACGTTATACGTTATACGTTATACGTTATACGTTATACGTTATACGTTATACGTTATACGATATACGTTATACGTTATACGTTATACGTTATACGTTATACGTTATACGTTATACGTTATACGATATACGTTGTACGTTATACGTTGTACGTTACACGTTGTACGTTGTACGTTATACGCTGTACATTATACGCTGTACGTTATACGTTATACGTTATACGGTACACGTTGTACGTTGTACGTTATACGTTGTACGTTATACGTTGTACGTTATACGTTGTACGTTATACGCTGCACGTTATACGCTGTACGTTATACGTTATACGTTATACGTTGAACGTTATACGTTATACGTTATACGCTGTACGTTATACGTTAAACGTTATACGTTACTCGTTGTACGTTATACGCTGTACGTTATACGTTATACGTTATACGTTACACGTTGTACGTTGTACGTTATACGTTGTACGTTATACGTTGTACGTTGTACGTTATACGTTGTACGTTATACGTTGTACGATATACGTTGTACGTTATACGTTGTACGTTATACGTTATACGTTGTACGTTATACGTTGTATGTTATACGTTATACGCTGTACGTTATACGTTATACGTTATACGTTATACGTTATACGCTGTACGTTATACGTTATACGTTATACGTTATACGTTATACGTTGTACGTTATATGTTGTACGTTATATGTTATACGTTACACGTTGTACGATGTACGTTATACATTATACGTTATACGTTATACGTTATACGTTATACGTTATACGTTATACGTTATACGGTATACGGTATACGGTATACGGTATACGGTATACGTTATACGTTATACGCTGTACGTTGTACGTGATACGTTCTATGTTATACGTTATACGCTGTACGTTATACGTTATACGTTATACGTTATACGTTATACGTTATACGTTGTACGTTATACGTTATACGTTATACGTTATGGGCTGTACGTTATACGTTATACGTTATACGCTGTACGTTATACGTTATACGATATACGTTACACGTTGTACGTTGTACGTTATACGTTATACGTTGTATGTTATACTTTGTACGTTATACGTTATACGTTGTACGTTACACGTTGTACGTTGTACGTTATACGTTGTACGTTATACGATGTACGTTGTACGTTATACGTTGTACGTTATACCTTGTACGATATACGTTGTACGTTATACGTTGTAGGTTATACGTTATACGTTGTACGTGATACGTTGTATGTTATACGTTATACGCTGTACGTTATACGTTATACGTTATACGTTATACGTTATACGTTATACGTTATACGTTATACGTTATACGTTATACGTTATACGTTATACGTTATACGTTATACGTTATACGTTGTACGTTATATGTTGTACGTTATATGTTATACGTTACACGTTGTACGATGTACGTTACACATTATACGTTATACGTTATACGTTATACGTTATACGTTATACGTTATACGGTATACGGTATACGGTATACGGTATACGGTATACGTTATACGTTGTACGTTATACGTTATACGTTATACGTTATACGTTATACGTTATACGTTATACGTTATACGTTATACGATATACGTTATACGTTATACGTTATACGTTATACGTTATACGTTATGGGCTGTACGTTATACGTTATACGTTATACGCTGTACGTTATACGTTATACGATATACGTTACACGTTGTACGTTGTACGTTATACGTTATACGTTGTATGTTATACTTTGTACGTTATACGTTATACGTTGTACCTTATACGTTGTACATTATACGTTATACGTTATACGTTATACGTTATACGTTATACGTTATACGCTGTACGTTATACGCTGTACGTTATACGTTATACGTTATACGTTGTACGTTATACGCTGTACATTATACCTTATACGTTATACGTTATACGCTGTACGTTATACACTGTACGTTATAAGTTATACGTTATACGTTATACGTTACACGTTGTACGTTGTACGTTATACGTTGTACATTATACGTTGTACGTTATACGTTATACGCTGTACGTTATACGTTATACGTTACATGTTGTACGTTGTACGTTATACGTTGTACGTTATACGTTGTACGTTATACGTTGTATGTTATACGTTATACGCTGTACGTTATACGTTATACGTTTTACGTTATACGTTATACGTTATACGTTATACGCTGTACGTTATACGCTGTACGTTATACGTTATACGTTATACGTTGTACGTTATACGCTGTACGTTATACCTTATACGTTATACGTTATACGCTGTACGTTATACGCTGTACGTTATACGTTATACGTCACAAGTTATACGTTATACGTTATACGCTGTACGTTATACGCTGTACGTTACACGCTGTACGTTATACGTTATACGTTATACGTTGTACGTTATACGTTATACGTTATACGCTGTACGATATACGTTATACGTTATACGTTACACGTTGTACGTTGTACGTTATACGTTATACGTTGTATGTTATACGTCGTACGTTATACGTTATACGTTGTACGTTGTACGTTATACGTTATACGTTGTATGTTATACGTCGTACGTTATACGTTATACGTTGTACGTTATACGTTGTACATTATACGTTGTATGTTATACGTTATACGCTGTACGTTATACGTTATACGTTATACGTTATACGTTATACGTTATACGTTATACGTTATACGTTATACGTTATACGTTATACGTTATACGTTATACGTTATACGCTGTACGATATACCTTATACGTTATACGTTATACGCTGTACGTTATACGCTGTACGTTATAAGTTATACGTTATACGTTATACGTTACACGTTGTACGTTGTACGTTATACGTTGTACATTATACGTTGTACGTTATACGTTATACGCTGTACGTTATACGTTATACGTTATACGTTATACGTTATACGTTATACGTTATACGTTATACGTTATACGGTATACGGTATACGTTATACGTTATACGCTGTACGTTATACGCTGTACGTTATACGCTGTACGTTATACGCTGTACGTTATATGTTATACGTTATACGTTACACGTTGTACGTTGTACGTTATACGTTGTACGTTATACGATGTACGTTGTACGTTATACGTTGTACGTTATACGTTGTACGATATACGTTGTACGTTATACGTTGTACGTTATACGTTATACGTTGTACGTGATACGTTGTATGTTATACGTTATACGCTGTACGTTATACGTTATACGTTATACGTTATACGTTATACGTTATACGTTATACGTTATACGTTATACGTTATACGTTATACGTTATACGTTATACGTTGTACGTTATACGTTGTACGTTATATGTTGTACGTTATATGTTATACGTTACACGTTGTACGATGTACGTTATACATTATACGTTATACGTTATACGTTATACGTTATACGTTATACGTTATACGGTATACGGTATACGGTATACGGTATACGGTATACGTTATACGTTGTACGTTATACGCTGTACGTTATACGCTGTACATTATACGCTGTACGTTATACGTTATACGTTATACGTTACACGTTGTACGTTGTACGTTATACGTTGTACGTTATACGTTGTACGTTGTACGTTATACGTTGTACGTTATACGTTGTACGATATACGTTGTACGTTATACGTTGTACGTTATACGTTATACGTTGTACGTTATACGTTGTATGTTATACGTTATACGCTGTACGTTATACGTTATACGTTATACGTTATACGTTATACGTTATACGTTATACGTTATACGTTATACGTTATACGTTATACGTTATACGATATACGTTATACGTTATACGTTATACGTTATACGTTATACGTTATACGTTATACGTTATACGATATACGTTGTACGTTATACGTTGTACGTTACACGTTGTACGTTGTACGTTATACGCTGTACATTATACGCTGTACGTTATACGTTATACGTTATACGGTACACGTTGTACGTTGTACGTTATACGTTGTACGTTATACGTTGTACGTTATACGTTGTACGTTATACGCTGCACGTTATACGCTGTACGTTATACGTTATACGTTATACGTTGAACGTTATACGTTATACGTTATACGCTGTACGTTATACGTTAAACGTTATACGTTACTCGTTGTACGTTATACGCTGTACGTTATACGTTATACGTTATACGTTACACGTTGTACGTTGTACGTTATACGTTGTACGTTATACGTTGTACGTTGTACGTTATACGTTGTACGTTATACGTTGTACGATATACGTTGTACGTTATACGTTGTACGTTATACGTTATACGTTGTACGTTATACGTTGTATGTTATACGTTATACGCTGTACGTTATACGTTATACGTTATACGTTATACGTTATACGCTGTACGTTATACGTTATACGTTATACGTTATACGTTATACGTTATACGTTGTACGTTATATGTTGTACGTTATATGTTATACGTTACACGTTGTACGATGTACGTTATACATTATACGTTATACGTTATACGTTATACGTTATACGTTATACGTTATACGTTATACGGTATACGGTATACGGTATACGGTATACGGTATACGTTATACGTTATACGCTGTACGTTGTACGTGATACGTTCTATGTTATACGTTATACGCTGTACGTTATACGTTATACGTTATACGTTATACGTTATACGTTATACGTTGTACGTTATACGTTGTACGTTATACGTTATACGTTATACGTTATACGTTATACGTTATACGTTACACGTTGTACGTTGTACGTTATACGTTGTACGTTATACGTTGTACGTTGTACGTTATACGTTGTACGTTATACGTTGTACGATATACGTTGTACGTTATACGTTGTACGTTATACGTTATACGTTGTACGTGATACGTTGTATGTTATACGTTATACGCTGTACGTTATACGTTATACGTTATACGTTATACGTTATACGTTATACGTTATACGTTATACGTTATACGTTATACGTTATACGTTATACGTTATACGTTATACGTTGTACGTTATATGTTGTACGTTATATGTTATACGTTACACGTTGTACGATGTACGTTATACATTATACGTTATACGTTATACGTTATACGTTATACGTTATACGGTATACGGTATACGGTATACGGTATACGGTATACGGTATACGTTATACGTTGTACGTTATACGTTATACGTTATACGTTATACGTTATACGTTATACGATATACGTTATACGTTATACGTTATACGTTATACGTTATACGTTATACGCTGTACGTTATACGTTATACGTTATACGTTATACGTTGTACGTTATACGCTGTACGTTATACGCTGTACATTATACGCTGTACGTTATACGTTATACGTTATACGTTACACGTTGTACGTTGTACGTTATACGTTGTACGTTATACGTTGTACGTTGTACGTTATACGTTGTACGTTATACGTTGTACGATATACGTTGTACGTTATACGTTGTACGTTATACGTTATACGTTGTACGTTATACGTTGTATGTTATACGTTATACGCTGTACGTTATACGTTATACGTTATACGTTATACGTTATACGTTATACGTTATACGTTATACGTTATACGTTATACGATATACGTTATACGTTATACGTTATACGTTATACGTTATACGTTATACGATATACGTTGTACGTTATACGTTACACGTTATACGTTATACGTTATACGTTATACGATATACGTTATACGTTATACGTTATACGTTATACGTTACACGGTGTACGTTGTACGTTATACGTTGTACGTTATACGTTGTACGTTGTACGTTATACGTTGTACGTTGTACGTTGTACGATATACGTTGTACGTTATACGTTGTACGTTATACGTTATACGTTATACGTTATACGTTGTACGTTATATGTTGTACGTTATATGTTATACGTTACACGTTGTACGATGTACGTTATACATTATACGTTATACGTTATACGTTATACGTTATACGTTATACGTTATACGTTATACGGTATACGGTATACGGTATACGGTATACGGTATACGTTATACGTTGTACGTTATACGTTATACGTTATACGTTATACGTTATACGTTATACGATATACGTTATACGTTATACGTTATACGTTATACGTTATACGTTATACGCTGTACGTTATACGTTATACGTTATACGTTATACGTTGTACGTTATACGCTGTACGTTATACGCTGTACATTATACGCTGTACGTTATACGTTATACGTTATACGTTACACGTTGTACGTTGTACGTTATACGTTGTACGTTATACGTTGTACGTTGTACGTTATACGTTGTACGTTATACGTTGTACGATATACGTTGTACGTTATACGTTGTACGTTATACGTTATACGTTGTACGTTATACGTTGTATGTTATACGTTATACGCTGTACGTTATACGTTGTACGTTATACGTTGTATGTTATACGTTATACGCTGTACGTTATACGTTATACGTTATACGTTATACGTTATACGTTATACGTTATACGTTATACGTTATACGTTATACGATATACGTTATACGTTATACGTTATACGTTATACGTTATACGTTATACGATATACGTTGTACGTTATACGTTACACGTTATACGTTATACGTTATACGTTATACGATATACGTTATACGTTATACGTTATACGTTATACGTTACACGGTGTACGTTGTACGTTATACGTTGTACGTTATACGTTGTACGTTGTACGTTATACGTTGTACGTTGTACGTTGTACGATATACGTTGTACGTTATACGTTGTACGTTATACGTTATACGTTGTACGTTATACGTTGTATGTTATACGTTATACGTTATACGTTATACGTTATACGTTATACGTTATACGTTATACGTTGTACGTTATACGTTGTACGTTATACGTTGTACGTTATACGCTGCACGTTATACGCTGTACGTTATACGTTATACGTTATACGTTGAACGTTATACGTTATACGTTATACGCTGTACGTTATACGTTAAACGTTATACGTTACTCGTTGTACGTTATACGCTGTACGTTATACGTTATACGTTATACGTTACACGTTGTACGTTGTACGTTATACGTTGTACGTTATACGTTGTACGTTGTACGTTATACGTTGTACGTTATACGTTGTACGATATACGTTGTACGTTATACGTTGTACGTTATACGTTATACGTTGTACGTTATACGTTGTATGTTATACGTTATACGCTGTACGTTATACGTTATACGTTATACGTTATACGTTATACGTTATACGTTATACGTTATACGTTATACGTTATACGATATACGTTATACGTTATACGTTATACGTTATACGTTATACGATATACGTTGTACGTTATACGTTGTACGTTACACGTTGTACGTTGTACGTTATACGCTGTACGTTATACGCTGTACGTTATACGTTATACGTTGTACGTTATACGTTATACGTTACACGTTGTACGTTGTACGTTATACGTTGTACGTTATACGTTGTACGTTGTACGTTATACGTTGTACGTTATACGTTGTACGATATACGTTGTACGTTATACGTTGTACGTTATACGTTATACGTTGTACGTGATACGTTGTATGTTATACGTTGTACGTTATACGTTGTACGTTGTACGTTATACGCTGTACGTTATACGCTGTACGTTATACGCTGTACGTTGTACGTTATACGTTGTACGTTATACGTTGTACGTTGTACGTTATACGTTGTACGTTATACGTTATACGTTATACGTTATACGTTATACGCTATACGTTATACGTTATACGTTATACGTTGTACGTTATATGTTGTACGTTATATGTTATACGTTACACGTTGTACGTTATGGGCTGTACGTTATACGTTATACGTTATACGCTGTACGTTATACGTTGTACGTTATACGCTGTACGTTATACCTTATACGTTATACGTTATACGTTATACGCTGTACGTTATACGCTGTACGTTATACGTTATACGTCACACGATATACGTTATACGTTATACGCTGTACGTTATACGCTGTACGTTATACGCTGTACGTTATACGTTATACGTTATACGTTACACGTTGTACGTTGTACGTTGTACGTTATACGTTGTACGTTATACGTTGTACGTTGTACGTTATACGTTGTACGTTATACGTTGTACGATATACGTTGTACGTTATACGTTGTACGTTATACGTTATACGTTGTACGTGATACGTTGTATGTTATACGTTGTACGTTATACGTTGTACGTTGTACGTTATACGCTGTACGTTATACGCTGTACGTTATACGCTGTACGTTGTACGTTGTACGTTGTACGTTATACGTTGTACGTTGTACGTTATACGTTGTACGTTATACGTTATACGTTATACGTTATACGTTATACGCTATACGTTATACGTTATACGTTATACGTTGTACGTTATATGTTGTACGTTATATGTTATACGTTACACGTTGTACGTTATGGGCTGTACGTTATACGTTATACGTTATACGCTGTACGTTATACGTTGTACGTTATACGCTGTACGTTATACCTTATACGTTATACGTTATACGTTATACGCTGTACGTTATACGCTGTACGTTATACGTTATACGTCACACGATATACGTTATACGTTATACGCTGTACGTTATACGCTGTACGTTATACGCTGTACGTTATACGTTATACGTTATACGTTACACGTTGTACGTTGTACGTTGTACGTTATACGTTGTACGTTATACGTTGTACGTTATACGTTGTACGTTATACGTTATACGCTGTACGTTATACGTTATACGTTGTACATTATACGTTGTACGTTATACGTTATACGCTGTACGTTATACGTTATACGTTACATGTTGTACGTTGTACGTTATACGTTGTACATTATACGTTATACGTTATACGTTATACGTTATACGTTGTACGTTATACGTTATACGTTACACGTTGTACGTTGTACGTTATACGTTGTACGTTATACGTTGTACGTTGTACGTTATACGTTGTACGTTATACGTTGTACGATATACGTTGTACGTTATACGTTGTACGTTATACGTTATACGTTGTACGTGATACGTTGTATGTTATACGTTATACGCTGTACGTTATACGTTATACGTTATACGTTATACGTTATACGTTATACGTTATACGTTATACGTTATACGTTATACGTTATACGTTATACGTTATACGTTGTACGTTATATGTTGTACGTTATATGTTATACGTTACACGTTGTACGATGTACGTTATACATTATACGTTATACGTTATACGTTATACGTTATACGTTATACGTTATACGTTATACGTTATACGTTATACGATATACGTTGTACGTTATACGTTGTACGTTACACGTTGTACGTTGTACGTTATACGCTGTACATTATACGCTGTACGTTATACGTTATACGTTATACGTTACACGTTATACGTTATACGTTATACGTTATACGATATACGTTATACGTTATACGTTATACGTTATATGTTACACGGTGTACGTTGTACGTTATACGTTGTACGTTATACGTTGTACGTTGTACGTTATACGTTGTACGTTATACGTTGTACGATATACGTTGTACGTTATACGTTGTACGTTATACGTTATACGTTGGACGTTATACGTTGTATGTTATACGTTATACGTTATACGTTATACGTTATACGTTATACGTTATACGTTATACGTTATACGTTATACGTTATACGTTATACGTTATACGTTATACGTTATACGCTGTACGTTATACGTTATACGTTATACGTTATACGTTATACGTTATACGTTATACGTTATACGCTATACGATATACGTTATACGTTATACGTTATACGTTATACGTTATACGATATACGTTGTACGTTATACGTTGTACGTTATACGTTATACGTTATACGCTGTACGTTATACGTTAAACGTTATACGTTACTCGTTGTACGTTATACGCTGTACGTTATACGTTATACGTTATACGTTACACGTTGTACGTTGTACGTTATACGTTGTACGTTATACGTTGTACGTTGTACGTTATACGTTGTACGTTATACGTTGTACGATATACGTTGTACGTTATACGTTGTACGTTATACGTTATACGTTGTACGTTATACGTTGTATGTTATACGTTATACGCTGTACGTTATACGTTATACGTTATACGTTATACGTTATACGTTATACGTTATACGTTATACGCTATACGATATGCGTTATACGTTATACGTTATACGTTATACGTTATACGATATACGTTGTACGTTATACGTTGTACGTTACACGTTGTACGTTGTACGTTATACGCTGTACGTTATACGCTGTACGTTATACGTTATACGTTGTACGTTATACGTTATACGTTATACGTTACACGTTGTACGTTGTACGTTATACGTTGTACGTTATACGTTGTACGTTGTACGTTATACGTTGTACGTTATACGTTGTACGATATACGTTGTACGTTATACGTTGTACGTTATACGTTATACGTTGTACGTGATACGTTGTATGTTATACGTTGTACGTTATACGTTGTACGTTATACGCTGTACGTTATACGCTGTACGTTATACGCTGTACGTTGTACGTTATACGTTGTACGTTATACGTTGTACGTTGTACGTTATACGTTGTACGTTATACGTTATACGTTATACGTTATACGTTATACGTTATACGCTATACGTTATACGTTATACGTTATACGTTGTACGTTATATGTTGTACGTTATATGTTATACGTTACACGTTGTACGTTATGGGCTGTACGTTATACGTTATACGTTATACGCTGTACGTTATACGTTGTACGTTATACGCTGTACGTTATACCTTATACGTTATACGTTATACGCTGTACGTTATACGCTGTACGTTATACGTTATACGTCACACGTTATACGTTATACGTTATACGCTGTACGTTATACGCTGTACGTTATACGCTGTACGTTATACGTTATACGTTATACGTTACACGTTGTACGTTGTACGTTGTACGTTATACGTTATACGTTATACGTTGTACGTTATACGTTGTACGTTATACGTTATACGCTGTACGTTATACGTTATACGTTGTACATTATACGTTGTACGTTATACGTTATACGCTGTACGTTATACGTTATACGTTACATGTTGTACGTTGTACGTTATACGTTGTACATTATACGTTATACGTTATACGTTACACGTTGTACGTTATACGTTATACGTTACACGTTGTACGTTGTACGTTATACGTTGTACGTTATACGTTGTACGTTGTACGTTATACGTTGTACGTTATACGTTGTACGATATACGTTATACGTTGTACGTGATACGTTGTATGTTATACGTTATACGCTGTACGTTATACGTTATACGTTATACGTTATACGTTATACGTTATACATTATACGTTATACGTTATACGTTATACGTTATACGTTATACGTTGTACGTTATATGTTGTACGTTATATGTTATACGTTACACGTTGTACGATGTACGTTATACATTATATGTTATACGTTATACGTTATACGTTATACGTTATACGTTATACGTTATACGTTATACGGTATACGGTATACGTTATACGTTATACGTTATACGTTATACGTTATACGTTATACGATATACGTTATACGTTATACGTTATACGTTATACGTTATACGTTATACGTTATACGATATACGTTGTACGTTATACGTTGTACGTTACACGTTGTACGTTGTACGTTATACGCTGTACGTTATACGCTGTACGTTATACGTTATACGTTGTACGTTATACGTTATACGTTACACGTTGTACGTTGTACGTTATACGTTGTACGTTATACGTTGTACGTTGTACGTTATACGTTGTACGTTATACGTTGTACGATATACGTTGTACGTTATACGTTGTACGTTATACGTTATACGTTGTACGTGATACGTTGTATGTTATACGTTGTACGTTATACGTTGTACGTTATACGCTGTACGTTATACGCTGTACGTTATACGCTGTACGTTGTACGTTATACGTTGTACGTTATGCGTTGTACGTTGTACGTTATACGTTGTACGTTATACGTTATACGTTATACGTTATACGTTATACGCTATACGTTATACGTTATACGTTATACGTTGTACGTTATATGTTGTACGTTATATGTTATACGTTACACGTTGTACGTTATGGGCTGTACGTTATACGTTGTACGTTATACGTTATACGCTGTACGTTATACGTTATACGTTGTACATTATACGTTGTACGTTATACGTTATACGCTGTACGTTATACGTTATACGTTACATGTTGTACGTTGTACGTTATACGTTGTACATTATACGTTATACGTTATACGTTATACGTTGTACGTTATACGTTATACGTTACACGTTGTACGTTGTACGTTATACGTTATACGTTATACGTTATGGGCTGTACGTTATACGTTATACGTTATACGCTGTACGTTATACGTTATACGATATACGTTACACGTTGTACGTTGTACGTTATACGTTATACGTTGTATGTAATACGTTGTACGTTATACGTTATACGTTGTACCTTATACGTTGTACATTATACGTTGTACGTTATACGTTATACGTTAAACGTTACACGTTGTACGTTGTACGTTGTACGTTATACGTTGTACGTTATACGTTGTACGTTATACGTTGTACGTTATACGTTATACGCTGTACGTTATACGTTATACGTTGTACATTATACGTTGTACGTTATACGTTATACGCTGTACGTTATACGTTATACGTTACATGTTGTACGTTGTACGTTATACGTTGTACATTATACGTTATACGTTATACGTTATACGTTGTACGTTATACGTTATACGTTACACGTTGTACGTTGTACGTTATACGTTGTACGTTATACGTTGTACGTTGTACGTTATACGTTGTACGTTATACGTTGTACGATATACGTTGTACGTTATACGTTGTACGTTATACGTTATACGTTGTACGTGATACGTTGTATGTTATACGTTATACGCTGTACGTTATACGTTATACGTTATACGTTATACGTTATACGTTATACGTTATACGTTATACGTTATACGTTATACGTTATACGTTATACGTTATACGTTATACGTTATACGTTGTACGTTATATGTTGTACGTTATATGTTATACGTTACACGTTGTACGATGTACGTTATACATTATACGTTATACGTTATACGTTATACGTTATACGTTATACGTTATACGTTATACGATATACGTTGTACGTTATACGTTGTACGTTACACGTTGTACGTTGTACGTTATACGCTGTACATTATACGCTGTACGTTATACGTTATACGTTATACGTTACACGTTATACGTTATACGTTATACGTTATACGATATACGTTATACGTTATACGTTATACGTTATATGTTACACGGTGTACGTTGTACGTTATACGTTGTACGTTATACGTTGTACGTTGTACGTTATACGTTGTACGTTATACGTTGTACGATATACGTTGTACGTTATACGTTGTACGTTATACGTTATACGTTGTACGTTATACGTTGTATGTTATACGTTATACGTTATACGTTATACGTTATACGTTATACGTTATACGTTATACGTTATACGTTATACGTTATACGTTGTACGTTATACGTTGTACGTTATACGTTGTACGTTATACGCTGCACGTTATACGCTGTACGTTATACGTTATACGTTATACGTTGAACGTTATACGTTATACGTTATACGCTGTACGTTATACGTTAAACGTTATACGTTACTCGTTGTACGTTATACGCTGTACGTTATACGTTATACGTTATACGTTACACGTTGTACGTTGTACGTTATACGTTGTACGTTATACGTTGTACGTTGTACGTTATACGTTGTACGTTATACGTTGTACGATATACGTTGTACGTTATACGTTGTACGTTATACGTTATACGTTGTACGTTATACGTTGTATGTTATACGTTATACGCTGTACGTTATACGTTATACGTTATACGTTATACGTTATACGTTATACGTTATACGTTATACGTTATACGATATACGTTATACGTTATACGTTATACGTTATACGTTATACGTTATACGATATACGTTGTACGTTATACGTTGTACGTTACACGTTGTACGTTGTACGTTATACGCTGTACGTTATACGCTGTACGTTATACGTTATACGTTGTACGTTATACGTTATACGTTACACGTTGTACGTTGTACGTTATACGTTGTACGTTATACGTTGTACGTTGTACGTTATACGTTGTACGTTATACGTTGTACGATATACGTTGTACGTTATACGTTGTACGTTATACGTTATACGTTGTACGTGATACGTTGTATGTTATACGTTGTACGTTATACCTTGTACGTTATACGCTGTACGTTATACGCTGTACGTTATACGCTGTACGTTGTACGTTATACGTTGTACGTTATACGTTGTACGTTGTACGTTATACGTTGTACGTTATATGTTATACGTTACACGTTGTACGTTATGGGCTGTACGTTATACGTTGTACGTTATACGTTATACGCTGTACGTTATACGTTATTCGTTGTACATTATACGTTGTACGTTATACGTTATACGCTGTACGTTATACGTTATACGTTACATGTTGTACGTTGTACGTTATACGTTGTACATTATACGTTATACGTTATACGTTATACGTTGTACGTTATACGTTATACGTTACACGTTGTACGTTGTACGTTATACGTTGTACGTTATACGTTGTACGTTGTACGTTATACGTTGTACGTTATACGTTGTACGATATACGTTGTACGTTATACGTTGTACGTTGTATGTTATACGTCGTACGTTATACGTTATACGTTGTACGTTTTACGTTATACGTTATACGTTGTATGTTATACGTCGTACGTTATACGTTATACGTTGTTCGTTATACGTTGTACGTTATACGTTATACGTTGTACGTGATACGTTGTATGTTATACGTTATACGCTGTACGTTATACGTTATACGTTATACGTTATACGTTATACGTTGTACGTTATATTTTGTACGTTATATGTTATACGTTACACGTTGTACGATGTACGTTATACATTATACGTTATACGTTATACGTTATACGTTATACGTTATACGTTATACGTTATACGTTATACGTTATACGTTATACGGTATACGGTATACGGTATACGGTATACGGTATACGTTATACATTATACGTTATACGTTATACGTTATACGTTATACGTTATACGTTATACGTTATACGATATACGTTGTACGTTATACGTTGTACGTTACACGTTGTACGTTGTACGTTATACGCTGTACATTATACGCTGTACGTTATACGTTATACGTTATACGTTACACGTTATACGTTATACGTTATACGTTATACGATATACGTTATACGTTATACGTTATACGTTATATGTTACACGGTGTACGTTGTACGTTATACGTTGTACGTTATACGTTGTACGTTGTACGTTATACGTTGTACGTTATACGTTGTACGATATACGTTGTACGTTATACGTTGTACGTTATACGTTATACGTTGTACGTTATACGTTGTATGTTATACGTTATACGTTATACGTTATACGTTATACGTTATACGTTATACGTTATACGTTATACGTTATACGTTGTACGTTATACGTTGTACGTTATACGTTGTACGTTATACGCTGCACGTTATACGCTGTACGTTATACGTTATACGTTATACGTTGAACGTTATACGTTATACGTTATACGCTGTACGTTATACGTTAAACGTTATACGTTACTCGTTGTACGTTATACGCTGTACGTTATACGTTATACGTTATACGTTACACGTTGTACGTTGTACGTTATACGTTGTACGTTATACGTTGTACGTTGTACGTTATACGTTGTACGTTATACGTTGTACGATATACGTTGTACGTTATACGTTGTACGTTATACGTTGTACGATATACGTTGTACGTTATACGTTGTACGTTATACGTTATACGTTGTACGTTATACGTTGTATGTTATACGTTATACGCTGTACGTTATACGTTATACGTTATACGTTATACGTTATACGTTATACGTTATACGTTATACGTTATACGATATACGTTATACGTTATACGTTATACGTTATACGTTATACGTTATACGATATACGTTGTACGTTATACGTTGTACGTTACACGTTGTACGTTGTACGTTATACGCTGTACGTTATACGCTGTACGTTATACGTTATACGTTGTACGTTATACGTTATACGTTACACGTTGTACGTTGTACGTTATACGTTGTACGTTATACGTTGTACGTTGTACGTTATACGTTGTACGTTATACGTTGTACGATATACGTTGTACGTTATACGTTGTACGTTATACGTTATACGTTGTACGTGATACGTTGTATGTTATACGTTGTACGTTATACGTTGTACGTTATACGCTGTACGTTATACGCTGTACGTTATACGCTGTACGTTGTACGTTATACGTTGTACGTTATACGTTGTACGTTGTACGTTATACGTTGTACGTTATATGTTATACGTTACACGTTGTACGTTATGGGCTGTACGTTATACGTTGTACGTTATACGTTATACGCTGTACGTTATACGTTATTCGTTGTACATTATACGTTGTACGTTATACGTTATACGCTGTACGTTATACGTTATACGTTACATGTTGTACGTTGTACGTTATACGTTGTACATTATACGTTATACGTTATACGTTATACGTTGTACGTTATACGTTATACGTTACACGTTGTACGTTGTACGTTATACGTTGTACGTTATACGTTGTACGTTGTACGTTATACGTTGTACGTTATACGTTGTACGATATACGTTGTACGTTATACGTTGTACGTTGTATGTTATACGTCGTACGTTATACGTTATACGTTGTACGTTTTACGTTATACGTTATACGTTGTATGTTATACGTCGTACGTTATACGTTATACGTTGTTCGTTATACGTTGTACGTTATACGTTATACGTTGTACGTGATACGTTGTATGTTATACGTTATACGCTGTACGTTATACGTTATACGTTATACGTTATACGTTATACGTTGTACGTTATATTTTGTACGTTATATGTTATACGTTACACGTTGTACGATGTACGTTATACATTATACGTTATACGTTATACGTTATACGTTATACGTTATACGTTATACGTTATACGTTATACGTTATACGTTATACGGTATACGGTATACGGTATACGGTATACGGTATACGGTATACGTTATACGTTATACGCTGTACGTTATACGCTGTACGTTATACGCTGTACGTTATACGTTATACGTTATACGTTACACGTTGTACGTTGTACGTTATACGTTGTACGTTATACGATGTACGTTGTACGTTATACGTTGTACGTTATACGTTGTACGATATACGTTGTACGTTATACGTTGTACGTTATACGTTATACGTTGTACGTGATACGTTGTATGTTATACGTTATACGCTGTACGTTATACGTTATACGTTATACGTTATACGTTATACGTTATACGTTATACGTTATACGTTATACGTTATACGTTGTACGTTATATGTTGTACGTTATATGTTATACGTTACACGTTGTACGATGTACGTTATACATTATACGTTATACGTTATACGTTATACGTTATACGTTATACGTTATACGGTATACGGTATACGGTATACGGTATACGGTATACGTTATACGTTGTACGTTATACGTTATACGTTATACGTTATACGTTATACGTTATACGATATACGTTATACGTTATACGTTATACGTTATACGCTGTACGTTATACGTTATACGTTATACGTTATACGTTATACGTTGTACGTTATACGCTGTACCTTATACGCTGTACATTATACGCTGTACGATATACGTTATACGTTATACGTTACACGTTGTACGTTGTACGTTATACGTTGTACGTTATACGTTGTACGTTGTACGTTATACGTTGTATGTTATACGTTATACGCTGTACGTTATACGTTATACGTTATACGTTATACGTTATACGTTATACGTTATACGTTATACGCTATACGATATGCGTTATACGTTATACGTTATACGTTATACGTTATACGATATACGTTGTACGTTATACGTTGTACGTTACACGTTGTACGTTGTACGTTATACGCTGTACGTTATACGCTGTACGTTATACGTTATACGTTGTACGTTATACGTTGTACGTTATACGTTATACGTTGTACGTGATACGTTGTATGTTATACGTTGTACGTTATACGTTGTACGTTATACGCTGTACGTTATACGCTGTACGTTATACGCTGTACGTTGTACGTTATACGTTGTACGTTATACGTTGTACGTTGTACGTTATACGTTGTACGTTATACGTTATACGTTATACGTTATACGTTATACGTTATACGCTATACGTTATACGTTATACGTTATACGTTGTACGTTATATGTTGTACGTTATATGTTATACGTTACACGTTGTACGTTATGGGCTGTACGTTATACGTTATACGTTATACGCTGTACGTTATACGTTGTACGTTATACGCTGTACGTTATACCTTATACGTTATACGTTATACGCTGTACGTTATACGCTGTACGTTATACGTTATACGTCACACGTTATACGTTATACGTTATACGCTGTACGTTATACGCTGTACGTTATACGCTGTACGTTATACGTTATACGTTATACGTTACACGTTGTACGTTGTACGTTGTACGTTATACGTTGTACGTTATACGTTGTACGTTATACGTTGTACGTTATACGTTATACGTTACACGTTGTACGTTGTACGTTATACGTTGTACGTTATACGTTGTACGTTATACGTTACACGTTGTACGTTATACGTTATACGTTACACGTTGTACGTTGTACGTTATACGTTGTACGTTATACGTTGTACGTTGTACGTTATACGTTGTACGTTATACGTTGTACAATATACGTTGTACGTTATACGTTGTACGTTATACGTTATACGTTGTACGTGATACGTTGTATGTTATACGTTATACGCTGTACGTTATACGTTATACGTTATACGTTATACGTTATACGTTATACATTATACGTTATACGTTATACGTTATACGTTATACGTTATACGTTGTACGTTATATGTTGTACGTTATATGTTATACGTTACACGTTGTACGATGTACGTTATACATTATATGTTATACGTTATACGTTATACGTTATACGTTATACGTTATACGTTATACGTTATACGTTATACGTTATACGTTATACGGTATACGGTATACGTTATACGTTATACGTTATACGTTATACGTTATACGTTATACGATATACGTTATACGTTATACGTTATACGTTATACGTTATACGTTATACGTTATACGATATACGTTGTACGTTATACGTTGTACGTTACACGTTGTACGTTGTACGTTATACGCTGTACGTTATACGCTGTACGTTATACGTTATACGTTGTACGTTATACGTTATACGTTACACGTTGTACGTTGTACGTTATACGTTGTACGTTATACGTTGTACGTTGTACGTTATACGTTGTACGTTATACGTTGTACGATATACGTTGTACGTTATACGTTGTACGTTATACGTTATACGTTGTACGTGATACGTTGTATGTTATACGTTGTACGTTATACGTTGTACGTTATACGCTGTACGTTATACGCTGTACGTTATACGCTGTACGTTGTACGTTATACGTTGTACGTTATACGTTGTACGTTGTACGTTATACGTTGTACGTTATACGTTATACGTTATACGTTATACGTTATACGCTATACGTTATACGTTATACGTTATACGTTGTACGTTATATGTTGTACGTTATATGTTATACGTTACACGTTGTACGTTATGGGCTGTACGTTATACGTTGTACGTTATACGTTATACGCTGTACGTTATACGTTATACGTTGTACATTATACGTTGTACGTTATACGTTATACGCTGTACGTTATACGTTATACGTTACATGTTGTACGTTGTACGTTATACGTTGTACATTATACGTTATACGTTATACGTTATACGTTGTACGTTATACGTTATACGTTACACGTTGTACGTTGTACGTTATACGTTATACGTTATACGTTATGGGCTGTACGTTATACGTTATACGTTATACGCTGTACGTTATACGTTATACGATATACGTTACACGTTGTACGTTGTACGTTATACGTTATACGTTGTATGTAATACGTTGTACGTTATACGTTATACGTTGTACCTTATACGTTGTACATTATACGTTGTACGTTATACGTTATACGTTAAACGTTACACGTTGTACGTTGTACGTTGTACGTTATACGTTGTACGTTATACGTTGTACGTTATACGTTGTACGTTATACGTTATACGCTGTACGTTATACGTTATACGTTGTACATTATACGTTGTACGTTATACGTTATACGCTGTACGTTATACGTTATACGTTACATGTTGTACGTTGTACGTTATACGTTGTACATTATACGTTATACGTTATACGTTATACGTTGTACGTTATACGTTATACGTTACACGTTGTACGTTGTACGTTATACGTTGTACGTTATACGTTGTACGTTGTACGTTATACGTTGTACGTTATACGTTGTACGATATACGTTGTACGTTATACGTTGTACGTTATACGTTATACGTTGTACGTGATACGTTGTATGTTATACGTTATACGCTGTACGTTATACGTTATACGTTATACGTTATACGTTATACGTTATACGTTATACGTTATACGTTATACGTTATACGTTATACGTTATACGTTATACGTTATACGTTATACGTTATACGTTATACGTTATACGTTATATGTTGTACGTTATATGTTATACGTTACACGTTGTACGATGTACGTTATACATTATACGTTATACGTTATACGTTATACGTTATACGTTATACGTTATACGTTATACGATATACGTTGTACGTTATACGTTGTACGTTACACGTTGTACGTTGTACGTTATACGCTGTACATTATACGCTGTACGTTATACGTTATACGTTATACGTTACACGTTATACGTTATACGTTATACGTTATACGATATACGTTATACGTTATACGTTATACGTTATATGTTACACGGTGTACGTTGTACGTTATACGTTGTACGTTATACGTTGTACGTTGTACGTTATACGTTGTACGTTATACGTTGTACGATATACGTTGTACGTTATACGTTGTACGTTATACGTTATACGTTGTACGTTATACGTTGTATGTTATACGTTATACGTTATACGTTATACGTTATACGTTATACGTTATACGTTATACGTTATACGTTATACGTTGTACGTTATACGTTGTACGTTATACGTTGTACGTTATACGCTGCACGTTATACGCTGTACGTTATACGTTATACGTTATACGTTGAACGTTATACGTTATACGTTATACGCTGTACGTTATACGTTAAACGTTATACGTTACTCGTTGTACGTTATACGTTGTACGTTATACGCTGCACGTTATACGCTGTACGTTATACGTTATACGTTATACGTTGAACGTTATACGTTATACGTTATACGCTGTACGTTATACGTTAAACGTTATACGTTACTCGTTATACGTTGTACGTTGTACGTTATACGTTGTACGTTATACGTTGTACGATATACGTTGTACGTTATACGTTGTACGTTATACGTTATACGTTGTACGTTATACGTTGTATGTTATACGTTATACGCTGTACGTTATACGTTATACGTTATACGTTATACGTTATACGTTATACGTTATACGTTATACGTTATACGATATACGTTATACGTTATACGTTATACGTTATACGTTATACGTTATACGATATACGTTGTACGTTATACGTTGTACGTTACACGTTGTACGTTGTACGTTATACGCTGTACGTTATACGCTGTACGTTATACGTTATACGTTGTACGTTATACGTTATACGTTACACGTTGTACGTTGTACGTTATACGTTGTACGTTATACGTTGTACGTTGTACGTTATACGTTGTACGTTATACGTTGTACGATATACGTTGTACGTTATACGTTGTACGTTATACGTTATACGTTGTACGTGATACGTTGTATGTTATACGTTGTACGTTATACGTTGTACGTTATACGCTGTACGTTATACGCTGTACGTTATACGCTGTACGTTGTACGTTATACGTTGTACGTTATACGTTGTACGTTGTACGTTATACGTTGTACGTTATATGTTATACGTTACACGTTGTACGTTATGGGCTGTACGTTATACGTTGTACGTTATACGTTATACGCTGTACGTTATACGTTATTCGTTGTACATTATACGTTGTACGTTATACGTTATACGCTGTACGTTATACGTTATACGTTACATGTTGTACGTTGTACGTTATACGTTGTACATTATACGTTATACGTTATACGTTATACGTTGTACGTTATACGTTATACGTTACACGTTGTACGTTGTACGTTATACGTTGTACGTTATACGTTGTACGTTGTACGTTATACGTTGTACGTTATACGTTGTACGATATACGTTGTACGTTATACGTTGTACGTTGTATGTTATACGTCGTACGTTATACGTTATACGTTGTACGTTTTACGTTATACGTTATACGTTGTATGTTATACGTCGTACGTTATACGTTATACGTTGTTCGTTATACGTTGTACGTTATACGTTATACGTTGTACGTGATACGTTGTATGTTATACGTTATACGCTGTACGTTATACGTTATACGTTATACGTTATACGTTATACGTTGTACGTTATATTTTGTACGTTATATGTTATACGTTACACGTTGTACGATGTACGTTATACATTATACGTTATACGTTATACGTTATACGTTATACGTTATACGTTATACGTTATACGTTATACGTTATACGTTATACGGTATACGGTATACGGTATACGGTATACGGTATACGGTATACGTTATACGTTATACGCTGTACGTTATACGCTGTACGTTATACGCTGTACGTTATACGTTATACGTTATACGTTACACGTTGTACGTTGTACGTTATACGTTGTACGTTATACGATGTACGTTGTACGTTATACGTTGTACGTTATACGTTGTACGATATACGTTGTACGTTATACGTTGTACGTTATACGTTATACGTTGTACGTGATACGTTGTATGTTATACGTTATACGCTGTACGTTATACGTTATACGTTATACGTTATACGTTATACGTTATACGTTATACGTTATACGTTGTACGTTATATGTTGTACGTTATATGTTATACGTTACACGTTGTACGATGTACGTTATACATTATACGTTATACGTTATACGTTATACGTTATACGTTATACGTTATACGGTATACGGTATACGGTATACGGTATACGGTATACGTTATACGTTGTACGTTATACGTTATACGTTATACGTTATACGTTATACGTTATACGATATACGTTATACGTTATACGTCATACGTTATACGCTGTACGTTATACGTTATACGTTATACGTTATACGTTATACGTTGTACGTTATACGCTGTACCTTATACGCTGTACATTATACGCTGTACGATATACGTTATACGTTATACGTTACACGTTGTACGTTGTACGTTATACGTTGTACGTTATACGTTGTACGTTGTACGTTATACGTTGTACGTTATATGTTGTACGTTATATGTTATACGTTACACGTTGTACGATGTACGTTATACATTATACGTTATACGTTATACGTTATACGTTATACGTTATACGTTATACGTTATACGTTATACGGTATACGGTATACGGTATACGGTATACGGTATACGGTATACGTTATACGTTATACGCTGTACGTTATACGCTGTACGTTATACGCTGTACGTTATACGCTGTACGTTATACGTTATACGTTATACGTTACACGTTGTACGTTGTACGTTATACGTTGTACGTTATACGATGTACGTTGTACGTTATACGTTGTACGTTATACGTTGTACGATATACGTTGTACGTTATACGTTGTACGTTATACGTTATACGTTGTACGTAATACGTTGTATGTTATACGTTATACGCTGTACGTTATACGTTATACGTTATACGTTATACGTTATACGTTATACGTTATACGTTATACGTTATACGTTATACGTTATACGTTATACGTTATACGTTATACGTTATACGTTATACGTTATACGTTATACGTTATACGTTATACGTTATACGTTATACGTTATACGTTATACGTTATACGTTATACGTTATACGTTATACGTTATACGTTATACGTTATACGTTGTACGTTATATGTTGTACGTTATATGTTATACGTTACACGTTGTACGATGTACGTTATACATTATACGTTATACGTTATACGTTATACGTTATACGTTATACGTTATACGGTATACGGTATACGGTATACGGTATACGGTATACGTTATACGTTGTACGTTATACGTTATACGTTATACGTTACACGTTATACGTTATACGATATACGTTATACGTTATACGTTATACGTTATACGTTATACGTTATACGTTATACGTTGTATGTTATACGTTATACGCTGTACGTTATACGTTATACGTTATACGTTATACGTTATACGTTATACGTTATACGTTATACGTTATACGATATACGTTATACGTTATACGTTATACGTTATACGTTATACGTTATACGTTATACGATATACGTTATACGTTATACGATATACGTTGTACGTTATACGTTGTACGTTACACGTTGTACGTTGTACGTTATACGCTGTACGTTATACGCTGTACGTTATACGTTATACGTTGTACGTTATACGTTATACGTTACACGTTGTACGTTGTACGTTATACGTTGTACGTTATACGTTGTACGTTGTACGTTATACGTTGTACGTTACACGTTGTACGTTGTACGTTATACGCTGTACATTATACGCTGTACGTTATACGTTATACGTTATACGTTACACGTTATACGTTATACGTTATACGTTATACGATATACGTTATACGTTATACGTTATACGTTATATGTTACACGGTGTACGTTGTACGTTATACGTTGTACGTTATACGTTGTACGTTGTACGTTATACGTTGTACGTTATACGTTGTACGATATACGTTGTACGTTATACGTTGTACGTTATACGTTATACGTTGTACGTTATACGTTGTATGTTATACGTTATACGTTATACGTTATACGTTATACGTTATACGTTATACGTTATACGTTATACGTTATACGTTGTACGTTATACGTTGTACGTTATACGTTGTACGTTATACGCTGCACGTTATACGCTGTACGTTATACGTTATACGTTATACGTTGAACGTTATACGTTATACGTTATACGCTGTACGTTATACGTTAAACGTTATACGTTACTCGTTGTACGTTATACGCTGTACGTTATACGTTATACGTTATACGTTACACGTTGTACGTCGTACGTTATACGTTATACGTTATACGTTATACGTTATACGTTATACGATATACGTTGTACGTTATACGTTGTACGTTACACGTTGTACGTTGTACGTTATACGCTGTACGTTATACGCTGTACGTTATACGTTATACGTTGTACGTTATACGTTATACGTTACACGTTGTACGTTGTACGTTATACGTTGTACGTTATACGTTGTACGTTGTACGTTATACGTTGTACGTTATACGTTGTACGATATACGTTGTACGTTATACGTTGTACGTTATACGTTATACGTTGTACGTGATACGTTGTATGTTATACGTTGTACGTTATACGTTGTACGTTATACGCTGTACGTTATACGCTGTACGTTATACGCTGTACGTTGTACGTTATACGTTGTACGTTATACGTTGTACGTTGTACGTTATACGTTGTACGTTATATGTTATACGTTACACGTTGTACGTTATGGGCTGTACGTTATACGTTGTACGTTATACGTTATACGCTGTACGTTATACGTTATTCGTTGTACATTATACGTTGTACGTTATACGTTATACGCTGTACGTTATACGTTATACGTTACATGTTGTACGTTGTACGTTATACGTTGTACATTATACGTTATACGTTATACGTTATACGTTGTACGTTATACGTTATACGTTACACGTTGTACGTTGTACGTTATACGTTGTACGTTATACGTTGTACGTTGTACGTTATACGTTGTACGTTATACGTTGTACGATATACGTTGTACGTTATACGTTGTACGTTGTATGTTATACGTCGTACGTTATACGTTATACGTTGTACGTTTTACGTTATACGTTATACGTTGTATGTTATACGTCGTACGTTATACGTTATACGTTGTTCGTTATACGTTGTACGTTATACGTTATACGTTGTACGTGATACGTTGTATGTTATACGTTATACGCTGTACGTTATACGTTATACGTTATACGTTATACGTTATACGTTGTACGTTATATTTTGTACGTTATATGTTATACGTTACACGTTGTACGATGTACGTTATACATTATACGTTATACGTTATACGTTATACGTTATACGTTATACGTTATACGTTATACGTTATACGTTATACGTTATACGGTATACGGTATACGGTATACGGTATACGGTATACGGTATACGTTATACGTTATACGCTGTACGTTATACGCTGTACGTTATACGCTGTACGTTATACGTTATACGTTATACGTTACACGTTGTACGTTGTACGTTATACGTTGTACGTTATACGATGTACGTTGTACGTTATACGTTGTACGTTATACGTTGTACGATATACGTTGTACGTTATACGTTGTACGTTATACGTTATACGTTGTACGTGATACGTTGTATGTTATACGTTATACGCTGTACGTTATACGTTATACGTTATACGTTATACGTTATACGTTATACGTTATACGTTATACGTTATACGTTGTACGTTATATGTTGTACGTTATATGTTATACGTTACACGTTGTACGATGTACGTTATACATTATACGTTATACGTTATACGTTATACGTTATACGTTATACGTTATACGGTATACGGTATACGGTATACGGTATACGGTATACGTTATACGTTGTACGTTATACGTTATACGTTATACGTTATACGTTATACGTTATACGATATACGTTATACGTTATACGTTATACGTTATACGCTGTACGTTATACGTTATACGTTATACGTTATACGTTATACGTTGTACGTTATACGCTGTACCTTATACGCTGTACATTATACGCTGTACGATATACGTTATACGTTATACGTTACACGTTGTACGTTGTACGTTATACGTTGTACGTTATACGTTGTACGTTGTACGTTATACGTTGTACGTTATATGTTGTACGTTATATGTTATACGTTACACGTTGTACGATGTACGTTATACATTATACGTTATACGTTATACGTTATACGTTATACGTTATACGTTATACGTTATACGTTATACGGTATACGGTATACGGTATACGGTATACGGTATACGGTATACGTTATACGTTATACGCTGTACGTTATACGCTGTACGTTATACGCTGTACGTTATACGCTGTACGTTATACGTTATACGTTATACGTTACACGTTGTACGTTGTACGTTATACGTTGTACGTTATACGATGTACGTTGTACGTTATACGTTGTACGTTATACGTTGTACGATATACGTTGTACGTTATACGTTGTACGTTATACGTTATACGTTGTACGTAATACGTTGTATGTTATACGTTATACGCTGTACGTTATACGTTATACGTTATACGTTATACGTTATACGTTATACGTTATACGTTATACGTTATACGTTATACGTTATACGTTATACGTTATACGTTATACGTTATACGTTATACGTTATACGTTATACGTTATACGTTATACGTTATACGTTATACGTTATACGTTATACGTTATACGTTATACGTTATACGTTATACGTTGTACGTTATATGTTGTACGTTATATGTTATACGTTACACGTTGTACGATGTACGTTATACATTATACGTTATACGTTATACGTTATACGTTATACGTTATACGTTATACGGTATACGGTATACGGTATACGGTATACGGTATACGTTATACGTTGTACGTTATACGTTATACGTTATACGTTACACGTTATACGTTATACGATATACGTTATACGTTATACGTTATACGTTATACGTTATACGTTATACGTTATACGTTATACGTTGTATGTTATACGTTATACGCTGTACGTTATACGTTATACGTTATACGTTATACGTTATACGTTATACGTTATACGTTATACGTTATACGATATACGTTATACGTTATACGTTATACGTTATACGTTATACATTATACGTTATACGATATACGTTATACGTTATACGATATACGTTGTACGTTATACGTTGTACGTTACACGTTGTACGTTGTACGTTATACGCTGTACGTTATACGCTGTACGTTATACGTTATACGTTGTACGTTATACGTTATACGTTACACGTTGTACGTTGTACGTTATACGTTGTACGTTATACGTTGTACGTTGTACGTTATACGTTGTACGTTACACGTTGTACGTTGTACGTTATACGCTGTACATTATACGCTGTACGTTATACGTTATACGTTACACGTTATACGTTATACGTTATACGTTATACGATATACGTTATACGTTATACGTTATACGTTATATGTTACACGGTGTACGTTGTACGTTATACGTTGTACGTTATACGTTGTACGTTGTACGTTATACGTTGTACGTTATACGTTGTACGATATACGTTGTACGTTATACGTTGTACGTTATACGTTATACGTTGTACGTTATACGTTGTATGTTATACGTTATACGTTATACGTTATACGTTATACGTTATACGTTATACGTTATACGTTATACGTTATACGTTGTACGTTATACGTTGTACGTTATACGTTGTACGTTATACGCTGCACGTTATACGCTGTACGTTATACGTTATACGTTATACGTTGAACGTTATACGTTATACGTTATACGCTGTACGTTATACGTTAAACGTTATACGTTACTCGTTGTACGTTATACGCTGTACGTTATACGTTATACGTTATACGTTACACGTTGTACGTCGTACGTTATACGTTATACGTTGTACGTTTTACGTTATACGTTATACGTTGTATGTTATACGTCGTACGTTATACGTTATACGTTGTACGTTATACGTTGTACATTATACGTTGTATGTTATACGTTATACGCTGTACGTTATACGTTATACGTTATACGTTATACGTTATACGTTATACGTTATACGTTATACGCTGTACGATATACCTTATACGTTATACGTTATACGCTGTACGTTATACGCTGTACGTTATAAGTTATACGTTATACGTTATACGTTACACGTTGTACGTTGTACGTTATACGTTGTACATTATACGTTGTACGTTATACGTTATACGCTGTACGTTATACGTTATACGTTATACGTTATACGTTATACGTTATACGTTATACGTTATACGTTATACGTTATACGGTATACGGTATACGGTATACGGTATACGGTATACGTTATACGTTATACGCTGTACGTTATACGCTGTACGTTATACGCTGTACGTTATACGCTGTACGTTATACGTTATACGTTATACGTTACACGTTGTACGTTGTACGTTATACGTTGTACGTTATACGATGTACGTGGTACGTTATACGTTGTACGTTATACGTTGTACGATATACGTTGTACGTTATACGTTGTACGTTATACGTTATACGTTGTACGTGATACGTTGTATGTTATACGTTATACGCTGTACGTTATACGTTATACGTTATACGTTATACGTTATACGTTGTACGTTATATTTTGTACGTTATATGTTATACGTTACACGTTGTACGATGTACGTTATACATTATACGTTATACGTTATACGTTATACGTTATACGTTATACGTTATACGTTATACGTTATACGATATACGGTATACGGTATACGGTATACGGTATACGGTATACGGTATACGTTATACGTTATACGCTGTACGTTATACGCTGTACGTTATACGCTGTACGTTATACGCTGTACGTTATACGTTATACGTTATACGTTACACGTTGTACGTTGTACGTTATACGTTGTACGTTATACGATGTACGTTGTACGTTATACGTTGTACGTTATACGTTGTACGATATACGTTGTACGTTATACGTTGTACGTTATACGTTATACGTTGTACGTGATACGTTGTATGTTATACGTTATACGCTGTACGTTATACGTTATACGTTATACGTTATACGTTATACGTTATACGTTATACGTTATACGTTATACGTTATACGTTGTACGTTATATGTTGTACGTTATATGTTATACGTTACACGTTGTACGATGTACGTTTTACATTATACGTTATACGTTATACGTTATACGTTATACGTTATACGTTATACGGTATACGGTATACGGTATACGGTATACGGTATACGTTATACGTTGTACGTTATACGTTATACGTTATACGTTATACGTTATACGTTATACGATATACGTTATACGTTATACGTTATACGTTATACGCTGTACGTTATACGTTATACGTTATACGTTATACGTTGTACGTTATACGCTGTACCTTATACGCTGTACATTATACGCTGTACGATATACGTTATACGTTATACGTTACACGTTGTACGTTGTACGTTATACGTTGTACGTTACACGTTGTACGTTGTACGTTATACGCTGTACATTATACGCTGTACGTTATACGTTATACGCTGTACGTTATACGTTATACGTTGTACGTTATACGTTATACGTTACACGTTGTACGTTGTACGTTATACGTTGTACGTTATACGTTGTACGTTGTACGTTATACGTTGTACGTTACACGTTGTACGTTGTACGTTATACGCTGTACATTATACGCTGTACGTTATACGTTATACGTTATACGTTACACGTTATACGTTATACGTTATACGTTATACGATATACGTTATACGTTATACGTTATACGTTATATGTTACACGGTGTACGTTGTACGTTATACGTTGTATGTTATACGTTATACGTTATACGTTATACGTTATACGTTATACGTTATACGTTATACGTTATACGTTATACGTTGTACGTTATACGTTGTACGTTATACGTTGTACGTTATACGTTGTACGTTATACGCTGCACGTTATACGCTGTACGTTATACGTTATACGTTATACGTTGAACGTTATACGTTATACGTTATACGCTGTACGTTATACGTTAAACGTTATACGTTACTCGTTGTACGTTATACGCTGTACGTTATACGTTATACGTTATACGTTACACGTTGTACGTCGTACGTTATACGTTATACGTTGTACGTTTTACGTTATACGTTATACGTTGTATGTTATACGTCGTACGTTATACGTTATACGTTGTACGTTATACGTTGTACATTATACGTTGTATGTTATACGTTATACGCTGTACGTTATACGTTATACGTTATACGTTATACGTTATACGTTATACGTTATACGTTATACGCTGTACGATATACCTTATACGTTATACGTTATACGCTGTACGTTATACGCTGTACGTTATAAGTTATACGTTATACGTTATACGTTACACGTTGTACGTTGTACGTTATACGTTGTACATTATACGTTGTACGTTATACGTTATACGCTGTACGTTATACGTTATACGTTATACGTTATACGTTATACGTTATACGTTATACGTTATACGTTATACGTTATACGGTATACGGTATACGGTATACGGTATACGGTATACGTTATACGTTATACGCTGTACGTTATACGCTGTACGTTATACGCTGTACGTTATACGCTGTACGTTATACGTTATACGTTATACGTTACACGTTGTACGTTGTACGTTATACGTTGTACGTTATACGATGTACGTTGTACGTTATACGTTGTACGTTATACGTTGTACGATATACGTTGTACGTTATACGTTGTACGTTATACGTTATACGTTGTACGTGATACGTTGTATGTTATACGTTATACGCTGTACGTTATACGTTATACGTTATACGTTATACGTTATACGTTGTACGTTATATTTTGTACGTTATATGTTATACGTTACACGTTGTACGATGTACGTTATACATTATACGTTATACGTTATACGTTATACGTTATACGTTATACGTTATACGTTATACGTTATACGTTATACGTTATACGGTATACGGTATACGGTATACGGTATACGGTATACGGTATACGTTATACGTTATACGCTGTACGTTATACGCTGTACGTTATACGCTGTACGTTATACGCTGTACGTTATACGTTATACGTTATACGTTACACGTTGTACGTTGTACGTTATACGTTGTACGTTATACGATGTACGTTGTACGTTATACGTTGTACGTTATACGTTGTACGATATACGTTGTACGTTATACGTTGTACGTTATACGTTATACGTTGTACGTGATACGTTGTATGTTATACGTTATACGCTGTACGTTATACGTTATACGTTATACGTTATACGTTATACGTTATACGTTATACGTTATACGTTATACGTTGTACGTTATATGTTGTACGTTATATGTTATACGTTACACGTTGTACGATGTACGTTTTACATTATACGTTATACGTTATACGTTATACGTTATACGTTATACGTTATACGGTATACGGTATACGGTATACGGTATACGGTATACGTTATACGTTGTACGTTATACGTTATACGTTATACGTTATACGTTATACGTTATACGATATACGTTATACGTTATACGTTATACGTTATACGCTGTACGTTATACGTTATACGTTATACGTTATACGTTGTACGTTATACGCTGTACCTTATACGCTGTACATTATACGCTGTACGATATACGTTATACGTTATACGTTACACGTTGTACGTTGTACGTTATACGTTGTACGTTATACGTTGTACGTTGTACGTTATACGTTATACGTTGTATGTTATACGTTATACGCTGTACGTTATACGTTATACGTTATACGTTATACGTTATACGTTATACGTTATACGTTATACGATATACGTTATACGTTATACGTTATACGTTATACGTTATACGTTATACGTTATACGATATACGTTATACGTTATACGATATACGTTGTACGTTATACGTTGTACGTTACACGTTGTACGTTGTACGTTATACGCTGTACGTTATACGCTGTACGTTATACGTTATACGTTGTACGTTATACGTTATACGTTACACGTTGTACGTTGTACGTTATACGTTGTACGTTATACGTTGTACGTTGTACGTTATACGTTGTACGTTACACGTTGTACGTTGTACGTTATACGCTGTACATTATACGCTGTACGTTATACGTTATACGTTATACGTTACACGTTATACGTTATACGTTATACGTTATACGATATACGTTATACGTTATACGTTATACGTTATATGTTACACGGTGTACGTTGTACGTTATACGTTGTACGTTATACGTTGTACGTTGTACGTTATACGTTGTACGTTATACGTTGTACGATATACGTTGTATGTTATACGTTGTACGTTATACGTTATACGTTGTACGTTATACGTTGTATGTTATACGTTATACGTTATACGTTATACGTTATACGTTATACGTTATACGTTATACGTTATACGTTATACGTTGTACGTTATACGTTGTACGTTATACGTTGTACGTTATACGCTGCACGTTATACGCTGTACGTTATACGTTATACGTTATACGTTGAACGTTATACGTTATACGTTATACGCTGTACGTTATACGTTAAACGTTATACGTTACTCGTTGTACGTTATACGCTGTACGTTATACGTTATACGTTATACGTTACACGTTGTACGTCGTACGTTATACGTTATACGTTGTACGTTTTACGTTATACGTTATACGTTGTATGTTATACGTCGTACGTTATACGTTATACGTTGTACGTTATACGTTGTACATTATACGTTGTATGTTATACGTTATACGCTGTACGTTATACGTTATACGTTATACGTTATACGTTATACGTTATACGTTATACGTTATACGCTGTACGATATACCTTATACGTTATACGTTATACGCTGTACGTTATACGCTGTACGTTATAAGTTATACGTTATACGTTATACGTTACACGTTGTACGTTGTACGTTATACGTTGTACATTATACGTTGTACGTTATACGTTATACGCTGTACGTTATACGTTATACGTTATACGTTATACGTTATACGTTATACGTTATACGTTATACGTTATACGGTATACGGTATACGGTATACGGTATACGGTATACGTTATACGTTATACGCTGTACGTTATACGCTGTACGTTATACGCTGTACGTTATACGCTGTACGTTATACGTTATACGTTATACGTTACACGTTGTACGTTGTACGTTATACGTTGTACGTTATACGATGTACGTTGTACGTTATACGTTGTACGTTATACGTTGTACGATATACGTTGTACGTTATACGTTGTACGTTATACGTTATACGTTGTACGTGATACGTTGTATGTTATACGTTATACGCTGTACGTTATACGTTATACGTTATACGTTATACGTTATACGTTGTACGTTATATTTTGTACGTTATATGTTATACGTTACACGTTGTACGATGTACGTTATACATTATACGTTATACGTTATACGTTATACGTTATACGTTATACGTTATACGTTATACGTTATACGTTATACGGTATACGGTATACGGTATACGGTATACGGTATACGGTATACGTTATACGTTATACGCTGTACGTTATACGCTGTACGTTATACGCTGTACGTTATACGTTATACGTTATACGTTACACGTTGTACGTTGTACGTTATACGTTGTACGTTATACGATGTACGTTGTACGTTATACGTTGTACGTTATACGTTGTACGATATACGTTGTACGTTATACGTTGTACGTTATACGTTATACGTTGTACGTGATACGTTGTATGTTATACGTTATACGCTGTACGTTATACGTTATACGTTATACGTTATACGTTATACGTTATACGTTATACGTTATACGTTATACGTTATACGTTATACGTTGTACGTTATATGTTGTACGTTATATGTTATACGTTACACGTTGTACGATGTACGTTTTACATTATACGTTATACGTTATACGTTATACGTTATACGTTATACGTTATACGTTATACGGTATACGGTATACGGTATACGGTATACGGTATACGTTATACGTTGTACGTTATACGTTATACGTTATACGTTATACGTTATACGTTATACGATATACGTTATACGTTATACGTTATACGTTATACGCTGTACGTTATACGTTATACGTTATACGTTATACGTTGTACGTTATACGCTGTACCTTATACGCTGTACATTATACGCTGTACGATATACGTTATACGTTATACGTTACACGTTGTACGTTGTACGTTATACGTTGTACGTTATACGTTGTACGTTGTACGTTATACGTTGTACGTTATACGTTGTACGATATACCTTGTACGTTATACGTTGTACGTTATACGTTATACGTTGTACGTTATACGTTGTATGTTATACGTTATACGCTGTACGTTATACGTTATACGTTATACGTTATACGTTATACGTTATACGTTATACGTTATACGTTATACGTTATACGTTATACGATATACGTTATACGTTATACGTTATACGTTATACGTTATACGTTATAGGATATACGTTGTACGTTATACGTTGTACGTTACACGTTGTACGTTGTACGTTATACGCTGTACATTATACGCTGTACGTTATACGTTATACGTTATACGTTACACGTTGTACGTTGTACGTTATACGTTGTACGTTATACGTTGTACGTTGTACGTTATACGTTATACGTTGTACGTTATACGTTGTACGATATACGTTGTACGTTATACGTTGTACGTTATACGTTATACGTTGTACGTGATACGTTGTATGTTATACGTTATACGCTGTACGTTATACGTTATACGTTATACGTTATACGTTATACGTTGTACGTTATATTTTGTACGTTATATGTTATACGTTACACGTTGTACGATGTACGTTATACATTATACGTTATACGTTATACGTTATACGTTATACGTTATACGTTATACGTTATACGTTATACGTTATACGGTATACGGTATACGGTATACGGTATACGGTATACGGTATACGTTATACGTTATACGCTGTACGTTATACGCTGTACGTTATACGCTGTACGTTATACGCTGTACGTTATACGTTATACGTTATACGTTACACGTTGTACGTTGTACGTTATACGTTGTACGTTATACGATGTACGTTGTACGTTATACGTTGTACGTTATACGTTGTACGATATACGTTGTACGTTATACGTTGTACGTTATACGTTATACGTTGTACGTGATACGTTGTATGTTATACGTTATACGCTGTACGTTATACGTTATACGTTATACGTTATACGTTATACGTTATACGTTATACGTTATACGTTATACGTTATACGTTGTACGTTATATGTTGTACGTTATATGTTATACGTTACACGTTGTACGATGTACGTTTTACATTATACGTTATACGTTATACGTTATACGTTATACGTTATACGTTATACGGTATACGGTATACGGTATACGGTATACGGTATACGTTATACGTTGTACGTTATACGTTATACGTTATACGTTATACGTTATACGTTATACGATATACGTTATACGTTATACGTTATACGTTATACGCTGTACGTTATACGTTATACGTTATACGTTATACGTTGTACGTTATACGCTGTACCTTATACGCTGTACATTATACGCTGTACGATATACGTTATACGTTATACGTTACACGTTGTACGTTGTACGTTATACGTTGTACGTTATACGTTGTACGTTGTACGTTATACGTTGTACGTTATACGTTGTACGATATACCTTGTACGTTATACGTTGTACGTTATACGTTATACGTTGTACGTTATACGTTGTATGTTATACGTTATACGCTGTACGTTATACGTTATACGTTATACGTTATACGTTATACGTTATACGTTATACGTTATACGTTATACGTTATACGATATACGTTATACGTTATACGTTATACGTTATACGTTATACGTTATAGGATATACGTTGTACGTTATACGTTGTACGTTACACGTTGTACGTTGTACGTTATACGCTGTACATTATACGCTGTACGTTATACGTTATACGTTATACGTTACACGTTGTACGTTGTACGTTATACGTTGTACGTTATACGTTGTACGTTGTACGTTATACGTTGTACGTTATACGTTGTACGATATACGTTGTACGTTATACATTGTACGTTATACGTTATACGTTGTACGTTATACGTTGTATGTTATACGTTATACGTTATACGTTATACGTTATACGTTATACGTTATACGTTATACGATGTACGTTATACGTTGTACGTTATACGTTGTACGTTATACGCTGCACGTTATACGCTGTACGTTATACGTTATACGTTGAACGTTATACGTTATACGTTATACGCTGTACGTTATACGTTAAACGTTATACGTTACTCGTTGTACGTTATACGCTGTACGTTATACGTTATACGTTATACGTTACACGTTGTACGTTGTACGTTATACGTTGTACGTTATACGTTGTACGTTGTACGTTATACGTTGTACGTTATACGTTGTACGATATACGTTGTACGTTATACGTTGTACGTTATACGTTATACGTTGTACGTTATACGTTGTATGTTATACGTTATACGCTGTACGTTATACGTTATACGTTATACGTTATACGTTATACGTTATACGTTATACGTTATACGTTATACGATATACGTTATACGTTATACGTTATACGTTATACGTTATACGTTATACGATATACGTTGTACGTTATACGTTGTACGTTACACGTTGTACGTTGTACGTTATACGCTGTACATTATACGCTGTACGTTATACGTTATACGTTACACGTTGTACGCTGTACGTTATACGTTATACGTTGTATGTTATACGTTGTACGTTATACGTTATACGTTGTACGTTATACGTTGTACATTATACGATGTTCGTTATACGTTATACGCTGTACGTTATACGTTATACGTTATACGCTGTACGTTATACGTTATACGTTATACGTTACACGTTGTACGTTGTACGTTATACGTTATACGTTGTATGTTATACGTTGTACGTTATACGTTATACGTTATACGTTATACGCTGTACGTTATACGCTGTACGTTATACGTTATACGTTATACGTTGTACGTTATACGCTGTACGTTATACCTTATACGTTATACGTTATACGCTGTACGTTATACGCTGTACGTTATAAGTTATACGATATACGTTATACGTTACACGTTGTACGTTGTACGTTATACGTTGTACATTATACGTTGTACGTTATACGTTATACGCTGTACGTTATACGTTATACGTTACATGTTGTACGTTGTACGTTATACGTTGTACGTTATACGTTGTATGTTATACGTTATACGCTGTACGTTATACGTTATACGTTGTACGTTATACGTTATACGTTATACGTTATACGCTGTACGTTATACGCTGTACGTTATACGTTATACGTTATACGTTATACGTTGTACGTTATACGCTGTACGTTATACCTTATACGTTATACGTTATACGCTGTACGTTATACGCTGTACGTTATACGTTATACGTCACACGTTATTCGTTATACGTTATACGCTGTACGTTATACGTTATACGTTATACGCTGTACGTTATACGTTATACGTTATACGTTACACGTTGTACGTTGTACGTTATACGTTATACGTTGTATGTTATACTTGTACGTTATACGTTATACGTTATACGCTGTACGTTATACGCTGTACGTTATACGTTATACGTTATACGTTGTACGTTATACGCTGTACGTTATACCTTATACGTTATACGTTATACGTTATACGTTATACGTTATACGCTGTACGTTATACGCTGTACGTTATACGCTGTACGTTATACGCTGTACGTTATACGTTATACGTTATACGTTACACGTTGTACGTTGTACGTTATACGTTGTACGTTATACGATGTACGTTGTACGTTATACGTTGTACGTTATACGTTGTACGATATACGTTGTACGTTATACGTTGTACGTTATACGTTATACGTTATACGTTATACGTTGTACGTTATACGCTGTACGTTATACGCTGTACGTTATACGCTGTACGTTATACGTTATACGTTATACGTTACACGTTGTACGTTGTACGTTATACGTTGTACGTGATACGTTGTATGTTATACGTTATACGCTGTACGTTATACGTTATACGTTATACGTTATACGTTATACGTTATACGTTATACGTTATACGTTATACGTTATACGTTATACGTTATACGTTATACGTTGTACGTTATATGTTGTACGTTATATGTTATACGTTACACGTTGTACGATGTACGTTATACATTATACGTTATACGTTATACGTTATACGTTATACGTTATGCGTTATACGGTATACGGTATACGGTATACGGTATACGGTATACGGTATACGTTATACGTTGTACGTTATACGTTATACGTTATACGTTATACGTTATACGTTATACGATATACGTTATACGTTATACGTTATACGTTATACGCTGTACGTTATACGTTATACGTTATACGTTATACGTTGTACGTTATACGCTGTACCTTATACGCTGTACATTATACGCTGTACGATATACGTTATACGTTATACGTTACACGTTGTACGTTGTACGTTATACGTTGTACGTTATACGTTGAACGTTATACGTTATACGTTATACGCTGTACGTTATACGTTAAACGTTATACGTTACTCGTTGTACGTTATACGCTGTACGTTATACGTTATACGTTATACGTTACACGTTGTACGTTGTACGTTATACGTTGTACGTTATACGTTGTACGTTGTACGTTATACGTTGTACGTTATACGTTGTACGATATACCTTGTACGTTATACGTTGTACGTTATACGTTATACGTTGTACGTTATACGTTGTATGTTATACGTTATACGCTGTACGTTATACGTTATACGTTATACGTTATACGTTATACGTTATACGTTATACGTTATACGTTATACGTTATACGTTATACGATATACGTTATACGTTATACGTTATACGTTATACGTTATAGGATATACGTTGTACCTTATACGTTGTACGTTACACGTTGTACGTTGTACGTTATACGCTGTACATTATACGCTGTACGTTATACGTTATACGTTATACGTTACACGTTGTACGTTGTACGTTATACGTTGTACGTTATACGTTGTACGTTGTACGTTATACGTTGTACGTTATACGTTGTACGATATACGTTGTACGTTATACATTGTACGTTATACGTTATACGTTGTACGTTATACGTTGTATGTTATACGTTATACGTTATACGTTATACGTTATACGTTATACGTTATACGTTGTACGTTATACGTTGTACGTTATACGTTGTACGTTATACGCTGCACGTTATACGCTGTACGTTATACGTTATACGTTGAACGTTATACGTTATACGTTATACGCTGTACGTTATACGTTAAACGTTATACGTTACTCGTTGTACGTTATACGCTGTACGTTATACGTTATACGTTATACGTTACACGTTGTACGTTGTACGTTATACGTTGTACGTTATACGTTATACGTTGTACGTTATACGTTGTATGTTATACGTTATACGCTGTACGTTATACGTTATACGTTATACGTTATACGTTATACGTTATACGCTGTACGTTATACGCTGTACGTTATACGTTATACGTTATACGTTATACGTTGTACGTTATACGCTGTACGTTATACCTTATACGTTATACGTTATACGCTGTACGTTATACGCTGTACGTTTTACGTTATACGTTATACGTTATACGTTATACGTTATACGTTATACGTTATACGCAATACGTTATACGTTATACGTTATACGTTATACGTTATACGTTATACGTTATACGTTATACGTTGTACGTTATACGCTGTACGTTGTACGTTATACGTTATACGTTGTACGTTATACGCTGTACGTTATACCTTATACGTTATACGTTATACGCTGTACGTTATACGCTGTACGTTATACGTTATACGTTATACGTTATACGTTATACGTTATACGTTATACGTTATACGTTATACGTTATACGTTATACGTTATACGTTATACGTTATACGTTATACGTTACACGTTGTACGTTGTACGTTATACGTTGTACATTATACGTTGTACGTTATACGTTATACGCTGTACGTTATACGTTATACGTTACATGTTGTACGGTGTACGTTGTACATTATACGTTGTACGTTATACGTTATACGCTGTACGTTATACGTTATACGTTACATGTTGTACGGTGTACGTTATACGTTGTACGTTATACGTTGTACGTTATACGTTGTACGTTATACGTTGTATGTTATACGTTATACGCTGTACGTTATACGTTATACGTTATACGTTAAACGTTATACGCTGTACGTTATACGTTATACGTTACACGTTGTACGTTGTACGTTATACGTTATACGCTGTACGTTATACGTTACACGTTGTACGTTGTACGTTATACGTTGTACGTTATACGTTGTACATTGTACGTTATACGTTGTACGTTATACGTTGTACGTTATGCGTTGTTCGTTATACGTTATACGTTATGCGTTATACGTTACACGTTGTACGTTGTACGTTATACGTTGTACATTATACGTTGTACGTTATACGTTATACGCTGTACGTTATACGTTATACGTTACATGTTGTACGGTGTACGTTATACGTTATACGTTATACGTTATACGTTATACGTTATACGTTATACGTTATACGTTATACGTTATACGTTATACGTTATACGTTATACGTTATACGTTATACGTTATACGTTATACGTTATACGTTATACGTTATACGTTATACGTTATACGTTATACGTTATACGTTATACGTTATACGTTATACGTTATACGTTATACGTTATACGTTATACGTTATACGTTATACGTTATACGTTATACGTTATACGTTATACGTTATACGTTATACGTTATACGTTATACGTTATACGTTATACGTTATACGTTATACGTTATACGTTATACGTTATACGTTATACGTTATACGTTATACGTTATACGTTATACGTTATACGTTATACGTTAAACGTTATACGCTGTACGTTATACGTTATACGTTATACGTTACACGTTGTACGTTGTACGTTATACGTTATACGCTGTACGTTATACGTTACACGTTGTACGTTGTACGTTATACGTTGTACGTTATACGTTGTACATTGTACGTTATACGTTGTACGTTATACGTTGTACGTTATGCGTTGTTCGTTATACGTTGTACGTTATACGTTATACGTTATACGTTATACGTTATACGTTATACGTTATACGTTATACGTTTTACGTTTTACGTTATACGTTATACGTTATACGTTATACGTTATACGTTATACGTTATACGTTATACGTTATACGTTATACGTTATACGTTATACGTTGTACGTTTTACGTTATACGTTATACGTTATACGTTATACGTTATACGTTATACGTTATACGTTATACGTTATACGTTATACGTTATACGTTATACGTTATACGTTATACGTTATACGTTATACGTTATACGTTATACGTTATACGTTATACGTTATACGTTATACGTTATACGTTATACGTTATACGTTATACGTTATACGTTATACGTTATACGTTATACGTTATACGTTATACGTTATACGTTATACGTTATACGTTATACGTTATACGTTATACGTTATACGTTATACGTTATACGTTATACGTTATACGTTATACGTTATACGTTATACGTTATACGTTATACGTTATACGTTATACGTTATACGTTATACGTTATACGTTATACGTTATACGTTATACGTTATACGTTATGCGTTGTTCGTTATACGTTGTACGTTATACGTTATACGTTATACGTTGTACGTTATACGTTATACGTTATACGTTATACGTTATACGCTGTACGTTATACGCTGTACGTTATACGTTATACGTTATACGTTATACGTTATACGTTATACGTTATACGTTATACGTTATACGTTATACGTTATACGTTATACGTTATACGCTGTACGTTATACGTTATACGTTATACGTTACACGTTGTACGTTGTACGTTATACGTTATACGTTGTATGTTATACGTTGTACGTTATACGTTATACGTTGTACGTTATACGTTGTACATTATACGTTGTACGTTATACGTTATACGCTGTACGTTATACGTTATACGTTATACGTTATACGTTATACGTTATACGCTGTACGTTATACGCTGTACGTTATACGTTATACGTTATACGTTATACGCAATACGTTATACGTTATACGTTATACGTTATACGTTATACGTTATACGTTATACGTTATACGTTATACGTTATACGTTATACGTTATACGTTATACGTTATACGTTAAACGTTATACGCTGTACGTTATACGTTATACGTTATACGTTACACGTTGTACGTTGTACGTTATACGCTGTACGTTATACATTACACGTTGTACGTTGTACGTTATACGTTGTACGTTATACGTTGTACATTGTACGTTATACGTTGTACGTTATACGTTGTACGTTATGCGTTGTTCGTTATACGTTGTACGTTATACGTTATACGTTATACGTTATACGTTATACGTTATACGTTATACGTTATACGTTATACGTTTTACGTTATACGTTATACGTTATACGTTACACGTTTTACGTAATACGTTATACGTTATACGTTATACGTTATACGTTATACGTTATACGTTATACGTTATACGTTATACGTTATACGTTATACGTTATACGTTATACGTTATACGTTATACGTTATACGTTATACGTTATACGTTATACGTTATACGTTATACGTTATACGTTATACGTTATACGTTATACGTTATACGTTATACGTTATACGTTATACGTTATACGTTGTACGTTATAGGTTATACGTTATACGTTGTACGTTATACGTTGTACATTGTACGTTATACGTTGTACGGTATACGTTGTACGTTATGCGTTGTTCGTTATACGTTGTACGTTATACGTTATACGTTATACGTTGTACGTTATACGTTATACGTTATACGTTATACGTTATACGTTATACGTTATACGTTATACGTTATACGTTATACGTTATACGTTATACGTTATACGTTATACGTTTTACGTTATACGCTGTACGTTATACGCTGTACGTTATACGTTATACGTTATACGTTATACGTTGTACGTTATACGCTGTACGTTATACCTTATACGTTATACGTTATACGCTGTACGTTATACGCTGTACTTTTTACGTTATACGTTATACGTTATACGTTATACGTTATACGTTATACGTTATACGTTATACGTTATACGTTATACGTTATACGTTATACGTTATACGTTATACGTTATACGTTATACGTTGTACGTTATACGCTGTACGTTGTACGTTGTACGTTATACGTTGTACATTATACGTTGTACGTTATACGTTATACGCTGTACGTTATACGTTATACGTTACATGTTGTACGGTGTACGTTATACGTTGTACGTTATATGTTGTACGTTATACGTTGTACGTTATACGTTGTATGTTATACGTTATACGCTGTACGTTATACGTTATACGTTGTACGTTATACGTTATACGTTATACGTTATACGTTATACGCTGTACGTTATACGCTGTATGTTATACGTTATACGTTATACGTTATACGTTGCACGTTATACGTTATACGTTATACGTTATACGTTATACGTTATACGTTATACGTTATACGTTATACGTTATACGTTATACGTTATACGTTATACGTTATACGTTATACGTTATACGTTATACGTTATACGTTGTACGTTATAGGTTATACGTTATACGTTGTACGTTATACGTTGTACATTGTACGTTATACGTTGTACGGTATACGTTGTACGTTATGCGTTGTTCGTTATACGTTGTACGTTATACGTTATACGTTATACGTTTTACGTTATACGTTATACGTTATACGTTATACGTTATACGTTATACGTTATACGTTATACGTTATACGTTATACGTTATACGTTATACGTTATACGTTATACGTTTTACGTTATACGCTGTACGTTATACGCTGTACGTTATACGTTATACGTTATACGTTATACGTTGTACGTTATACGCTGTACGTTATACCTTATACGTTATACGTTATACGCTGTACGTTATACGCTGTACGTTTTACGTTATACGTTATACGTTATACGTTATACGTTATACGTTATACGCAATACGTTATACGTTATACGTTATACGTTATACGTTATACGTTATACGTTATACGTTATACGTTATACGTTGTACGCTGTACGTTATACGTTATACGTTATACGTTGTACGTTATACGTTATACGTTATACGCTATACGTTTTACGTTATATGTTGTACGTTATACGTTATACGTTATACGTTATACGTTATACGTTACACGTTGTACGTTGTACGTTATACGTTGTACATTATACGTTGTACGTTATACGTTATACGCTGTACGTTATACGTTATACGTTACATGTTGTACGGTGTACGTTATACGTTGTACGTTATACGTTGTACGTTATACGTTGTACGTTATACGTTGTATGTTATACGTTATACGCTGTACGTTATACGTTATACGTTGTACGTTATACGTTATACGTTGTACGTTATACGCTGTACGTTATACGCTGTACGTTATACGTTATACGTTATACGTTATACGTTATACGTTATACGTTATACGTTATACGTTATACGTTATACGTTATACGTTCAACGTTATACGCTGTACGTTATACGTTACATGTTGTACGGTGTACGTTATACGTTGTACGTTATACGTTCTACGTTATACGTTATACGTTATACGTTATACGTTATACGTTATACGTTATACGTTATACGTTATACGTTATACGTTACACGTTTTACGTTATACGTTATACGTTATACGTTATACGTTATACGTTATACGTTATACGTTATACGTTATACGTTATACGTTATACGTTATACGTTATACGTTATACGTTATACGTTATACGTTATACGTTATACGTTATACGTTATACGTTATACGTTATACGTTATACGTTATACGTTGTACGTTATACGTTATACGTTATACGTTATACGTTATACGTTATACGTTATACGTTATACGTTATACGTTTTACGTTATACGTTATACGTTATACGTTACACGTTTTACGTAATACGTTATACGTTATACGTTATACGTTATACGTTATACGTTATACGTTATACGTTATACGTTATACGTTATACGTTATACGTTATACGTTATACGTTATACGTTATACGTTATACGTTATACGTTATACGTTATACGTTATACGTTATACGTTATACGTTATACGTTATACGTTATACGTTATACGTTATACGTTATACGTTATACGTTATACGTTATACGTTATACGTTATACGTTATACGTTATACGTTATACGTTATACGTTATACGTTATACGTTATACGTTATACGTTATACGTTATACGTTATACGTTATGCGTTGTTCGTTATACGTTGTACGTTATACGTTATACGTTATACGTTGTACGTTATACGTTATACGTTATACGTTATACGTTATACGCTGTACGTTATACGCTGTACGTTATACGTTATACGTTATACGTTATACGTTATACGTTATACGTTATACGTTATACGTTATACGTTATACGTTATACGTTATACGTTATACGCTGTACGTTATACGTTATACGTTATACGTTACACGTTGTACGTTGTACGTTATACGTTATACGTTGTATGTTATACGTTGTACGTTATACGTTATACGTTGTACGTTATACGTTGTACATTATACGTTGTACGTTATACGTTATACGCTGTACGTTATACGTTATACGTTATACGTTATACGTTATACGTTATACGCTGTACGTTATACGCTGTACGTTATACGTTATACGTTATACGTTATACGCAATACGTTATACGTTATACGTTATACGTTATACGTTATACGTTATACGTTATACGTTATACGTTATACGTTATACGTTATACGTTATACGTTATACGTTATACGTTATACGTTAAACGTTATACGCTGTACGTTATACGTTATACGTTATACGTTATACGTTACACGTTGTACGTTGTACGTTATACGCTGTACGTTATACGTTACACGTTGTACGTTGTACGTTATACGTTGTACGTTATACGTTGTACATTGTACGTTATACGTTGTACGTTATACGTTGTACGTTCTGCGTTGTTCGTTATACGTTGTACGTTATACGTTATACGTTATACGTTATACGTTATACGTTATACGTTATACGTTATACGTTTTACGTTATACGTTATACGTTATACGTTACACGTTTTACGTTATACGTTATACGTTATACGTTATACGTTATACGTTATACGTTATACGTTATACGTTATACGTTATACGTTATACGTTATACGTTATACGTTATACGTTATACGTTATACGTTATACGTTATACGTTATACGTTATACGTTATACGTTATACGTTATACGTTATACGTTATACGTTATACGTTATACGTTATACGTTGTACGTTATAGGTTATACGTTATACGTTGTACGTTATACGTTGTACATTGTACGTTATACGTTGTACGGTATACGTTGTACGTTATGCGTTGTTCGTTATACGTTGTACGTTATACGTTATACGTTATACGTTGTACGTTATACGTTATACGTTATACGTTATACGTTATACGTTATACGTTATACGTTATACGTTATACGTTATACGTTATACGTTATACGTTATACGTTATACGTTATACGTTATACGTTATACGTTATACGTTTTACGTTATACGCTGTATGTTATACGCTGTACGTTATACGTTATACGTTATACGTTATACGTTGTACGTTATACGCTGTACGTTATACCTTATACGTTATACGTTATACGCTGTACGTTATACGCTGTACGTTTTACGTTATACGTTATACGTTATACGTTATACGTTATACGTTATACGCAATACGTTATACGTTATACGTTATACGTTATACGTTATACGTTATACGTTATACGTTATACGTTATACGTTGTACGTTATACGCTGTACGTTGTACGTTGTACGTTATACGTTGTACATTATACGTTGTACGTTATACGTTATACGCTGTACGTTATACGTTATACGTTACATGTTGTACGGTGTACGTTATACGTTGTACGTTATATGTTGTACGTTATACGTTGTACGTTATACGTTGTATGTTATACGTTATACGCTGTACGTTATACGTTATACGTTGTACGTTATACGTTATACGTTATACGTTATACGTTATACGCTGTACGTTATACGCTGTATGTTATACGTTATACGTTATACGTTATACGTTGCACGTTATACGCTGTACGTTATACGCTGTACGTTATACGTTATACGTTATACGTTATACGTTGTACGTTATACGCTGTACGTTATACCTTATACGTTATACGTTATACGCTGTACGTTATACGCTGTACGTTATACGTTATACGTTATACGTTATACGTTATACGTTATACGTTATACGTTATACGTTATACGTTATACGTTATACGTTATACGTTATACGTTATACGTTATACGTTATACGTTATACGTTATACGTTATACGTTACACGTTGTACGTTGTACGTTATACGTTGTACATTATACGTTGTACGTTATACGTTATACGCTGTACGTTATACGTTATACGTTACATGTTGTACGGTGTACGTTATACGTTGTACGTTATACGTTGTACGTTATACGTTGTACGTTATACGTTGTATGTTATACGCTATACGCTGTACGTTATACGTTATACGTTGTACGTTATACGTTATACGTTATACGTTATACGCAATACGTTATACGTTATACGTTATACGTTATACGTTATACGTTATACGTTATACGTTATACGTTGTACGTTATACGCTGTACGTTGTACGTTGTACGTTATACGTTATACGTTATACGTTATACGTTATACGTTATACGTTATACGTTATACGTTATACGTTGTACGTTATACACTGTACGTTGTACGTTGTACGTTATACGTTGTACATTATACGTTGTACGTTATACGTTATACGCTGTACGTTATACGTTATACGTTACATGTTGTACGGTGTACGTTATACGTTGTACGTTATATGTTGTACGTTATACGTTGTACGTTATACGTTGTATGTTATACGTTATACGCTGTACGTTATACGTTATACGTTGTACGTTATACGTTATACGTTATACGTTATACGTTATACGCTGTACGTTATACGCTGTATGTTATACGTTATACGTTATACGTTATACGTTGCACGTTATACGCTGTACGTTATACGCTGTACGTTATACGTTATACGTTATACGTTATACGTTGTACGTTATACGCTGTACGTTATACCTTATACGTTATACGTTATACGCTGTACGTTATACGCTGTACGTTATACGTTATACGTTATACGTTATACGTTATACGTTATACGTTATACGTTATACGTTATACGTTATACGTTATACGTTATACGTTATACGTTATACGTTATACGTTATACGTTATACGTTATACGTTACACGTTGTACGTTGTACGTTATACGTTGTACATTATACGTTGTACGTTATACGTTATACGCTGTACGTTATACGTTATACGTTACATGTTGTACGGTGTACGTTATACGTTGTACGTTATACGTTGTACGTTATACGTTGTACGTTATACGTTGTATGTTATACGTTATACGCTGTACGTTATACGTTATACGTTGTACGTTATACGTTATACGTTATACGTTATACGTTATACGCTGTACGTTATAGGCTGTACGTTATACGTTATACGTTATACGTTATACGTTGCACGTTATACGCTGTACGTTATACGCTGTACGTTATACGTTATACGTTATACGTTATACGTTATACGTTATACGTTATACGTTATACGTTATACGTTATACGTTATACGTTATACGTTCAACGTTATACGCTGTACGTTATACGTTACATGTTGTACGGTGTACGTTATACGTTGTACGTTATACGTTGTACGTTATACGTTGTACGTTATACGTTGTATGTTATACGTTATACGCTGTACGTTATACGTTATACGTTGTACGTTGTACGTTATACGTTATACGTTATACGTTATACGTTATACGCTGTACGTTATACGCTGTACGTTATACGTTATACGTTATACGTTATACGCAATACGTTATACGTTATACGTTATACGTTATACGTTATACGTTATACGTTATACTTTATACGTTATACGTTATACGTTATACGTTATACGTTATACGTTAAACGTTATACGCTGTACGTTATAAGTTATACGTTATACGTTACACGTTGTACGTTGTACGTTATACGTTATACGCTGTACGTTATACGTTACACGTTGTACGTTGTACGTTATACGTTGTACGTTATACGTTGTACATTGTACGTTATACGTTGTACTTTATACGTTGTACGTTATGCGTTGTTCGTTATACGTTGTACGTTATACGTTATACGTTATACGTTATACGTTATACGTTATACGTTATACGTTATACGTTTTACGTTATACGTTATACGTTATACGTTATACGTTATACGTTATACGTTATACGTTATACGTTATACGTTATACGTTATACGTTATACGTTATACGTTATACGTTATACGTTATACGTTATACGTTATACGTTATACGTTATACGTTATACGTTATACGTTATACGTTATACGTTATACGTTATACGTTATACGTTATACGTTATACGTTATACGTTATACGTTATACGTTATACGTTATACGTTATACGTTATACGTTATACGTTACACGTTGTACGTTGTACGTTATACGTTATACGTTATACGCTGTACGTTATACGTTATACGTTATACGTTATACGTTGCACGTTATACGCTGTACGTTATACGCTGTACGTTATACGTTATACGTTATACGTTATACGTTATACGTTATACGTTATACGTTATACGTTATACGTTATACGTTCAACGTTATACGCTGTACGTTATACGTTACATGTTGTACGGTGTACGTTATACGTTGTACGTTATACGTTGTACGTTATACGTTGTACGTTATACGTTGTATGTTATACGTTATACGCTGTACGTTATACGTTATACGTTGTACGTTATACGTTATACGTTATACGTTATACGTTATACGCTGTACGTTATACGCTGTACGTTATACGTTATACGTTATACGTTATACGCAATACGTTATACGTTATACGTTATACGTTATACGTTATACGTTATACGTTATACGTTATACGTTATACGTTATACGTTATACGTTATACGTTATACGTTATACGTTATACGTTATACGTTAAACGTTATACGCTGTACGTTATAAGTTATACGTTATACGTTACACGTTGTACGTTGTACGTTATACGTTATACGCTGTACGTTATACGTTACACGTTGTACGTTGTACGTTATACGTTGTACGTTATACGTTGTACATTGTACGTTATACGTTGTACTTTATACGTTGTACGTTATGCGTTGTTCGTTATACGTTGTACGTTATACGTTATACGTTATACGTTATACGTTATACGTTATACGTTATACGTTTTACGTTATACGTTATACGTTATACGTTATACGTTATACGTTATACGTTATACGTTATACGTTATACGTTATACGTTATACGTTATACGTTATACGTTATACGTTATACGTTATACGTTATACGTTATACGTTATACGTTATACGTTATACGTTATACGTTATACGTTATACGTTATACGTTATACGTTATACGTTATACGTTATACGTTATACGTTATACGTTATACGTTATACGTTATACGTTATACGTTATACGTTACACGTTGTACGTTGTACGTTATACGTTATACGTTATACGCTGTACGTTATACGTTATACGTTATACGTTATACGTTATACGTTATACGTTATACGTTATACGTTATACGTTATACGTTATACGTTATACGTTATACGTTATACGTTATACGTTATACGTTATACGTTATACGTTATACGTTATACGTTATACGTTATACGTTATACGTTATACGTTATACGTTATACGTTATACGTTATACGTTATACGTTATACGTTATACGTTATACGTTATACGTTATACGTTTTACGTTATACGTTATACGTTATACGTTATACGTTATACGTTATACGTTATACGTTATACGTTATACGTTATACGTTATACGTTATACGTTATACGTTATACGTTATACGTTATACGTTATACGTTATACGTTATACGTTATACGTTATACGTTATACGTTATACGTTATACGTTATACGTTATACGTTATACGTTATACGTTATACGTTATACGTTATACGTTATACGTTATACGTTATACGTTATACGTTATACGTTATACGTTATACGTTATACGTTATACGTTATGCGTTGTTCGTTATACGTTGTACGTTATACGTTATACGTTATACGTTGTACGTTATACGTTATACGTTATACGTTATACGTTATACGCTGTACGTTATACGCTGTACGTTATACGTTATACGTTATACGTTATACGTTATACGTTATACGTTATACGTTATACGTTATACGTTATACGTTATACGTTATACGCTGTACGTTATACGTTATACGTTATACGTTACACGTTGTACGTTGTACGTTATACGTTATACGTTGTATGTTATACGTTGTACGTTATACGTTATACGTTGTACGTTATACGTTGTACATTATACGTTGTACGTTATACGTTATACGCTGTACGTTATACGTTATACGTTATACGTTATACGTTATACGTTATACGCTGTACGTTATACGCTGTACGTTATACGTTATACGTTATACGTTATACGCAATACGTTATACGTTATACGTTATACGTTATACGTTATACGTTATACGTTATACGTTATACGTTATACGTTATACGTTATACGTTATACGTTATACGTTATACGTTATACGTTAAACGTTATACGCTGTACGTTATACGTTATACGTTATACGTTACACGTTGTACGTTGTACGTTATACGCTGTACGTTATACGTTACACGTTGTACGTTGTACGTTATACGTTGTACGTTATACGTTGTACATTGTACGTTATACGTTGTACGTTATACGTTGTACGTTATGCGTTGTTCGTTATACGTTGTACGTTATACGTTATACGTTATACGTTATACGTTATACGTTATACGTTATACGTTATACGTTATACGTTTTACGTTATACGTTTTACGTTATACGTTATACGTTATACGTTACACGTTTTACGTTATACGTTATACGTTATACGTTATACGTTATACGTTATACGTTATACGTTATACGTTATACGTTATACGTTATACGTTATACGCTGTACGTTATACGTTATACGTTATACGTTATACGTTATACGTTATACGTTATACGTTATACGTTATACGTTATACGTTATACGTTATACGTTATACGTTATACGTTATACGTTATACGTTATACGTTGTACGTTATAGGTTATACGTTATACGTTGTACGTTATACGTTGTACATTGTACGTTATACGTTGTACGGTATACGTTGTACGTTATGCGTTGTTCGTTATACGTTGTACGTTATACGTTATACGTTATACGTTGTACGTTATACGTTATACGTTATACGTTATACGTTATACGTTATACGTTATACGTTATACGTTATACGTTATACGTTATACGTTATACGTTATACGTTTTACGTTATACGCTGTACGTTATACGCTGTACGTTATACGTTATACGTTATACGTTATACGTTGTACGTTATACGCTGTACGTTATACCTTATACGTTATACGTTATACGCTGTACGTTATACGCTGTACTTTTTACGTTATACGTTATACGTTATACGTTATACGTTATACGTTATACGTTATACGCAATACGTTATACGTTATACGTTATACGTTATACGTTATACGTTATACGTTATACGTTATACGTTGTACGTTATACGCTGTACGTTGTACGTTGTACGTTATACGTTGTACATTATACGTTGTACGTTATACGTTATACGCTGTACGTTATACGTTATACGTTACATGTTGTACGGTGTACGTTATACGTTGTACGTTATATGTTGTACGTTATACGTTGTACGTTATACGTTGTATGTTATACGTTATACGCTGTACGTTATACGTTATACGTTGTACGTTATACGTTATACGTTATACGTTATACGTTATACGCTGTACGTTATACGCTGTATGTTATACGTTATACGTTATACGTTATACGTTGCACGTTATACGTTATACGTTATACGTTATACGTTATACGTTATACGTTATACGTTATACGTTATACGTTATACGTTATACGTTATACGTTATACGTTATACGTTATACGTTGTACGTTATAGGTTATACGTTATACGTTGTACGTTATACGTTGTACATTGTACGTTATACGTTGTACGGTATACGTTGTACGTTATGCGTTGTTCGTTATACGTTGTACGTTATACGTTATACGTTATACGTTGTACGTTATACGTTATACGTTATACGTTATACGTTATACGTTATACGTTATACGTTATACGTTATACGTTATACGTTATACGTTATACGTTATACGTTATACGTTATACGTTTTACGTTATACGCTGTACGTTATACGCTGTACGTTATACGTTATACGTTATACGTTATACGTTGTACGTTATACGCTGTACGTTATACCTTATACGTTATACGTTATACGCTGTACGTTATACGCTGTACGTTTTACGTTATACGTTATACGTTATACGTTATACGTTATACGTTATACGTTATACGCAATACGTTATACGTTATACGTTATACGTTATACGTTATACGTTATACGTTATACGTTATACGTTGTACGTTATACGCTGTACGTTGTACGTTATACGTTATACGTTGTACGTTATACGCTGTACGTTATACCTTATACGTTATACGTTATACGCTGTACGTTATACGCTGTACGTTATACGTTATACGTTATACGTTATACGTTATACGTTATACGTTATACGTTATACGTTATACGTTATACGTTATACGTTATACGTTATACGTTATACGTTATACGTTACACGTTGTACGTTGTACGTTATACGTTGTACATTATACGTTGTACGTTATACGTTATACGCTGTACGTTATACGTTATACGTTACACGTTGTACGGTGTACGTTGTACATTATACGTTGTACGTTATACGTTATACGCTGTACGTTATACGTTATACGTTACATGTTGTACGGTGTACGTTATACGTTGTACGTTATACGTTGTACGTTATACGTTGTACGTTATACGTTGTATGTTATACGTTATACGCTGTACGTTATACGTTATACGTTATACGTTAAACGTTATACGCTGTACGTTATACGTTATACGTTACACGTTGTACGTTGTACGTTATACGTTATACGCTGTACGTTATACGTTACACGTTGTACGTTGTACGTTATACGTTGTACGTTATACGTTGTACATTGTACGTTATACGTTGTACGTTATACGTTGTACGTTATGCGTTGTTCGTTATACGTTATACGTTATACGTTATACGTTACACGTTGTACGTTGTACGTTATACGTTGTACATTATACGTTGTACGTTATACGTTATACGCTGTACGTTATACGTTATACGTTACATGTTGTACGGTGTACGTTATACGTTATACGTTATACGTTATACGTTATACGTTATACGTTATACGTTATACGTTATACGTTATACGTTATACGTTATACGTTATACGTTATACGTTATACGTTATACGTTATACGTTATACGTTATACGTTATACGTTATACGTTATACGTTATACGTTATACGTTATACGTTATACGTTATACGTTATACGTTATACGTTATACGTTATACGTTATACGTTATACGTTATACGTTATACGTTATACGTTATACGTTATACGTTATACGTTATACGTTATACGTTATACGTTATACGTTATACGTTATACGTTATACGTTATACGTTATACGTTATACGTTATACGTTATACGTTATACGTTATACGTTATACGTTATACGTTATACGTTATACGTTAAACGTTATACGCTGTACGTTATACGTTATACGTTATACGTTACACGTTGTACGTTGTACGTTATACGTTATACGCTGTACGTTATACGTTACACGTTGTACGTTGTACGTTATACGTTGTACGTTATACGTTGTACATTGTACGTTATACGTTGTACGTTATACGTTGTACGTTATGCGTTGTTCGTTATACGTTGTACGTTATACGTTATACGTTATACGTTATACGTTATACGTTATACGTTATACGTTATACGTTTTACGTTTTACGTTATACGTTATACGTTATACGTTATACGTTATACGTTATACGTTATACGTTATACGTTATACGTTATACGTTATACGTTATACGTTGTACGTTTTACGTTATACGTTATACGTTATACGTTATACGTTATACGTTATACGTTATACGTTATACGTTATACGTTATACGTTATACGTTATACGTTATACGTTATACGTTATACGTTATACGTTATACGTTATACGTTATACGTTATACGTTATACGTTATACGTTATACGTTATACGTTATACGTTATACGTTATACGTTATACGTTATACGTTATACGTTATACGTTATACGTTATACGTTATACGTTATACGTTATACGTTATACGTTATACGTTATACGTTATACGTTATACGTTATACGTTATACGTTATACGTTATACGTTATACGTTATACGTTATACGTTATACGTTATACGTTATACGTTATACGTTATACGTTATACGTTATACGTTATACGTTATACGTTATACGTTATACGTTATACGTTATACGTTATGCGTTGTGCGTTATACGTTGTACGTTATACGTTATACGTTATACGTTGTACGTTATACGTTATACGTTATACGTTATACGTTATACGCTGTACGTTATACGCTGTACGTTATACGTTATACGTTATACGTTATACGTTATACGTTATACGTTATACGTTATACGTTATACGTTATACGTTATACGTTATACGTTATACGCTGTACGTTATACGTTATACGTTATACGTTACACGTTGTACGTTGTACGTTATACGTTATACGTTGTATGTTATACGTTGTACGTTATACGTTATACGTTGTACGTTATACGTTGTACATTATACGTTGTACGTTATACGTTATACGCTGTACGTTATACGTTATACGTTATACGTTATACGTTATACGTTATACGCTGTACGTTATACGCTGTACGTTATACGTTATACGTTATACGTTATACGCAATACGTTATACGTTATACGTTATACGTTATACGTTATACGTTATACGTTATACGTTATACGTTATACGTTATACGTTATACGTTATACGTTATACGTTATACGTTAAACGTTATACGCTGTACGTTATACGTTATACGTTATACGTTACACGTTGTACGTTGTACGTTATACGCTGTACGTTATACATTACACGTTGTACGTTGTACGTTATACGTTGTACGTTATACGTTGTACATTGTACGTTATACGTTGTACGTTATACGTTGTACGTTATGCGTTGTTCGTTATACGTTGTACGTTATACGTTATACGTTATACGTTATACGTTATACGTTATACGTTATACGTTATACGTTATACGTTTTACGTTATACGTTATACGTTATACGTTACACGTTTTACGTAATACGTTATACGTTATACGTTATACGTTATACGTTATACGTTATACGTTATACGTTATACGTTATACGTTATACGTTATACGTTATACGTTATACGTTATACGTTATACGTTATACGTTATACGTTATACGTTATACGTTATACGTTATACGTTATACGTTATACGTTATACGTTATACGTTATACGTTATACGTTATACGTTATACGTTATACGTTATACGTTGTACGTTATAGGTTATACGTTATACGTTGTACGTTATACGTTGTACATTGTACGTTATACGTTGTACGGTATACGTTGTACGTTATGCGTTGTTCGTTATACGTTGTACGTTATACGTTATACGTTATACGTTGTACGTTATACGTTATACGTTATACGTTATACGTTATACGTTATACGTTATACGTTATACGTTATACGTTATACGTTATACGTTATACGTTATACGTTATACGTTATACGTTATACGCTGTACGTTATACGCTGTACGTTATACGTTATACGTTATACGTTATACGTTGTACGTTATACGCTGTACGTTATACCTTATACGTTATACGTTATACGCTGTACGTTATACGCTGTACTTTTTACGTTATACGTTATACGTTATACGTTATACGTTATACGTTATACGTTATACGCAATACGTTATACGTTATACGTTATACGTTATACGTTATACGTTATACGTTGTACGTTATACGCTGTACGTTGTACGTTGTACGTTATACGTTGTACATTATACGTTGTACGTTATACGTTATACGCTGTACGTTATACGTTATACGTTACATGTTGTACGGTGTACGTTATACGTTGTACGTTATATGTTGTACGTTATACGTTGTACGTTATACGTTGTATGTTATACGTTATACGCTGTACGTTATACGTTATACGTTGTACGTTATACGTTATACGTTATACGTTATACGTTATACGCTGTACGTTATACGCTGTATGTTATACGTTATACGTTATACGTTATACGTTGCACGTTATACGTTATACGTTATACGTTATACGTTATACGTTATACGTTATACGTTATACGTTATACGTTATACGTTATACGTTATACGTTATACGTTATACGTTATACGTTATACGTTATACGTTATACGTTGTACGTTATAGGTTATACGTTATACGTTGTACGTTATACGTTGTACATTGTACGTTATACGTTGTACGGTATACGTTGTACGTTATGCGTTGTTCGTTATACGTTGTACGTTATACGTTATACGTTATACGTTATACGTTATACGTTATACGTTATACGTTATACGTTATACGTTATACGTTATACGTTATACGTTATACGTTATACGTTATACGTTATACGTTATACGTTATACGTTTTACGTTATACGCTGTACGTTATACGCTGTACGTTATACGTTATACGTTATACGTTATACGTTGTACGTTATACGCTGTACGTTATACCTTATACGTTATACGTTATACGCTGTACGTTATACGCTGTACGTTTTACGTTATACGTTATACGTTATACGTTATACGTTATACGTTATACGCAATACGTTATACGTTATACGTTATACGTTATACGTTATACGTTATACGTTATACGTTATACGTTATACGTTGTACGCTGTACGTTATACGTTATACGTTATACGTTATACGTTATACGTTATACGTTATACGTTATACGTTATACGTTATATGTTGTACGTTATACGTTATACGTTATACGTTATACGTTATACGTTACACGTTGTACGTTGTACGTTATACGTTGTACATTATACGTTGTACGTTATACGTTATACGCTGTACGTTATACGTTATACGTTACATGTTGTACGGTGTACGTTATACGTTGTACGTTATACGTTGTACGTTATACGTTGTACGTTATACGTTGTATGTTATACGTTATACGCTGTACGTTATACGTTATACGTTGTACGTTATACGTTATACGTTGCACGTTATACGCTGTACGTTATACGCTGTACGTTATACGTTATACGTTATACGTTATACGTTATACGTTATACGTTATACGTTATACGTTATACGTTATACGTTATACGTTCAACGTTATACGCTGTACGTTATACGTTACATGTTGTACGGTGTACGTTATACGTTGTACGTTATACGTTCTACGTTATACGTTATACGTTATACGTTATACGTTATACGTTATACGTTTTACGTTATACGTTATACGTTATACGTTACACGTTTTACGTTATACGTTATACGTTATACGTTATACGTTATACGTTATACGTTATACGTTATACGTTATACGTTATACGTTATACGTTATACGTTATACGTTATACGTTATACGTTATACGTTATACGTTATACGTTATACGTTATACGTTATACGTTATACGTTATACGTTATACGTTGTACGTTATACGTTATACGTTATACGTTATACGTTATACGTTATACGTTATACGTTATACGTTATACGTATAACGTTATACGTTATACGTTATACGTTATACGTTTTACGTAATACGTTATACGTTATACGTTATACGTTATACGTTATACGTTATACGTTATACGTTATACGTTATACGTTATACGTTATACGTTATACGTTATACGTTATACGTTATACGTTATACGTTATACGTTATACGTTATACGTTATACGTTATACGTTATACGTTATACGTTATACGTTATACGTTATACGTTATACGTTATACGTTATACGTTATACGTTATACGTTATACGTTATACGTTATACGTTATACGTTATACGTTATACGTTATACGTTATACGTTATACGTTATACGTTATACGTTATACGTTATACGTTATGCGTTGTTCGTTATACGTTGTACGTTATACGTTATACGTTATACGTTATACGTTATACGTTATACGTTATACGTTATACGTTATACGCTGTACGTTATACGCTGTACGTTATACGTTATACGTTATACGTTATACGTTATACGTTATACGTTATACGTTATACGTTATACGTTATACGTTATACGTTATACGTTATACGCTGTACGTTATACGTTATACGTTATACGTTACACGTTGTACGTTGTACGTTATACGTTATACGTTGTATGTTATACGTTGTACGTTATACGTTATACGTTGTACGTTATACGTTGTACGTTATACGTTGTACGTTATACGTTATACGCTGTACGTTATACGTTATACGTTATACGTTATACGTTATACGTTATACGCTGTACGTTATACGCTGTACGTTATACGTTATACGTTATACGTTATACGCAATACGTTATACGTTATACGTTATACGTTATACGTTATACGTTATACGTTATACGTTATACGTTATACGTTATACGTTATACGTTATACGTTATACGTTATACGTTAAACGTTATACGCTGTACGTTATACGTTATACGTTATACGTTACACGTTGTACGTTGTACGTTATACGCTGTACGTTATACGTTACACGTTGTACGTTGTACGTTATACGTTGTACGTTATACGTTGTACATTGTACGTTATACGTTGTACGTTATACGTTGTACGTTCTGCGTTGTTCGTTATACGTTGTACGTTATACGTTATACGTTATACGTTATACGTTATACGTTATACGTTATACGTTATACGTTTTACGTTATACGTTATACGTTATACGTTACACGTTTTACGTTATACGTTATACGTTATACGTTATACGTTATACGTTATACGTTATACGTTATACGTTATACGTTATACGTTATACGTTATACGTTATACGTTATACGTTATACGTTATACGTTATACGTTATACGTTATACGTTATACGTTATACGTTATACGTTATACGTTATACGTTATACGTTATACGTTATACGTTATACGTTGTACGTTATAGGTTATACGTTATACGTTGTACGTTATACGTTGTACATTGTACGTTATACGTTGTACGGTATACGTTGTACGTTATGCGTTGTTCGTTATACGTTGTACGTTATACGTTATACGTTATACGTTGTACGTTATACGTTATACGTTATACGTTATACGTTATACGTTATACGTTATACGTTATACGTTATACGTTATACGTTATACGTTATACGTTATACGTTATACGTTATACGTTATACGTTATACGTTATACGTTATACGTTTTACGTTATACGCTGTATGTTATACGCTGTACGTTATACGTTATACGTTATACGTTATACGTTGTACGTTATACGCTGTACGTTATACCTTATACGTTATACGTTATACGCTGTACGTTATACGCTGTACGTTTTACGTTATACGTTATACGTTATACGTTATACGTTATACGTTATACGCAATACGTTATACGTTATACGTTATACGTTATACGTTATACGTTATACGTTATACGTTATACGTTATACGTTGTACGTTATACGCTGTACGTTGTACGTTGTACGTTATACGTTGTACATTATACGTTGTACGTTATACGTTATACGCTGTACGTTATACGTTATACGTTACATGTTGTACGGTGTACGTTATACGTTGTACGTTATATGTTGTACGTTATACGTTGTACGTTATACGTTGTATGTTATACGTTATACGCTGTACGTTATACGTTATACGTTGTACGTTATACGTTATACGTTATACGTTATACGTTATACGCTGTACGTTATACGCTGTATGTTATACGTTATACGTTATACGTTATACGTTGCACGTTATACGCTGTACGTTATACGCTGTACGTTATACGTTATACGTTATACGTTATACGTTGTACGTTATACGCTGTACGTTATACCTTATACGTTATACGTTATACGCTGTACGTTATACGCTGTACGTTATACGTTATACGTTATACGTTATACGTTATACGTTATACGTTATACGTTATACGTTATACGTTATACGTTATACGTTATACGTTATACGTTATACGTTATACGTTATACGTTATACGTTATACGTTACACGTTGTACGTTGTACGTTATACGTTGTACATTATACGTTGTACGTTATACGTTATACGCTGTACGTTATACGTTATACGTTACATGTTGTACGGTGTACGTTATACGTTGTACGTTATACGTTGTACGTTATACGTTGTACGTTATACGTTGTATGTTATACGCTATACGCTGTACGTTATACGTTATACGTTGTACGTTATACGTTATACGTTATACGTTATACGCAATACGTTATACGTTATACGTTATACGTTATACGTTATACGTTATACGTTATACGTTATACGTTGTACGTTATACGCTGTACGTTGTACGTTGTACGTTATACGTTATACGTTATACGTTATACGTTATACGTTATACGTTATACGTTATACGTTATACGTTGTACGTTATACACTGTACGTTGTACGTTGTACGTTATACGTTGTACATTATACGTTGTACGTTATACGTTATACGCTGTACGTTATACGTTATACGTTACATGTTGTACGGTGTACGTTATACGTTGTACGTTATATGTTGTACGTTATACGTTGTACGTTATACGTTGTATGTTATACGTTATACGCTGTACGTTATACGTTATACGTTGTACGTTATACGTTATACGTTATACGTTATACGTTATACGCTGTACGTTATACGCTGTATGTTATACGTTATACGTTATACGTTATACGTTGCACGTTATACGCTGTACGTTATACGCTGTACGTTATACGTTATACGTTATACGTTATACGTTGTACGTTATACGCTGTACGTTATACCTTATACGTTATACGTTATACGCTGTACGTTATACGCTGTACGTTATACGTTATACGTTATACGTTATACGTTATACGTTATACGTTATACGTTATACGTTATACGTTATACGTTATACGTTATACGTTATACGTTATACGTTATACGTTATACGTTATACGTTATACGTTACACGTTGTACGTTGTACGTTATACGTTGTACATTATACGTTGTACGTTATACGTTATACGCTGTACGTTATACGTTATACGTTACATGTTGTACGGTGTACGTTATACGTTGTACGTTATACGTTGTACGTTATACGTTGTACGTTATACGTTGTATGTTATACGTTATACGCTGTACGTTATACGTTATACGTTGTACGTTATACGTTATACGTTATACGTTATACGTTATACGCTGTACGTTATAGGCTGTACGTTATACGTTATACGTTATACGTTATACGTTGCACGTTATACGCTGTACGTTATACGCTGTACGTTATACGTTATACGTTATACGTTATACGTTATACGTTATACGTTATACGTTATACGTTATACGTTATACGTTATACGTTATACGTTCAACGTTATACGCTGTACGTTATACGTTACATGTTGTACGGTGTACGTTATACGTTGTACGTTATACGTTGTACGTTATACGTTGTACGTTATACGTTGTATGTTATACGTTATACGCTGTACGTTATACGTTATACGTTGTACGTTGTACGTTATACGTTATACGTTATACGTTATACGTTATACGCTGTACGTTATACGCTGTACGTTATACGTTATACGTTATACGTTATACGCAATACGTTATACGTTATACGTTATACGTTATACGTTATACGTTATACGTTATACGTTATACGTTATACGTTATACGTTATACGTTATACGTTATACGTTAAACGTTATACGCTGTACGTTATAAGTTATACGTTATACGTTACACGTTGTACGTTGTACGTTATACGTTATACGCTGTACGTTATACGTTACACGTTGTACGTTGTACGTTATACGTTGTACGTTATACGTTGTACATTGTACGTTATACGTTGTACTTTATACGTTGTACGTTATGCGTTGTTCGTTATACGTTGTACGTTATACGTTATACGTTATACGTTATACGTTATACGTTATACGTTATACGTTTTACGTTATACGTTATACGTTATACGTTATACGTTATACGTTATACGTTATACGTTATACGTTATACGTTATACGTTATACGTTATACGTTATACGTTATACGTTATACGTTATACGTTATACGTTATACGTTATACGTTATACGTTATACGTTATACGTTATACGTTATACGTTATACGTTATACGTTATACGTTATACGTTATACGTTATACGTTATACGTTATACGTTATACGTTATACGTTATACGTTATACGTTATACGTTATACGTTACACGTTGTACGTTGTACGTTATACGTTATACGTTATACGCTGTACGTTATACGTTATACGTTATACGTTATACGTTGCACGTTATACGCTGTACGTTATACGCTGTACGTTATACGTTATACGTTATACGTTATACGTTATACGTTATACGTTATACGTTATACGTTATACGTTATACGTTCAACGTTATACGCTGTACGTTATACGTTACATGTTGTACGGTGTACGTTATACGTTGTACGTTATACGTTGTACGTTATACGTTGTACGTTATACGTTGTATGTTATACGTTATACGCTGTACGTTATACGTTATACGTTGTACGTTATACGTTATACGTTATACGTTATACGTTATACGCTGTACGTTATACGCTGTACGTTATACGTTATACGTTATACGTTATACGCAATACGTTATACGTTATACGTTATACGTTATACGTTATACGTTATACGTTATACGTTATACGTTATACGTTATACGTTATACGTTATACGTTATACGTTATACGTTATACGTTATACGTTAAACGTTATACGCTGTACGTTATAAGTTATACGTTATACGTTACACGTTGTACGTTGTACGTTATACGTTATACGCTGTACGTTATACGTTACACGTTGTACGTTGTACGTTATACGTTGTACGTTATACGTTGTACATTGTACGTTATACGTTGTACTTTATACGTTGTACGTTATGCGTTGTTCGTTATACGTTGTACGTTATACGTTATACGTTATACGTTATACGTTATACGTTATACGTTATACGTTTTACGTTATACGTTATACGTTATACGTTATACGTTATACGTTATACGTTATACGTTATACGTTATACGTTATACGTTATACGTTATACGTTATACGTTATACGTTATACGTTATACGTTATACGTTATACGTTATACGTTATACGTTATACGTTATACGTTATACGTTATACGTTATACGTTATACGTTATACGTTATACGTTATACGTTATACGTTATACGTTATACGTTATACGTTATACGTTACACGTTGTACGTTGTACGTTATACGTTATACGTTATACGCTGTACGTTATACGTTATACGTTATACGTTATACGTTATACGTTATACGTTATACGTTATACGTTATACGTTATACGTTATACGTTATACGTTATACGTTATACGTTATACGTTATACGTTATACGTTATACGTTATACGTTATACGTTATACGTTATACGTTATACGTTATACGTTATACGTTATACGTTATACGTTATACGTTATACGTTATACGTTATACGTTATACGTTATACGTTATACGTTATACGTTATACGTTTTACGTTATACGTTATAGGTTATACGTTATACGTCATACGTTATACGTTATACGTTATACGTTATACGTTATACGTTATACGTTATACGTTGCACGTTATACGCTGTACGTTATACGCTGTACGTTATACGTTATACGTTATACGTTATACGTTGTACGTTATACGCTGTACGTTATACCTTATACGTTATACGTTATACGCTGTACGTTATACGCTGTACGTTATACGTTATACGTTATACGTTATACGTTATACGTTATACGTTATACGTTATACGTTATACGTTATACGTTATACGTTATACGTTATACGTTATACGTTATACGTTATACGTTATACGTTACACGTTGTACGTTGTACGTTATACGTTGTACATTATACGTTGTACGTTATACGTTATACGCTGTACGTTATACGTTATACGTTACATGTTGTACGGTGTACGTTATACGTTGTACGTTATACGTTGTACGTTATACGTTGTACGTTATACGTTGTACGTTATACGTTGTATGTTATACGTTATACGCTGTACGTTATACGTTATACGTTGTACGTTATACGTTATACGTTATACGTTATACGCAATACGTTATACGTTATACGTTATACGTTATACGTTATACGTTATACGTTATACGTTATACGTTATACGTTGTACGTTATACGCTGTACGTTGTACGTTGTACGTTATACGTTATACGTTATACGTTATACGTTATACGTTATACGTTATACGTTATACGTTATACGTTGTACGTTATACACTGTACGTTGTACGTTGTACGTTATACGTTGTACATTATACGTTGTACGTTATACGTTATACGCTGTACGTTATACGCTGTACGTTATACGTTATACGTTGTACGTTATACGCTGTACGTTATACGTTATACGTTATACGTTGTACGTTATACGCTGTACGTTATACCTTATACGTTATACGTTATACGCTGTACGTTATACGCTGTACGTTATACGTTATACGTTATACGTTATACGTTATACGTTATACGTTATATGTTATACGTTATACGTTATACGTTATACGTTATACGTTATACGTTATACGTTATACGTTATACGTTATACGGTATACGTTATACCTTATACGTTGTACGTTATACGCTGTACGTTATACGCTATACGTTATACGCTGTACGTTATACGCTGTACGTTATACGTTATACGTTGTACGTTATAGGTTATACGTTATACGTTGTACGTTATACGTTGTACATTGTACGTTATACGTTGTACGTTATACGTTGTACGTTATGCGTTGTTCGTTATACGTTGTACGTTATACGTTATACGTTATACGTTGTACGTTATACGTTATACGTTATACGTTATACGTTATACGCTGTACGTTATACGCTGTACGTTATACGTTATACGTTATACGTTATACGTTGCACGTTATACGCTGTACGTTATACGCTGTACGTTATACGTTATACGTTATACGTTACACGTTGTACGTTGTACGTTATACGTTATACGCTGTACGTTATACGTTACACGTTGTACGTTGTACGTTATACGTTGTACGTTATACGTTGTACATTGTACGTTATACGTTGTACGTTATACGTTGTACGTTATGCGTTGTTCGTTATACGTTATACGCTGTACGTTATACGTTATACGTTATACGTTATACGCAATACGTTATACGTTATACGTTATACGTTATACGTTATACGTTATACGTTATACGTTATACGTTATACGTTATACGTTATACGTTATACGTTATACGTTAAACGTTATACGCTGTACGTTATAAGTTATACGTTATACGTTACACGTTGTACGTTGTACGTTATACGTTATACGCTGTACGTTATACGTTACACGTTGTACGTTGTACGTTATACGTTGTACGTTATACGTTGTACATTGTACGTTATACGTTGTACTTTATACGTTGTACGTTATGCGTTGTTCGTTATACGTTGTACGTTATACGTTATACGTTATACGTTATACGTTATACGTTATACGTTATACGTTATACGTTTTACGTTATACGTTATACGTTATACGTTATACGTTATACGTTATACGTTATACGTTATACGTTATACGTTATACGTTATACGTTATACGTTATACGTTATACGTTATACGTTATACGTTATACGTTATACGTTATACGTTATACGTTATACGTTATACGTTATACGTTATACGTTATACGTTATACGTTATACGTTATACGTTATACGTTATACGTTATACGTTATACGTTATACGTTATACGTTATACGTTATACGTTATACGTTATACGTTATACGTTACACGTTGTACGTTGTACGTTATACGTTATACGTTATACGCTGTACGTTATACGTTATACGTTATACGTTATACGTTGCACGTTATACGCTGTACGTTATACGCTGTACGTTATACGTTATACGTTATACGTTATACGTTATACGTTATACGTTATACGTTATACGTTATACGTTATACGTACAACGTTATACGCTGTACGTTATACGTTACATGTTGTACGGTGTACGTTATACGTTGTACGTTATACGTTGTACGTTATACGTTGTACGTTATACGTTGTATGTTATACGTTATACGCTGTACGTTATACGTTATACGTTGTACGTTATACGTTATACGTTATACGTTATACGTTATACGCTGTACGTTATACGCTGTACGTTATACGTTATACGTTATACGTTATACGCAATACGTTATACGTTATACGTTATACGTTATACGTTATACGTTATACGTTATACGTTATACGTTATACGTTATACGTTATACGTTATACGTTATACGTTATACGTTATACGTTATACGTTATACGTTAAACGTTATACGCTGTACGTTATAAGTTATACGTTATACGTTACACGTTGTACGTTGTACGTTATACGTTATACGCTGTACGTTATACGTTACACGTTGTACGTTGTACGTTATACGTTGTACGTTATACGTTGTACATTGTACGTTATACGTTGTACTTTATACGTTGTACGTTATGCGTTGTTCGTTATACGTTGTACGTTATACGTTATACGTTATACGTTATACGTTATACGTTATACGTTATACGTTTTACGTTATACGTTATACGTTATACGTTATACGTTATACGTTATACGTTATACGTTATACGTTATACGTTATACGTTATACGTTATACGTTATACGTTATACGTTATACGTTATACGTTATACGTTATACGTTATACGTTATACGTTATACGTTATACGTTATACGTTATACGTTATACGTTATACGTTATACGTTATACGTTATACGTTATACGTTATACGTTATACGTTATACGTTATACGTTATACGTTATACGTTATACGTTACACGTTGTACGTTGTACGTTATACGTTATACGTTATACGCTGTACGTTATACGTTATACGTTATACGTTATACGTTATACGTTATACGTTATACGTTATACGTTATACGTTATACGTTATACGTTATACGTTATACGTTATACGTTATACGTTATACGTTATACGTTATACGTTATACGTTATACGTTATACGTTATACGTTATACGTTATACGTTATACGTTATACGTTATACGTTATACGTTATACGTTATACGTTATACGTTATACGTTATACGTTATACGTTATACGTTATACGTTTTACGTTATACGTTATAGGTTATACGTTATACGTCATACGTTATACGTTATACGTTATACGTTATACGTTATACGTTATACGTTATAGGTTATACGTTATACGTCATACGTTATACGTTATACGTTATACGTTATACGTTATACGTTATACGTTATACGTTGCACGTTATACGCTGTACGTTATACGCTGTACGTTATACGTTATACGTTATACGTTATACGTTGTACGTTATACGCTGTACGTTATACCTTATACGTTATACGTTATACGCTGTACGTTATACGCTGTACGTTATACGTTATACGTTATACGTTATACGTTATACGTTATACGTTATACGTTATACGTTATACGTTATACGTTATACGTTATACGTTATACGTTATACGTTATACGTTATACGTTATACGTTATACGTTACACGTTGTACGTTGTACGTTATACGTTGTACATTATACGTTGTACGTTATACGTTATACGCTGTACGTTATACGTTATACGTTACATGTTGTACGGTGTACGTTATACGTTGTACGTTATACGTTGTACGTTATACGTTGTACGTTATACGTTGTATGTTATACGTTATACGCTGTACGTTATACGTTATACGTTGTACGTTATACGTTATACGTTATACGTTATACGCAATACGTTATACGTTATACGTTATACGTTATACGTTATACGTTATACGTTATACGTTATACGTTGTACGTTATACGCTGTACGTTGTACGTTGTACGTTATACGTTATACGTTATACGTTATACGTTATACGTTATACGTTATACGTTATACGTTATACGTTGTACGTTATACACTGTACGTTGTACGTTGTACGTTATACGTTGTACATTATACGTTGTACGTTATACGTTATACGCTGTACGTTATACGTTATACGTTACATGTTGTACGGTGTACGTTATACGTTGTACGTTATATGTTGTACGTTATACGTTGTACGTTATACGTTGTATGTTATACGTTATACGCTGTACGTTATACGTTATACGTTGTACGTTATACGTTATACGTTATACGTTATACGTTATACGCTGTACGTTATACGCTGTATGTTATACGTTATACGTTATACGTTATACGTTGCACGTTATACGCTGTACGTTATACGCTGTACGTTATACGTTATACGTTATACGTTATACGTTGTACGTTATACGCTGTACGTTATACCTTATACGTTATACGTTATACGCTGTACGTTATACGCTGTACGTTATACGTTATACGTTATACGTTATACGTTATACGTTATACGTTATACGTTATACGTTATACGTTATACGTTATACGTTATACGTTATACGTTATACGTTATACGTTATACGTTATACGTTATACGTTACACGTTGTACGTTGTACGTTATACGTTGTACATTATACGTTGTACGTTATACGTTATACGCTGTACGTTATACGTTATACGTTACATGTTGTACGGTGTACGTTATACGTTGTACGTTATACGTTGTACGTTATACGTTGTACGTTATACGTTGTATGTTATACGTTATACGCTGTACGTTATACGTTATACGTTGTACGTTATACGTTATACGTTATACGTTATACGTTATACGCTGTACGTTATAGGCTGTACGTTATACGTTATACGTTATACGTTATACGTTGCACGTTATACGCTGTACGTTATACGCTGTACGTTATACGTTATACGTTATACGTTATACGTTATACGTTATACGTTATACGTTATACGTTATACGTTATACGTTATACGTTCAACGTTATACGCTGTACGTTATACGTTACATGTTGTACGGTGTACGTTATACGTTGTACGTTATACGTTGTACGTTATACGTTGTACGTTATACGTTGTATGTTATACGTTATACGCTGTACGTTATACGTTATACGTTGTACGTTGTACGTTATACGTTATACGTTATACGTTATACGTTATACGCTGTACGTTATACGCTGTACGTTATACGTTATACGTTATACGTTATACGCAATACGTTATACGTTATACGTTATACGTTATACGTTATACGTTATACGTTATACGTTATACGTTATACGTTATACGTTATACGTTTTACGTTATACGTTATACGTTATACGTTATACGTTATACGTTATACGTTATACGTTATACGTTATACGTTATACGTTATACGTTATACGCTGTACGTTATACGTTATACGTTATACGTTATACGTTATACGTTATACGTTATACGTTATACGTTATACGTTATACGTTATACGTTATACGTTATACGTTATACGTTATACGTTATACGTTATACGTTATACGTTATACGTTATACGTTATACGTTACACGTTGTACGTTGTACGTTATACGTTATACGTTATACGCTGTACGTTATACGTTATACGTTATACGTTATACGTTATACGTTATACGTTATACGTTATACGTTATACGTTATACGTTATACGTTATACGTTATACGTTATACGTTATACGTTATACGTTATACGTTATACGTTATACGTTATACGTTATACGTTATACGTTATACGTTATACGTTATACGTTATACGTTATACGTTATACGTTATACGTTATACGTTATACGTTATACGTTACACGTTGTACGTTGTACGTTATACGTTATACGTTATACGCTGTACGTTATACGTTATACGTTATACGTTATACGTTGCACGTTATACGCTGTACGTTATACGCTGTACGTTATACGTTATACGTTATACGTTATACGTTATACGTTATACGTTATACGTTATACGTTATACGTTATACGTTCAACGTTATACGCTGTACGTTATACGTTACATGTTGTACGGTGTACGTTATACGTTGTACGTTATACGTTGTACGTTATACGTTGTACGTTATACGTTGTATGTTATACGTTATACGCTGTACGTTATACGTTATACGTTGTACGTTATACGTTATACGTTATACGTTATACGTTATACGCTGTACGTTATACGCTGTACGTTATACGTTATACGTTATACGTTATACGCAATACGTTATACGTTATACGTTATACGTTATACGTTATACGTTATACGTTATACGTTATACGTTATACGTTATACGTTATACGTTATACGTTATACGTTATACGTTATACGTTATACGTTATACGTTAAACGTTATACGCTGTACGTTATAAGTTATACGTTATACGTTACACGTTGTACGTTGTACGTTATACGTTATACGCTGTACGTTATACGTTACACGTTGTACGTTGTACGTTATACGTTGTACGTTATACGTTGTACATTGTACGTTATACGTTGTACTTTATACGTTGTACGTTATGCGTTGTTCGTTATACGTTGTACGTTATACGTTATACGTTATACGTTATACGTTATACGTTATACGTTTTACGTTATACGTTATACGTTATACGTTATACGTTATACGTTATACGTTATACGTTATACGTTATACGTTATACGTTATACGTTATACGTTATACGTTATACGTTATACGTTATACGTTATACGTTATACGTTATACGTTATACGTTATACGTTATACGTTATACGTTATACGTTATACGTTATACGTTATACGTTATACGTTATACGTTATACGTTATACGTTATACGTTATACGTTATACGTTATACGTTATACGTTACACGTTGTACGTTGTACGTTGTACGTTATACGTTATACGCTGTACGTTATACGTTATACGTTATACGTTATACGTTATACGTTATACGTTATACGTTATACGTTATACGTTATACGTTATACGTTATACGTTATACGTTATACGTTACACGTTGTACGTTGTACGTTATACGTTGTACATTATACGTTGTACGTTATACGTTATACGCTGTACGTTATACGTTATACGTTACATGTTGTACGGTGTACGTTATACGTTGTACGTTATACGTTGTACGTTATACGTTGTACGTTATACGTTGTACGTTATACGTTATACGTTGCACGTTATACGCTGTACGTTATACGCTGTACGTTATACGTTATACGTTATACGTTATACGTTGTACGTTATACGCTGTACGTTATACCTTATACGTTATACGTTATACGCTGTACGTTATACGCTGTACGTTATACGTTATACGTTATACGTTATACGTTATACGTTATACGTTATATGTTATACGTTATACGTTATACGTTATACGTTATACGTTATACGTTATACGTTATACGTTATACGGTATACGTTATACCTTATACGTTGTACGTTATACGCTGTACGTTATACGCTATACGTTATACGCTGTACGTTATACGCTGTACGTTATACGTTATACGTTGTACGTTATAGGTTATACGTTATACGTTGTACGTTATACGTTGTACATTGTACGTTATACGTTGTACGTTATACGTTGTACGTTATGCGTTGTTCGTTATACGTTGTACGTTATACGTTATACGTTATACGTTGTACGTTATACGTTATACGTTATACGTTATACGTTATACGCTGTACGTTATACGCTGTACGTTATACGTTATACGTTATACGTTATACGTTGCACGTTATACGCTGTACGTTATACGCTGTACGTTATACGTTATACGTTATACGTTACACGTTGTACGTTGTACGTTATACGTTATACGCTGTACGTTATACGTTACACGTTGTACGTTGTACGTTATACGTTGTACGTTATACGTTGTACATTGTACGTTATACGTTGTACGTTATACGTTGTACGTTATGCGTTGTTCGTTATACGTTGTACGTTATACGTTATACGTTATACGTTATACGTTATACGTTATACGTTATATGTTATACGTTTTACGTTATACGTTATACGTTATACGTTATACGTTATACGTTATACGTTATACGTTATACGTTATACGTTATACGTTATACGTTATACGTTATACGCAATACGTTATACGTTATACGTTATACGTTATACGTTATACGTTATACGTTATACGTTATACGTTATACGTTATACGTTATACGTTATACGTTATACGTTATACGTTATACGTTATACGTTACACGTTATACCTTATACGTTGTACGTTATACGCTGTACGTTATACGCTGTACGTTATACGCTGTACGTTATACGTTGTACGTTATAGGTTATACGTTATACGTTGTACGTTATACGTTGTACATTGTACGTTATACGTTGTACGTTATACGTTGTACGTTATGCGTTGTTCGTTATACGTTGTACGTTATACGTTATACGTTATACGTTGTACGTTATACGTTATACGTTATACGTTATACGTTATACGCTGTACGTTATACGCTGTACGTTATACGTTATACGTTATACGTTATACGTTGCACGTTATACGCTGTACGTTATACGCTGTACTTATACGTTATACGTTATACGTTACACGTTGTACGTTGTACGTTATACGTTATACGCTGTACGTTATACGTTACACGTTGTACGTTGTACGTTATACGTTGTACGTTATACGTTGTACATTGTGCGTTATACGTTGTACGTTATACGTTGTACGTTATGCGTTGTTCGTTATACGTTGTACGTTATACGTTATACGTTATACGTTATACGTCATACGTTATACGTTATACGTTATACGTTTTACGTTATACGTTATACGTTATACGTTATACGTTATACGTTATACGTTATACGTTATACGTTATACGTTATACGTTATACGTTATACGTTATACGTTATACGCAATACGTTATACGTTATACGTTATACGTTATACGTTATACGTTATACGTTATACGTTATACGTTATACGTTAAACGTTATACGCTGTACGTTATACGTTATACGTTATACGTTACACGTTGTACGTTGTACGTTATACGTTATACGCTGTACGTTATACGTTACACGTTGTACGTTGTACGTTATACGTTGTACGTTATACGTTGTACATTGTACGTTATACGTTGTACGTTATACGTTATACGTTATACGTTATACGTTATACGTTATACGTTATACGTTATACGTTATACGTTATACGTTATACGTTATACGTTATACGTTATACGTTATACGTTATACGTTATACGTTATACCTTATACGTTGTACGTTATACGCTGTACGTTATACGCTGTACGTTATACGCTGTACGTTATACGCTGTACGTTATACGTTATACGTTGTACGTTATAGGTTATACGTTATACGTTGTACGTTATACGTTGTACATTGTACGTTATACGTTGTACGTTATACGTTGTACGTTATGCGTTGTTCGTTATACGTTGTACGTTATACGTTATACGTTATACGTTGTACGTTATACGTTATACGTTATACGTTATACGTTATACGCTGTACGTTATACGCTGTACGTTATACGTTATACGTTATACGTTATACGTTGCACGTTATACGCTGTACGTTATACGCTGTACGTTATACGTTATACGTTATACGTTACACGTTGTACGTTGTACGTTATACGTTATACGCTGTACGTTATACGTTACACGTTGTACGTTGTACGTTATACGTTGTACGTTATACGTTGTACATTGTACGTTATACGTTGTACGTTATACGTTGTACGTTATGCGTTGTTCGTTATACGTTGTACGTTATACGTTATACGTTATACGTTATACGTTATACGTTATACGTTATACGTTATACGTTTTACGTTATACGTTATACGTTATACGTTATACGTTATACGTTATACGTTATACGTTATACGTTATACGTTATACGCAATACGTTATACGTTATACGTTATACGTTATACGTTATACGTTATACGTTATACGTTATACGTTATACGTTATACGTTATACGTTATACGTTATACGTTATACGTTATACGTTATACGTTACACGTTATACCTTATACGTTGTACGTTATACGCTGTACGTTATACGCTGTACGTTATACGCTGTACGTTATACGTTGTACGTTATAGGTTATACGTTATACGTTGTACGTTATACGTTGTACATTGTACGTTATACGTTGTACGTTATACGTTGTACGTTATGCGTTGTTCGTTATACGTTGTACGTTATACGTTATACGTTATACGTTATACGTTGTACGTTATACGTTGTACATTGTGCGTTATACGTTGTACGTTATACGTTGTACGTTATGCGTTGTTCGTTATACGTTGTACGTTATACGTTATACGTTATACGTTATACGTTATACGTTATACGTTATACGTTATACGTTTTACGTTATACGTTATACGTTATACGTTATACGTTATACGTTATACGTTATACGTTATACGTTATACGTTATACGTTATACGTTACACGTTGTACGTTGTACGTTATACGTTATACGTTATACGCTGTACGTTATACGTTATACGTTATACGTTATACGTTATACGTTATACGTTATACGTTATACGTTATACGTTATACGTTATACGTTATACGTTATACGTTATACGTTATACGTTATACGTTATACGTTATACGTTATACGTTATACGTTATACGTTATACGTTATACGTTATACGTTATACGTTATACGTTATACGTTATACGTTATACGTTTTACGTTATACGTTATAGGTTATACGTTATACGTCATACGTTATACGTTATACGTTATACGTTATACGTTATACGTTATACGTTATACGTTATACGTTATACGTTATACGTTATACGTTATACGTTATACGTTATACGTTATACGTTATACGTTATACGTTATACGTTATACGTTATACGTTATACGTTATACGTTATACGTTATACGTTATACGTTATACGTTATACGTTATACGTTATACGTTATACGTTATACGTTATACGTTATACGTTATACGTTATACGTTATACGTTATACGTTATACGTTATACGTTATACGTTATACGTTATACGTTATACGTTATACGTTATACGTTATACGTTATACGTTATACGTTATACGTTATACGTTATACGTTATACGTTATACGTTACACGTTGTACGTTATACGTTATACGTTATACGTTATACGTTATACGTTATACGTTATACGTTATACGTTATACGTTATACGTTATACGTTATACGTTATACGTTATACGTTATACGTTATACGTTATACGTTATACGTTATACGTTATACGTTATACGTTATACGTTATACGTTATACGTTATACGTTATACGTTATACGTTATACGTTATACGTTATACGTTATACGTTATACGTTATACGTTATACGTTATACGTTATACGTTATACGTTATACGTTATACGTTATACGTTATACGTTATACGTTATACGTTATACGTTATACGTTATACGTTATACGTTATACGTTATACGTTATACGTTATACGTTATACGTTATACGTTATACGTTATACGTTACACGTTGTACGTTGTACGTTATACGTTGTACATTATACGTTGTACGTTATACGTTATACGCTGTACGTTATACGTTATACGTTACATGTTGTACGGTGTACGTTATACGTTGTACGTTATACGTTGTACGTTATACGTTGTACGTTATACGTTGTACGTTATACGTTATACGTTGCACGTTATACGCTGTACGTTATACGCTGTACGTTATACGTTATACGTTATACGTTATACGTTGTACGTTATACGCTGTACGTTATACCTTATACGTTATACGTTATACGCTGTACGTTATACGCTGTACGTTATACGTTATACGTTATACGTTATACGTTATACGTTATACGTTATACGTTATACGTTATACGTTATACGTTATACGTTATACGTTATACGTTATACGTTATACGTTATACGTTATACGTTATACGTTATACCTTATACGTTGTACGTTATACGCTGTACGTTATACGCTATACGTTATACGCTGTACGTTATACGCTGTACGTTATACGTTATACGTTGTACGTTATAGGTTATACGTTATACGTTGTACGTTATACGTTGTACATTGTACGTTATACGTTGTACGTTATACGTTGTACGTTATGCGTTGTTCGTTATACGTTGTACGTTATACGTTATACGTTATACGTTGTACGTTATACGTTATACGTTATACGTTATACGTTATACGCTGTACGTTATACGCTGTACGTTATACGTTATACGTTATACGTTATACGTTGCACGTTATACGCTGTACGTTATACGCTGTACGTTATACGTTATACGTTATACGTTACACGTTGTACGTTGTACGTTATACGTTATACGCTGTACGTTATACGTTACACGTTGTACGTTGTACGTTATACGTTGTACGTTATACGTTGTACATTGTACGTTATACGTTGTACGTTATACGTTGTACGTTATGCGTTGTTCGTTATACGTTGTACGTTATACGTTATACGTTATACGTTATACGTTATACGTTATACGTTATATGTTATACGTTTTACGTTATACGTTATACGTTATACGTTATACGTTATACGTTATACGTTATACGTTATACGTTATACGTTATACGTTATACGTTATACGCAATACGTTATACGTTATACGTTATACGTTATACGTTATACGTTATACGTTATACGTTATACGTTATACGTTATACGTTATACGTTATACGTTATACGTTATACGTTATACGTTACACGTTATACCTTATACGTTGTACGTTATACGCTGTACGTTATACGCTGTACGTTATACGCTGTACGTTATACGTTGTACGTTATAGGTTATACGTTATACGTTGTACGTTATACGTTGTACATTGTACGTTATACGTTGTACGTTATACGTTGTACGTTATGCGTTGTTCGTTATACGTTGTACGTTATACGTTATACGTTATACGTTGTACGTTATACGTTATACGTTATACGTTATACGTTATACGCTGTACGTTATACGCTGTACGTTATACGTTATACGTTATACGTTATACGTTGCACGTTATACGCTGTACGTTATACGCTGTACGTTATACGTTATACGTTATACGTTACACGTTGTACGTTGTACGTAATACGTTATACGCTGTACGTTATACGTTACACGTTGTACGTTGTACGTTATACGTTGTACGTTATACGTTGTACATTGTGCGTTATACGTTGTACGTTATACGTTGTACGTTATGCGTTGTTCGTTATACGTTGTACGTTATACGTTATACGTTATACGTTATACGTCATACGTTATACGTTATACGTTATACGTTTTACGTTATACGTTATACGTTATACGTTATACGTTATACGTTATACGTTATACGTTATACGTTATACGTTATACGTTATACGTTATACGTTATACGTTATACGCAATACGTTATACGTTATACGTTATACGTTATACGTTATACGTTATACGTTATACGTTATACGTTATACGTTAAACGTTATACGCTGTACGTTATACGTTATACGTTATACGTTACACGTTGTACGTTGTACGTTATACGTTATACGCTGTACGTTATACGTTACACGTTGTACGTTGTACGTTATACGTTGTACGTTATACGTTGTACATTGTACGTTATACGTTGTACGTTATACGTTATACGTTATACGTTATACGTTATACGTTATACGTTATACGTTATACGTTATACGTTATACGTTATACGTTATACGTTATACGTTATACGTTATACGTTATACGTTATACGTTATACCTTATACGTTGTACGTTATACGCTGTACGTTATACGCTGTACGTTATACGCTGTACGTTATACGCTGTACGTTATACGTTATACGTTGTACGTTATAGGTTATACGTTATACGTTGTACGTTATACGTTGTACATTGTACGTTATACGTTGTACGTTATACGTTGTACGTTATGCGTTGTTCGTTATACGTTGTACGTTATACGTTATACGTTATACGTTGTACGTTATACGTTATACGTTATACGTTATACGTTATACGCTGTACGTTATACGCTGTACGTTATACGTTATACGTTATACGTTATACGTTGCACGTTATACGCTGTACGTTATACGCTGTACGTTATACGTTATACGTTATACGTTACACGTTGTACGTTGTACGTTATACGTTATACGCTGTACGTTATACGTTACACGTTGTACGTTGTACGTTATACGTTGTACGTTATACGTTGTACATTGTACGTTATACGTTGTACGTTATACGTTGTACGTTATGCGTTGTTCGTTATACGTTGTACGTTATACGTTATACGTTATACGTTATACGTTATACGTTATATGTTATACGTTTTACGTTATACGTTATACGTTATACGTTATACGTTATACGTTATACGTTATACGTTATACGTTATACGTTATACGCAATACGTTATACGTTATACGTTATACGTTATACGTTATACGTTATACGTTATACGTTATACGTTATACGTTATACGTTATACGTTATACGTTATACGTTATACGTTATACGTTATACGTTATACCTTATACGTTGTACGTTATACGCTGTACGTTATACGCTGTACGTTATACGCTGTACGTTATACGTTGTACGTTATAGGTTATACGTTATACGTTGTACGTTATACGTTGTACATTGTACGTTATACGTTGTACGTTATACGTTGTACGTTATGCGTTGTTCGTTATACGTTGTACGTTATACGTTATACGTTATACGTTATACGTTATACGTTATACGTTGTACATTGTGCGTTATACGTTGTACGTTATACGTTGTACGTTATGCGTTGTTCGTTATACGTTGTACGTTATACGTTATACGTTATACGTTATACGTTATACGTTATACGTTATACGTTATACGTTTTACGTTATACGTTATACGTTATACGTTATACGTTATACGTTATACGTTATACGTTATACGTTATACGTTATACGTTATACGTTATACGTTATACGTTATACGTTATACGTTATACGCAATACGTTATACGTTATACGTTATACGTTATACGTTATACGTTATACGTTATACGTTATACGTTATACGTTAAACGTTATACGCTGTACGTTATACGTTATACGTTATACGTTACACGTTGTACGTTGTACGTTATACGTTATACGCTGTACGTTATACGTTACACGTTGTACGTTGTACGTTATACGTTGTACGTTATACGTTGTACATTGTACGTTATACGTTGTACGTTATACGTTATACGTTATACGTTATACGTTATACGTTATACGTTATACGTTATACGTTATACGTTATACGTTATACGTTATACGTTATACGTTATACGTTATACGTTATACGTTATACGTTATACCTTATACGTTGTACGTTATACGCTGTACGTTATACGCTGTACGTTATACGCTGTACGTTATACGCTGTACGTTATACGTTATACGTTGTACGTTATAGGTTATACGTTATACGTTGTACGTTATACGTTGTACATTGTACGTTATACGTTGTACGTTATACGTTGTACGTTATGCGTTGTTCGTTATACGTTGTACGTTATACGTTATACGTTATACGTTGTACGTTATACGTTATACGTTATACGTTATACGTTATACGCTGTACGTTATACGCTGTACGTTATACGTTATACGTTATACGTTATACGTTGCACGTTATACGCTGTACGTTATACGCTGTACGTTATACGTTATACGTTATACGTTACACGTTGTACGTTGTACGTTATACGTTATACGCTGTACGTTATACGTTACACGTTGTACGTTGTACGTTATACGTTGTACGTTATACGTTGTACATTGTACGTTATACGTTGTACGTTATACGTTGTACGTTCTGCGTTGTTCGTTATACGTTGTACGTTATACGTTATACGTTATACGTTATACGTTATACGTTATACGTTATACGTTATATGTTATACGTTTTACGTTATACGTTATACGTTATACGTTATACGTTATACGTTATACGTTATACGTTATACGTTATACGTTATACGTTATACGTTATACGCAATACGTTATACGTTATACGTTATACGTTATACGTTATACGTTATACGTTATACGTTATACGTTATACGTTATACGTTATACGTTATACGTTATACGTTATACGTTACACGTTATACCTTATACGTTGTACGTTATACGCTGTACGTTATACGCTGTACGTTATACGTTATACGTTATACGTTATACGTTATACGTTATACGTTATACCTTATACGTTGTACGTTATACGCTGTACGTTATACGCTGTACGTTATACGCTGTACGTTATACGCTGTACGTTATACGTTATACGTTGTACGTTATAGGTTATACGTTATACGTTGTACGTTATACGTTGTACATTGTACGTTATACGTTGTACGTTATACGTTGTACGTTATGCGTTGTTCGTTATACGTTGTACGTTATACGTTATACGTTATACGTTGTACGTTATACGTTATACGTTATACGTTATACGTTATACGCTGTACGTTATACGCTGTACGTTATACGTTATACGTTATACGTTATACGTTGCACGTTATACGCTGTACGTTATACGCTGTACGTTATACGTTATACGTTATACGTTACACGTTGTACGTTGTACGTTATACGTTATACGCTGTACGTTATACGTTACACGTTGTACGTTGTACGTTATACGTTGTACGTTATACGTTGTACATTGTACGTTATACGTTGTACGTTATACGTTGTACGTTATGCGTTGTTCGTTATACGTTGTACGTTATACGTTATACGTTATACGTTATACGTTATACGTTATATGTTATACGTTTTACGTTATACGTTATACGTTATACGTTATACGTTATACGTTATACGTTATACGTTATACGTTATACGTTATACGCAATACGTTATACGTTATACGTTATACGTTATACGTTATACGTTATACGTTATACGTTATACGTTATACGTTATACGTTATACGTTATACGTTATACGTTATACGTTATACGTTATACGTTACACGTTATACCTTATACGTTGTACGTTATACGCTGTACGTTATACGCTGTACGTTATACGCTGTACGTTATACGTTGTACGTTATAGGTTATACGTTATACGTTGTACGTTATACGTTGTACATTGTACGTTATACGTTGTACGTTATACGTTGTACGTTATGCGTTGTTCGTTATACGTTGTACGTTATACGTTATACGTTATACGTTATACGTTGTACGTTATACGTTGTACATTGTACGTTATACGTTGTACGTTATACGTTGTACGTTATGCGTTGTTCGTTATACGTTGTACGTTATACGTTATACGTTATACGTTATACGTTATACGTTATACGTTATACGTTATACGTTTTACGTTATACGTTATACGTTATACGTTATACGTTATACGTTATACGTTATACGTTATACGTTATACGTTATACGTTATACGTTATACGTTATACGTTATACGTTATACGTTATACGCAATACGTTATACGTTATACGTTATACGTTATACGTTATACGTTATACGTTATACGTTATACGTTATACGTTAAACGTTATACGCTGTACGTTATACGTTATACGTTATACGTTACACGTTGTACGTTGTACGTTATACGTTATACGCTGTACGTTATACGTTACACGTTGTACGTTGTACGTTATACGTTGTACGTTATACGTTGTACATTGTACGTTATACGTTGTACGTTATACGTTATACGTTATACGTTATACGTTATACGTTATACGTTATACGTTATACGTTATACGTTATACGTTATACGTTATACGTTATACGTTATACGTTATACGTTATACGTTATACGTTATACGTTATACGTTATACCTTATACGTTGTACGTTATACGCTGTACGTTATACGCTGTACGTTATACGCTGTACGTTATACGCTGTACGTTATACGTTATACGTTGTACGTTATAGGTTATACGTTATACGTTGTACGTTATACGTTGTACATTGTACGTTATACGTTGTACGTTATACGTTGTACGTTATGCGTTGTTCGTTATACGTTGTACGTTATACGTTATACGTTATACGTTGTACGTTATACGTTATACGTTATACGTTATACGTTATACGCTGTACGTTATACGCTGTACGTTATACGTTATACGTTATACGTTATACGTTGCACGTTATACGCTGTACGTTATACGCTGTACGTTATACGTTATACGTTATACGTTACACGTTGTACGTTGTACGTTATACGTTATACGCTGTACGTTATACGTTACACGTTGTACGTTGTACGTTATACGTTGTACGTTATACGTTGTACATTGTACGTTATACGTTGTACGTTATACGTTGTACGTTCTGCGTTGTTCGTTATACGTTGTACGTTATACGTTATACGTTATACGTTATACGTTATACGTTATACGTTATACGTTATATGTTATACGTTTTACGTTATACGTTATACGTTATACGTTATACGTTATACGTTATACGTTATACGTTATACGTTATACGTTATACGTTATACGTTATACGCAATACGTTATACGTTATACGTTATACGTTATACGTTATACGTTATACGTTATACGTTATACGTTATACGTTATACGTTATACGTTATACGTTATACGTTATACGTTACACGTTATACCTTATACGTTGTACGTTATACGCTGTACGTTATACGCTGTACGTTATACGCTGTACGTTATACGTTGTACGTTATAGGTTATACGTTATACGTTGTACGTTATACGTTGTACATTGTACGTTATACGTTGTACGTTATACGTTGTACGTTATGCGTTGTTCGTTATACGTTGTACGTTATACGTTATACGTTATACGTTGTACGTTATACGTTATACGTTATACGTTATACGTTATACGCTGTACGTTATACGCTGTACGTTATACGTTATACGTTATACGTTATACGTTGCACGTTATACGCTGTACGTTATACGCTGTACGTTATACGTTATACGTTATACGTTACACGTTGTACGTTGTACGTTATACGTTATACGCTGTACGTTATACGTTACACGTTGTACGTTGTACGTTATACGTTGTACGTTATACGTTGTACATTGTGCGTTATACGTTGTACGTTATACGTTGTACGTTATGCGTTGTTCGTTATACGTTGTACGTTATACGTTATACGTTATACGTTATACGTTATACGTTATACGTTATACGTTATACGTTTTACGTTATACGTTATACGTTATACGTTATACGTTATACGTTATACGTTATACGTTATACGTTATACGTTATACGTTATACGTTATACGTTATATGTTATACGCAATACGTTATACGTTATACGTTATACGTTATACGTTATACGTTATACGTTATACGTTATACGTTAAACGTTATACGCTGTACGTTATACGTTATACGTTATACGTTACACGTTGTACGTTGTACGTTATACGTTATACGCTGTACGTTATACGTTACACGTTGTACGTTGTACGTTATACGTTGTACGTTATACGTTGTACATTGTACGTTATACGTTGTACGTTATACGTTGTACGTTATGCGTTGTTCGTTATACGTTGTACGTTATACGTTATACGTTATACGTTATACGTTATACGTTATACGTTATACGTTATACGTTATACGTTATACGTTTTACGTTTTACGTTATACGTTATACGTTATACGTTATACGTTATACGTTATACGTTATACGTTATACGTTATACGTTATACGTTAGACGTTATACGTTATACGTTATACGTTATACGTTATACGTTATACGTTATACGTTATACGTTATACGTTATACGTTATACGTTATACGTTATACGTTATACGTTATACGTTATACGTTATACGTTATACGTTATACGTTATACGTTATACGTTATACGTTATACGTTATACGTTATACGTTATACGTTATACGTTATACGTTATACGTTGCACGTTGTACGATGTACGTTATACGCTGTACGTTATACGTTATACGTTATACGTTATACGTTACACGTTGTACGTTGTACGTTATACGTTATACGCTGTACGTTATACGTTATACGTTATACGTTATACGTTATACGTTACACGTTGTACGTTGTACGTTATACGTTATACGCTGTACGTTATACGTTACACGTTGTACGTTGTACGTTATACGTTGTACGTTATACGTTGTACATTGTACGTTATACGTTGTACGTTATACGTTGTACGTTATGCGTTGTTCGTTATACGTTGTACGTTATACGTTATACGTTATACGTTATACGTTATACGTTATACGTTATACGTTATACGTTATACGTTATACGTTATACGTTATACGTTATACGTTATACGTTATACGTTATACGTTATACGTTATACGTTATACGTTATACGTTATACGTTATACGTTATACGTTATACGTTATACGTTATACGTTATACGTTATACGTTATACGTTATACGTTATACGTTATACGTTATACGTTATACGTTATACGTTATACGTTATACGTTATACGTTATACGTTATACGTTATACGCTATACGTTATACGTTATACGTTATACGTTATACGTTATACGTTATACGTTATACGTTATACGTTATACGTTATACGTTATACGTTATACGTTATACGTTATACGTTATACGTTATACGTTATACGTTATACGTTATACGTTATACGTTATACGTTATACGTTATACGTTATACGTTATACGTTATACGTTATACGTTATACGTTATACGTTATACGTTATACGTTATACGTTATACGTTATACGTTATACGTTATACGTTATACGTTATACGTTATACGTTATACGTTATACGTTATACGTTATACGTTATACGTTATACGTTATACGTTATACGTTATACGTTATACGTTATACGTTATACGTTATACGTTACACGTTGTACGTTGTACGTTATACGTTGTACATTATACGTTGTACGTTATACGTTATACGCTGTACGTTATACGTTATAAGTTACATGTTGTACGGTGTACGTTATACGTTGTACGTTATACGTTGTACGTTATACGTTGTACGTTATACGTTGTATGTTATACGTTATACGCTGTACGTTATACGTTATACGTTGTACGTTATACGTTATACGTTATACGTTATACGTTATACGCTGTACGTTATACGCTGTACGTTATACGTTATACGTTATACGTTATACGTTATACGTTGTACGTTATACGTTATACGTAATACGTTATACGTTATACGTTGTACGTTATACGCTGTACGTTGTACGTTGTACGTTATACGTTGTACATTATACGTTGTACGTTATACGTTATACGCTGTACGTTATACGTTATACGTTACATGTTGTACGGTGTACGTTATACGTTGTACGTTATATGTTGTACGTTATACGTTGTACGTTATACGTTGTACATTATACGTTGTACGTTATACGTTATACGCTGTACGTTATACGTTATACGTTACATGTTGTACGTTATACGTTGTATGTTATACGTTATACGCTGTACGTTATACGTTATACGTTGTACGTTATACGTTATACGTTATACGTTATACGTTATACGCTGTACGTTATACGCTGTACGTTATACGTTATACGTTATACGTTATACGTTATACGTTGTACGTTATACGTTATACGTTATACGTTATACGTTATACGTTATACGTTATACGTTATACGTTGTACGTTATACGTTATACGCTGTACGTTATACGTTATACGTTACATGTTGTACGGTGTACGTTATACGTTGTACGTTATATGTTGTACGTTATACGTTGTACGTTATACGTTGTATGTTATACGTTATACGCTGTACGTTATACGTTATACGTTGTACGTTATACGTTATACGTTATACGTTATACGTTATACGCTGTACGTTATACGCTGTATGTTATACGTTATACGTTATACGTTATACGTTGCACGTTATACGCTGTACGTTATACGCTGTACGTTATACGTTATACGTTATACGTTATACGTTGTACGTTATACGCTGTACGTTATACCTTATACGTTATACGTTATACGCTGTACGTTATACGCTGTACGTTATACGTTATACGTTATACGTTATACGTTATACGTTATACGTTATACGTTATACGTTATACGTTATACGTTATACGTTATACGTTATACGTTATACGTTATACGTTATACGTTATACGTTATACGTTACACGTTGTACGTTGTACGTTATACGTTGTACATTATACGTTGTACGTTATACGTTATACGCTGTACGTTATACGTTATACGTTACATGTTGTACGGTGTACGTTGTACGTTATACGTTGTACGTTATACGTTGTACGTTATACGTTGTATGTTATACGTTATACGCTGTACGTTATACGTTATACGTTGTACGTTATACGTTATACGTTATACGTTATACGTTATACGCTGTACGTTATACGCTGTACGTTATACGTTATACGTTATACGTTATACGTTGCACGTTATACGCTGTACGTTATACGCTGTACGTTATACGTTATACGTTATACGTTATACGTTATACGTTATACGTTATACGTTATACGTTATACGTTATACGTTATACGTTATACGTTATACGTTCAACGTTATACGCTGTACGTTATACGTTACATGTTGTACGATGTACGTTATACGTTGTACGTTATACGTTGTACGTTATACGTTGTACGTTATACGTTGTATGTTATACGTTATACGCTGTACGTTATACGTTATACGTTGTACGTTATACGTTATACGTTATACGTTATACGTTATACGCTGTACGTTATACGCTGTACGTTATACGTTATACGTTATACGTTATACGCAATACGTTATACGTTATACGTTATACGTTATACGTTATACGTTATACGTTATACGTTATACGTTATACGTTATACGTTATACGTTATACGTTATACGTTAAACGTTATACGCTGTACGTTATAAGTTATACGTTATACGTTACACGTTGTACGTTGTACGTTATACGTTATACGCTGTACGTTATACGTTACACGTTGTACGTTGTACGTTATACGTTGTACGTTATACGTTGTACATTGTACGTTATACGTTGTACTTTATACGTTGTACGTTATGCGTTGTTCGTTATACGTTGTACGTTATACGTTATACGTTATACGTTATACGTTATACGTTATACGTTATACGTTTTACGTTATACGTTATACGTTATACGTTATACGTTATACGTTATACGTTATACGTTATACGTTATACGTTATACGTTATACGTTATACGTTATACGTTATACGTTATACGTTATACGTTATACGTTATACGTTATACGTTATACGTTATACGTTATACGTTATACGTTATACGTTATACGTTATACGTTATACGTTATACGTTATACGTTATACGTTATACGTTATACGTTATACGTTATACGTTATACGTTATACGTTATACGTTATACGTTATACGTTATACGTTACACGTTGTACGTTGTACGTTATACGTTGTACGTTATACGCTGTACGTTATACGTTATACGTTATACGTTATACGTTGCACGTTATACGCTGTACGTTATACGCTGTACGTTATACGTTATACGTTATACGTTATACGTTATACGTTATACGTTATACGTTATACGTTATACGTTATACGTTATACGTTCAACGTTATACGCTGTACGTTATACGTTACATGTTGTACGGTGTACGTTATACGTTGTACGTTATACGTTGTACGTTATACGTTGTACGTTATACGTTGTATGTTATACGTTATACGCTGTACGTTATACGTTATACGTTGTACGTTATACGTTATACGTTATACGTTATACGTTATACGTTATACGCTGTACGTTATACGCTGTACGTTATACGTTATACGTTATACGTTATACGCAATACGTTATACGTTATACGTTATACGTTATACGTTATACGTTATACGTTATACGTTATACGTTATACGTTATACGTTATACGTTATACGTTATACGTTATACGTTATACGTTAAACGTTATACGCTGTACGTTATAAGTTATACGTTATACGTTACACGTTGTACGTTGTACGTTATACGTTATACGCTGTACGTTATACGTTACACGTTGTACGTTGTACGTTATACGTTGTACGTTATACGTTGTACATTGTACGTTATACGTTGTACTTTATACGTTGTACGTTATGCGTTGTTCGTTATACGTTGTACGTTATACGTTATACGTTATACGTTATACGTTATACGTTATACGTTTTACGTTATACGTTATACGTTATACGTATTACGTTATACGTTATACGTTATACATTATACGTTATACGTTATACGTTATACGTTATACGTTATACGTTATACGTTATACGTTATACGTTATACGTTATACGTTATACGTTATACGTTATACGTTATACGTTATACGTTATACGTTATACGTTATACGTTATACGTTATACGTTATACGTTATACGTTATACGTTACACGTTGTACGTTGTACGTTATACGTTATACGTTATACGCTGTACGTTATACGTTATACGTTATACGTTATACGTTATACGTTATACGTTATACGTTATACGTTATACGTTATACGTTATACGTTATACGTTATACGTTATACGTTATACGTTATACGTTATACGTTATACGTTATACGTTATACGTTATACGTTATACGTTATACGTTATACGTTATACGTTATACGTTATACGTTATACGTTATACGTTATACGTTATACGTTATACGTTATACGTTATACGTTATACGTTATACGTTATACGTTATACGTTATACGTTATACGTTATACGTTATACGTTATACGTTATACGTTATACGTTATACGTTATACGTTATACGTTATACGTTATACGTTATACGTTATACGTTATACGTTATACGTTATACGTTATACGTTACACGTTATACGTTATACGTTATACGTTATACGTTATACGTTATACGTTATACGTTATACGTTATACGTTATACGTTATACGTTATACGTTATACGTTATACGTTATACGTTGTACGTTATACGTTGTATGTTATACGTTATACGCTGTACGTTATACGTTATACGTTGTACGTTATACGTTATACGTTATACGTTATACGTTATACGCTGTACGTTATACGCTGTATGTTATACGTTATACGTTATACGTTATACGTTGCACGTTATACGCTGTACGTTATACGCTGTACGTTATACGTTATACGTTATACGTTATACGTTGTACGTTATACGCTGTACGTTATACCTTATACGTTATACGTTATACGCTGTACGTTATACGCTGTACGTTATACGTTATACGTTATACGTTATACGTTATACGTTATACGTTATACGTTATACGTTATACGTTATACGTTATACGTTATACGTTATACGTTATACGTTATACGTTATACGTTATACGTTATACGTTACACGTTGTACGTTGTACGTTATACGTTGTACATTATACGTTGTACGTTATACGTTATACGCTGTACGTTATACGTTATACGTTACATGTTGTACGGTGTACGTTGTACGTTATACGTTGTACGTTATACGTTGTACGTTATACGTTGTATGTTATACGTTATACGCTGTACGTTATACGTTATACGTTGTACGTTATACGTTATACGTTATACGTTATACGTTATACGCTGTACGTTATACGCTGTACGTTATACGTTATACGTTATACGTTATACGTTGCACGTTATACGCTGTACGTTATACGCTGTACGTTATACGTTATACGTTATACGTTATACGTTATACGTTATACGTTATACGTTATACGTTATACGTTATACGTTATACGTTATACGTTCAACGTTATACGCTGTACGTTATACGTTACATGTTGTACGATGTACGTTATACGTTGTACGTTATACGTTGTACGTTATACGTTGTACGTTATACGTTGTATGTTATACGTTATACGCTGTACGTTATACGTTATACGTTGTACGTTATACGTTATACGTTATACGTTATACGTTATACGCTGTACGTTATACGCTGTACGTTATACGTTATACGTTATACGTTATACGCAATACGTTATACGTTATACGTTATACGTTATACGTTATACGTTATACGTTATACGTTATACGTTATACGTTATACGTTATACGTTATACGTTATACGTTAAACGTTATACGCTGTACGTTATAAGTTATACGTTATACGTTACACGTTGTACGTTGTACGTTATACGTTATACGCTGTACGTTATACGTTACACGTTGTACGTTGTACGTTATACGTTGTACGTTATACGTTATACGTTACATGTTGTACGGTGTACGTTGTACGTTATACGTTGTACGTTATACGTTGTACGTTATACGTTGTATGTTATACGTTATACGCTGTACGTTATACGTTATACGTTGTACGTTATACGTTATACGTTATACGTTATACGTTATACGCTGTACGTTATACGCTGTACGTTATACGTTATACGTTATACGTTATACGTTGCACGTTATACGCTGTACGTTATACGCTGTACGTTATACGTTATACGTTATACGTTATACGTTATACGTTATACGTTATACGTTATACGTTATACGTTATACGTTATACGTTATACGTTCAACGTTATACGCTGTACGTTATACGTTACATGTTGTACGATGTACGTTATACGTTGTACGTTATACGTTGTACGTTATACGTTGTACGTTATACGTTGTATGTTATACGTTATACGCTGTACGTTATACGTTATACGTTGTACGTTATACGTTATACGTTATACGTTATACGTTATACGCTGTACGTTATACGCTGTACGTTATACGTTATACGTTATACGTTATACGCTGTACGTTATACGTTAAACGTTGTACGTTGTACGTTATACGTTGTACGTTATACGTTGTACATTGTACGTTATACGTTGTACTTTATACGTTGTACGTTATGCGTTGTTCGTTATACGTTGTACGTTATACGTTATACGTTATACGTTATACGTTATACGTTATACGTTTTACGTTATACGTTATACGTTATACGTATTACGTTATACGTTATACGTTATACATTATACGTTATACGTTATACGTTATACGTTATACGTTATACGTTATACGTTATACGTTATACGTTATACGTTATACGTTATACGTCATACGTTATACGTTATACGTTATACGTTATACGTTATACGTTATACGTTATACGTTATACGTTATACGTTACACGTTGTACGTTATACGTTATACGTTTTACGTTATACGTTATAGGTTATACGTTATACGTCATACGTTATACGTTATACGTTATACGTTATACGTTATACGTTATACGTTATACGTTATACGTTATACGTTATACGTTATACGTTATACGTTATACGTTATACGTTATACGTTATACGTTATACGTTATACGTTATACGTTATACGTTATACGTTATACGTTATACGTTATACGTTATACGTTATACGTTATACGTTATACGTTATACGTTATACGTTATACGTTATACGTTATACGTTATACGTTATACGTTATACGTTATACGTTATACGTTATACGTTATACGTTATACGTTATACGTTATACGTTATACGTTATACGTTATACGTTATACGTTATACGTTATACGTTATACGTTATACGTTATACGTTATACGTTATACGTTATACGTTATACGTTATACGTTATACGTTATACGTTATACGTTATACGTTATACGTTATACGTTATACGTTATACGTTATACGTTATACGTTATACGTTATACGTTATACGTTATACGTTATACGTTATACGTTATACGTTATACGTTATACGTTATACGTTATACGTTATACGTTATACGTTATACGTTATACGTTATACGTTATACGTTATACGTTATACGTTATACGTTATACGTTATACGTTATACGTTATACGTTATACGTTATACGTTATACGTTATACGTTATACGTTATACGTTATACGTTATACGTTACACGTTGTACGTTGTACGTTATACGTTGTACATTATACGTTGTACGTTATACGTTATACGCTGTACGTTATACGTTATACGTTACATGTTGTACGGTGTCCGTTATACGTTGTACGTTATACGTTGTACGTTATACGTTGTACGTTATACGTTGTACGTTATACGTTATACGTTGCACGTTATACGCTGTACGTTATACGCTGTACGTTATACGTTATACGTTATACGTTATACGTTATACGTTGTACGTTATACGCTGTACGTTATACCTTATACGTTATACGTTATACGCTGTACGTTATACGCTGTACGTTATACGTTATACGTTATACGTTATACGTTATACGTTATACGTTATACGTTATACGTTATACGTTATACGTGATACGTTATACGTTATACGTTATACGTTATACGTTATACGTTATACGTTATACGTTATACGTTATACCTTATACGTTGTACGTTATACGCTGTACGTTATACGCTGTACGTTATACGCTGTACGTTATACGCTGTACGTTATACGTTATACGTTTTACGTTATAGGTTATACGTTATACGTTGTACGTTATACGTTGTACATTGTACGTTATACGTTGTACGTTATACGTTGTACGTTATGCGTTGTTCGTTATACGTTGTACGTTATACGTTATACGTTATACGTTGTACGTTATACGTTATACGTTATACGTTATACGTTATACGCTGTACGTTATACGCTGTACGTTATACGTTATACGTTATACGTTATACGTTGAACGTTATACGCTGTACGTTATACGCTGTACGTTATACGTTATACGTTATACGTTACACGTTGTACGTTGTACGTTATACGTTATACGCTGTACGTTATACGTTACACGTTGTACGTTGTACGTTATACGTTGTACGTTATACGTTGTACATTGTACGTTATACGTTGTACGTTATACGTTGTACGTTATGCGTTGTTCGTTATACGTTGTACGTTATACGTTATACGTTATACGTTATACGTTATACGTTATACGTTATACGTTTTACGTTATACGTTATACGTTATACGTTATACGTTATACGTTATACGTTATACGTTATACGTTATACGTTATACGTTATACGCAATACGTTATACGTTATACGTTATACGTTATACGTTATACGTTATACGTTATACGTTATACGTTATACGTTATACGTTATACGTTATACGTTATACGTTATACGTTATACGTTATACGTTATACCTTATACGTTGTACGTTATACGCTGTACGTTATACGCTGTACGTTATACGCTGTACGTTATACGTTGTACGTTATAGGTTATACGTTATACGTTGTACGTTATACGTTATACGTTATACGTTATACGTTATACGCTGTACGTTATACGCTGTACGTTATACGTTATACGTTATACGTTATACGTTGCACGTTATACGCTGTACGTTATACGCTGTACGTTATACGTTATACGTTATACGTTACACGTTGTACGTTGTACGTTATACGTTATACGCTGTACGTTATACGTTACACGTTGTACGTTGTACGTTATACGTTGTACGTTATACGTTGTACATTGTACGTTATACGTTGTACGTTATACGTTGTACGTTCTGCGTTGTTCGTTATACGTTGTACGTTATACGTTATACGTTATACGTTATACGTTATACGTTATACGTTATACGTTATATGTTATACGTTTTACGTTATACGTTATACGTTATACGTTATACGTTATACGTTATACGTTATACGTTATACGTTATACGTTATACGTTATACGTTATACGCAATACGTTATACGTTATACGTTATACGTTATACGTTATACGTTATACGTTATACGTTATACGTTATACGTTATACGTTATACGTTATACGTTATACGTTATACGTTACACGTTATACCTTATACGTTGTACGTTATACGCTGTACGTTATACGCTGTACGTTATACGCTGTACGTTATACGTTGTACGTTATAGGTTATACGTTATACGTTGTACGTTATACGTTGTACATTGTACGTTATACGTTGTACGTTATACGTTGTACGTTATGCGTTGTTCGTTATACGTTGTACGTTATACGTTATACGTTATACGTTGTACGTTATACGTTATACGTTATACGTTATACGTTATACGCTGTACGTTATACGCTGTACGTTATACGTTATACGTTATACGTTATACGTTGCACGTTATACGCTGTACGTTATACGCTGTACGTTATACGTTATACGTTATACGTTACACGTTGTACGTTGTACGTTATACGTTATACGCTGTACGTTATACGTTACACGTTGTACGTTGTACGTTATACGTTGTACGTTATACGTTGTACATTGTGCGTTATACGTTGTACGTTATACGTTGTACGTTATGCGTTGTTCGTTATACGTTGTACGTTATACGTTATACGTTATACGTTATACGTTATACGTTATACGTTATACGTTATACGTTTTACGTTATACGTTATACGTTATACGTTATACGTTATACGTTATACGTTATACGTTATACGTTATACGTTATACGTTATACGTTATACGTTATATGTTATACGCAATACGTTATACGTTATACGTTATACGTTATACGTTATACGTTATACGTTATACGTTATACGTTAAACGTTATACGCTGTACGTTATACGTTATACGTTATACGTTACACGTTGTACGTTGTACGTTATACGTTATACGCTGTACGTTATACGTTACACGTTGTACGTTGTACGTTATACGTTGTACGTTATACGTTGTACATTGTACGTTATACGTTGTACGTTATACGTTGTACGTTATGCGTTGTTCGTTATACGTTATACGTTATACGTTATACGTTATACGTTATACGTTATACGTTATACGTTATACGTTATACGTTATACGTTATACGTTTTACGTTTTACGTTATACGTTATACGTTATACGTTATACGTTATACGTTATACGTTATACGTTATACGTTATACGTTATACGTTAGACGTTATACGTTATACGTTATACGTTATACGTTATACGTTATACGTTATACGTTATACGTTATACGTTATACGTTATACGTTATACGTTATACGTTATACGTTATACGTTATACGTTATACGTTATACGTTATACGTTATACGTTATACGTTATACGTTATACGTTATACGTTATACGTTATACGTTATACGTTATACGTTATACGTTGCACGTTGTACGATGTACGTTATACGCTGTACGTTATACGTTATACGTTATACGTTATACGTTACACGTTGTACGTTGTACGTTATACGTTATACGCTGTACGTTATACGTTATACGTTATACGTTATACGTTATACGTTACACGTTGTACGTTGTACGTTATACGTTATACGCTGTACGTTATACGTTACACGTTGTACGTTGTACGTTATACGTTGTACGTTATACGTTGTACATTGTACGTTATACGTTGTACGTTATACGTTGTACGTTATGCGTTGTTCGTTATACGTTGTACGTTATACGTTATACGTTATACGTTATACGTTATACGTTATACGTTATACGTTATACGTTATACGTTATACGTTATACGTTATACGTTATACGTTATACGTTATACGTTATACGTTATACGTTATACGTTATACGTTATACGTTATACGTTATACGTTATACGTTATACGTTATACGTTATACGTTATACGTTATACGTTATACGTTATACGTTATACGTTATACGTTATACGTTATACGTTATACGTTATACGTTATACGTTATACGTTATACGTTATACGTTATACGCTATACGTTATACGTTATACGTTATACGTTATACGTTATACGTTATACGTTATACGTTATACGTTATACGTTATACGTTATACGTTATACGTTATACGTTATACGTTATACGTTATACGTTATACGTTATACGTTATACGTTATACGTTATACGTTATACGTTATACGTTATACGTTATACGTTATACGTTATACGTTATACGTTATACGTTATACGTTATACGTTATACGTTATACGTTATACGTTATACGTTATACGTTATACGTTATACGTTATACGTTATACGTTATACGTTATACGTTATACGTTATACGTTATACGTTATACGTTATACGTTATACGTTATACGTTATACGTTACACGTTGTACGTTGTACGTTATACGTTGTACATTATACGTTGTACGTTATACGTTATACGCTGTACGTTATACGTTATAAGTTACATGTTGTACGGTGTACGTTATACGTTGTACGTTATACGTTGTACGTTATACGTTGTACGTTATACGTTGTATGTTATACGTTATACGCTGTACGTTATACGTTATACGTTGTACGTTATACGTTATACGTTATACGTTATACGTTATACGCTGTACGTTATACGCTGTACGTTATACGTTATACGTTATACGTTATACGTTATACGTTGTACGTTATACGTTATACGTAATACGTTATACGTTATACGTTGTACGTTATACGCTGTACGTTGTACGTTGTACGTTATACGTTGTACGTTATACGTTGTACGTTATACGTTATACGCTGTACGTTATACGTTATACGTTACATGTTGTAGGTTGTACGTTATACGTTGTACGTTATACGTTGTACATTATACGTTGTACGTTATACGTTATACGCTGTACGTTATACGTTATACGTTACATGTTGTACGTTATACGTTGTATGTTATACGTTATACGCTGTACGTTATACGTTATACGTTGTACGTTATACGTTATACGTTATACGTTATACGTTATACGCTGTACGTTATACGCTGTACGTTATACGTTATACGTTATACGTTATACGTTATACGTTGTACGTTATACGTTATACGTTATACGTTATACGTTATACGTTATACGTTGTACGTTATACGTTATACGCTGTACGTTATACGTTATACGTTACATGTTGTACGGTGTACGTTATACGTTGTACGTTATATGTTGTACGTTATACGTTGTACGTTATACGTTGTATGTTATACGTTATACGCTGTACGTTATACGTTATACGTTGTACGTTATACGTTATACGTTATACGTTATACGTTATACGCTGTACGTTATACGCTGTATGTTATACGTTATACGTTATACGTTATACGTTGCACGTTATACGCTGTACGTTATACGCTGTACGTTATACGTTATACGTTATACGTTATACGTTGTACGTTATACGCTGTACGTTATACCTTATACGTTATACGTTATACGCTGTACGTTATACGCTGTACGTTATACGTTATACGTTATACGTTATACGTTATACGTTATACGTTATACGTTATACGTTATACGTTATACGTTATACGTTATACGTTATACGTTATACGTTATACGTTATACGTTATACGTTACACGTTGTACGTTGTACGTTATACGTTGTACATTATACGTTGTACGTTATACGTTATACGCTGTACGTTATACGTTATACGTTACATGTTGTACGGTGTACGTTGTACGTTATACGTTGTACGTTATACGTTGTACGTTATACGTTGTATGTTATACGTTATACGCTGTACGTTATACGTTATACGTTGTACGTTATACGTTATACGTTATACGTTATACGTTATACGCTGTACGTTATACGCTGTACGTTATACGTTATACGTTATACGTTATACGTTGCACGTTATACGCTGTACGTTATACGCTGTACGTTATACGTTATACGTTATACGTTATACGTTATACGTTATACGTTATACGTTATACGTTATACGTTATACGTTATACGTTATACGTTATACGTTCAACGTTATACGCTGTACGTTATACGTTACATGTTGTACGATGTACGTTATACGTTGTACGTTATACGTTGTACGTTATACGTTGTACGTTATACGTTGTATGTTATACGTTATACGCTGTACGTTATACGTTATACGTTGTACGTTATACGTTATACGTTATACGTTATACGTTATACGCTGTACGTTATACGCTGTACGTTATACGTTATACGTTATACGTTATACGCAATACGTTATACGTTATACGTTATACGTTATACGTTATACGTTATACGTTATACGTTATACGTTATACGTTATACGTTATACGTTAAACGTTATACGCTGTACGTTATAAGTTATACGTTATACGTTACACGTTGTACGTTGTACGTTATACGTTACACGTTGTACGTTGTACGTTATACGTTGTACATTATACGTTGTACGTTATACGTTATACGCTGTACGTTATACGTTATACGTTACATGTTGTACGGTGTACGTTGTACGTTATACGTTGTACGTTATACGTTGTACGTTATACGTTGTATGTTATACGTTATACGCTGTACGTTATACGTTATACGTTGTACGTTATACGTTATACGTTATACGTTATACGTTATACGCTGTACGTTATACGCTGTACGTTATACGTTATACGTTATACGTTATACGTTGCACGTTATACGTTATACGCTGTACGTTATACGTTATACGTTATACGTTATACGTTATACGTTATACGTTATACGTTATACGTTATACGTTATACGTTATACGTTATACGTTATACGTTCAACGTTATACGCTGTACGTTATACGTTACATGTTGTACGATGTACGTTATACGTTGTACGTTATACGTTGTACGTTATACGTTGTACGTTATACGTTGTATGTTATACGTTATACGCTGTACGTTATACGTTATACGTTGTACGTTATACGTTATACGTTATACGTTATACGTTATACGCTGTACGTTATACGCTGTACGTTATACGTTATACGTTATACGTTATACGCAATACGTTATACGTTATACGTTATACGTTATACGTTATACGTTATACGTTATACGTTATACGTTATACGTTATACGTTATACGTTAAACGTTATACGCTGTACGTTATAAGTTATACGTTATACGTTACACGTTGTACGTTGTACGTTATACGTTATACGCTGTACGTTATACGTTACACGTTGTACGTTGTACGTTATACGTTGTACGTTATACGTTGTACATTGTACGTTATACGTTGTACTTTATACGTTGTACGTTATGCGTTGTTCGTTATACGTTGTACGTTATACGTTATACGTTATACGTTATACGTTATACGTTATACGTTATACGTTTTACGTTATACGTTATACGTTATACGTTATACGTTATACGTTATACGTTATACGTTATACGTTATACGTTATACGTTATACGTTATACGTTATACGTTATACGTTATACGTTATACGTTATACGTTATACGTTATACGTTATACGTTATACGTTATACGTTATACGTTATACGTTATACGTTATACGTTATACGTTATACGTTATACGTTATACGTTATACGTTATACGTTATACGTTATACGTTATACGTTATACGTTATACGTTATACGTTATACGTTATACGTTATACGTTATACGTTACACGTTGTACGTTGTACGTTATACGTTATACGTTATACGCTGTACGTTATACGTTATACGTTATACGTTATACGTTGCACGTTATACGCTGTACGTTATACGCTGTACGTTATACGTTATACGTTATACGTTATACGTTATACGTTATACGTTATACGTTATACGTTATACGTTATACGTTATACGTTCAACGTTATACGCTGTACGTTATACGTTACATGTTGTACGGTGTACGTTATACGTTGTACGTTATACGTTGTACGTTATACGTTGTACGTTATACGTTGTATGTTATACGTTATACGCTGTACGTTATACGTTATACGTTGTACGTTATACGTTATACGTTATACGTTATACGTTATACGTTATACGCTGTACGTTATACGCTGTACGTTATACGTTATACGTTATACGTTATACGCAATACGTTATACGTTATACGTTATACGTTATACGTTATACGTTATACGTTATACGTTATACGTTATACGTTATACGTTATACGTTATACGTTATACGTTATACGTTATACGTTAAACGTTACACGCTGTACGTTATAAGTTATACGTTATACGTTACACGTTGTACGTTGTACGTTATACGTTATACGCTGTACGTTATACGTTACACGTTGTACGTTGTACGTTATACGTTGTACGTTATACGTTGTACATTGTACGTTATACGTTGTACTTTATACGTTGTACGTTATGCGTTGTTCGTTATACGTTGTACGTTATACGTTATACGTTATACGTTATACGTTATACGTTATACGTTTTACGTTATACGTTATACGTTATACGTATTACGTTATACGTTATACGTTATACATTATACGTTATACGTTATACGTTATACGTTATACGTTATACGTTATACGTTATACGTTATACGTTATACGTTATACGTTATACGTTATACGTTATACGTTATACGTTATACGTTATACGTTATACGTTATACGTTATACGTTATACGTTATACGTTACACGTTGTACGTTGTACGTTATACGTTATACGTTATACGCTGTACGTTATACGTTATACGTTATACGTTATACGTTATACGTTATACGTTATACGTTATACGTTATACGTTATACGTTATACGTTATACGTTATACGTTATACGTTATACGTTATACGTTATACGTTATACGTTATACGTTATACGTTATACGTTATACGTTATACGTTATACGTTATACGTTATACGTTATACGTTATACGTTATACGTTATACGTTATACGTTATACGTTATACGTTATACGTTATACGTTATACGTTATACGTTATACGTTATACGTTATACGTTATACGTTATACGTTATACGTTATACGTTATACGTTATACGTTATACGTTATACGTTATACGTTATACGTTACACGTTATACGTTATACGTTATACGTTATACGTTATACGTTATACGTTATACGTTATACGTTATACGTTATACGTTATACGTTATACGTTATACGTTATACGTTATACGTTGTACGTTATACGTTGTATGTTATACGTTATACGCTGTACGTTATACGTTATACGTTGTACGTTATACGTTATACGTTATACGTTATACGTTATACGCTGTACGTTATACGCTGTATGTTATACGTTATACGTTATACGTTATACGTTGCACGTTATACGCTGTACGTTATACGCTGTACGTTATACGTTATACGTTATACGTTATACGTTGTACGTTATACGCTGTACGTTATACCTTATACGTTATACGTTATACGCTGTACGTTATACGCTGTACGTTATACGTTATACGTTATACGTTATACGTTATACGTTATACGTTATACGTTATACGTTATACGTTATACGTTATACGTTATACGTTATACGTTATACGTTATACGTTATACGTTATACGTTATACGTTACACGTTGTACGTTGTACGTTATACGTTGTACATTATACGTTGTACGTTATACGTTATACGCTGTACGTTATACGTTATACGTTACATGTTGTACGGTGTACGTTGTACGTTATACGTTGTACGTTATACGTTGTACGTTATACGTTGTATGTTATACGTTATACGCTGTACGTTATACGTTATACGTTGTACGTTATACGTTATACGTTATACGTTATACGTTATACGCTGTACGTTATACGCTGTACGTTATACGTTATACGTTATACGTTATACGTTGCACGTTATACGCTGTACGTTATACGCTGTACGTTATACGTTATACGTTATACGTTATACGTTATACGTTATACGTTATACGTTATACGTTATACGTTATACGTTATACGTTATACGTTCAACGTTATACGCTGTACGTTATACGTTACATGTTGTACGATGTACGTTATACGTTGTACGTTATACGTTGTACGTTATACGTTGTACGTTATACGTTGTATGTTATACGTTATACGCTGTACGTTATACGTTATACGTTGTACGTTATACGTTATACGTTATACGTTATACGTTATACGCTGTACGTTATACGCTGTACGTTATACGTTATACGTTATACGTTATACGCAATACGTTATACGTTATACGTTATACGTTATACGTTATACGTTATACGTTATACGTTATACGTTATACGTTATACGTTATACGTTATACGTTAAACGTTATACGCTGTACGTTATAAGTTATACGTTATACGTTACACGTTGTACGTTGTACGTTATACGTTATACGCTGTACGTTATACGTTACACGTTGTACGTTGTACGTTATACGTTGTACGTTATACGTTATACGTTACATGTTGTACGGTGTACGTTGTACGTTATACGTTGTACGTTATACGTTGTACGTTATACGTTGTATGTTATACGTTATACGCTGTACGTTATACGTTATACGTTGTACGTTATACGTTATACGTTATACGTTATACGTTATACGCTGTACGTTATACGCTGTACGTTATACGTTATACGTTATACGTTATACGTTGCACGTTATACGCTGTACGTTATACGCTGTACGTTATACGTTATACGTTATACGTTATACGTTATACGTTATACGTTATACGTTATACGTTGTACGTTATACGTTATACGTTATACGTTCAACGTTATACGCTGTACGTTATACGTTACATGTTGTACGATGTACGTTATACGTTGTACGTTATACGTTGTACGTTATACGTTGTACGTTATACGTTGTATGTTATACGTTATACGCTGTACGTTATACGTTATACGTTGTACGTTATACGTTATACGTTATACGTTATACGTTATACGCTGTACGTTATACGCTGTACGTTATACGTTATACGTTATACGTTATACGCTGTACGTTATACGTTACACGTTGTACGTTGTACGTTATACGTTGTACGTTATACGTTGTACATTGTACGTTATACGTTGTACTTTATACGTTGTACGTTATGCGTTGTTCGTTATACGTTGTACGTTATACGTTATACGTTATACGTTATACGTTATACGTTATACGTTTTACGTTATACGTTATACGTTATACGTATAACGTATACGTTATACGTTATACATTATACGTTATACGTTATACGTTATACGTTATACGTTATACGTTATACGTTATACGTTATACGTTATACGTTATACGTTATACGTTATACGTTATACGTTATACGTTATACGTTATACGTTATACGTTATACGTTATACGTTATACGTTATACGTTACACGTTGTACGTTATACGTTATACGTTTTACGTTATACGTTATAGGTTATACGTTATACGTCATACGTTATACGTTATACGTTATACGTTATACGTTATACGTTATACGTTATACGTTATACGTTATACGTTATACGTTATACGTTATACGTTATACGTTATACGTTATACGTTATACGTTATACGTTATACGTTATACGTTATACGTTATACGTTATACGTTATACGTTATACGTTATACGTTATACGTTATACGTTATACGTTATACGTTATACGTTATACGTTATACGTTATACGTTATACGTTATACGTTATACGTTATACGTTATACGTTATACGTTATACGTTATACGTTATACGTTATACGTTATACGTTATACGTTATACGTTATACGTTATACGTTATACGTTATACGTTATACGTTATACGTTATACGTTATACGTTATACGTTATACGTTATACGTTATACGTTATACGTTATACGTTATACGTTATACGTTATACGTTATACGTTATACGTTATACGTTATACGTTATACGTTATACGTTATACGTTATACGTTATACGTTATACGTTATACGTTATACGTTATACGTTATACGTTATACGTTATACGTTATACGTTATACGTTATACGTTATACGTTATACGTTATACGTTATACGTTATACGTTATACGTTATACGTTATACGTTACACGTTATACGTTATACGTTATACGTTATACGTTATACGTTATACGTTATACGTTATACGTTATACGTTATACGTTATACGTTATACGTTATACGTTATACGTTATACGTTGTACGTTATACGTTGTATGTTATACGTTATACGCTGTACGTTATACGTTATACGTTGTACGTTATACGTTATACGTTATACGTTATACGTTATACGCTGTACGTTATACGCTGTATGTTATACGTTATACGTTATACGTTATACGTTGTACGTTATACGCTGTACGTTATACGCTGTACGTTATACGTTATACGTTATACGTTATACGTTGTACGTTATACGCTGTACGTTATACCTTATACGTTATACGTTATACGCTGTACGTTATACGCTGTACGTTATACGTTATACGTTATACGTTATACGTTATACGTTATACGTTATACGTTATACGTTATACGTTATACGTTATACGTTATACGTTATACGTTATACGTTATACGTTATACGTTATACGTTATACGTTATACGTTACACGTTGTACGTTGTACGTTATACGTTGTACATTATACGTTGTACGTTATACGTTATACGCTGTACGTTATACGTTATACGTTACATGTTGTACGGTGTACGTTGTACGTTATACGTTGTACGTTATACGTTGTACGTTATACGTTGTATGTTATACGTTATACGCTGTACGTTATACGTTATACGTTGTACGTTATACGTTATACGTTATACGTTATACGTTATACGCTGTACGTTATACGCTGTACGTTATACGTTATACGTTATACGTTATACGTTGCACGTTATACGCTGTACGTTATACGCTGTACGTTATACGTTATACGTTATACGTTATACGTTGTACGTTATACGTTATACGTTATACGTTATACGTTATACGTTATACGTTATACGTTCAACGTTATACGCTGTACGTTATACGTTACATGTTGTACGATGTACGTTATACGTTGTACGTTATACGTTGTACGTTATACGTTGTACGTTATACGTTGTATGTTATACGTTATACGCTGTACGTTATACGTTATACGTTGTACGTTATACGTTATACGTTATACGTTATACGTTATACGCTGTACGTTATACGTTGTACGTTGTACGTTATACGTTATACGTTATACGCAATACGTTATACGTTATACGTTATACGTTATACGTTATACGTTATACGTTATACGTTATACGTTATACGTTATACGTTATACGTTATACGTTAAACGTTATACGCTGTACGTTATAAGTTATACGTTATACGTTACACGTTGTACGTTGTACGTTATACGTTATACGCTGTACGTTATACGTTACACGTTGTACGTTGTACGTTATACGTTGTACGTTATACGTTATACGTTACATGTTGTACGGTGTACGTTGTACGTTATACGTTGTACGTTATACGTTGTACGTTATACGTTGTATGTTATACGTTATACGCTGTACGTTATACGTTATACGTTGTACGTTATACGTTATACGTTATACGTTATACGTTATACGCTGTACGTTATACGCTGTACGTTATACGTTATACGTTATACGTTATACGTTGCACGTTATACGCTGTACGTTATACGCTGTACGTTATACGTTATACGTTATACGTTATACGTTATACGTTATACGTTATACGTTATACGTTATACGTTATACGTTATACGTTATACGTTCAACGTTATACGCTGTACGTTATACGTTACATGTTGTACGATGTACGTTATACGTTGTACGTTATACGTTGTACGTTATACGTTGTACGTTATACGTTGTATGTTATACGTTATACGCTGTACGTTATACGTTATACGTTGTACGTTATACGTTATACGTTATACGTTATACGTTATACGCTGTACGTTATACGCTGTACGTTATACGTTATACGTTATACGTTATACGCTGTACGTTATACGTTACACGTTGTACGTTGTACGTTATACGTTGTACGTTATACGTTGTACATTGTACGTTATACGTTGTACTTTATACGTTGTACGTTATGCGTTGTTCGTTATACGTTGTACGTTATACGTTATACGTTATACGTTATACGTTATACGTTATACGTTTTACGTTATACGTTATACGTTATACGTATTACGTTATACGTTATACGTTATACATTATACGTTATACGTTATACGTTATACGTTATACGTTATACGTTATACGTTATACGTTATACGTTATACGTTATACGTTATACGTTATACGTTATACGTTATACGTTATACGTTATACGTTATACGTTATACGTTATACGTTATACGTTATACGTTATACGTTACACGTTGTACGTTATACGTTATACGTTTTACGTTATACGTTATAGGTTATACGTTATACGTCATACGTTATACGTTATACGTTATACGTTATACGTTATACGTTATACGTTATACGTTATAGGTTATACGTTATACGTTATACGTTATACGTTATACGTTATACGTTATACGTTATACGTTATACGTTATACGTTATACGTTATACGTTATACGTTATACGTTATACGTTATACGTTATACGTTATACGTTATACGTTATACGTTATACGTTATACGTTATACGTTATACGTTATACGTTATACGTTATACGTTATACGTTATACGTTATACGTTATACGTTATACGTTATACGTTATACGTTATACGTTATACGTTATACGTTATACGTTATACGTTATACGTTATACGTTATACGTTATACGTTATACGTTATACGTTATACGTTATACGTTATACGTTATACGTTATACGTTATACGTTATACGTTATACGTTATACGTTATACGTTATACGTTATACGTTATACGTTATACGTTATACGTTATACGTTATACGTTATACGTTATACGTTATACGTTATACGTTATACGTTATACGTTATACGTTATACGTTATACGTTATACGTTATACGTTATACGTTATACGTTATACGTTATACGTTATACGTTATACGTTATACGTTATACGTTATACGTTATACGTTATACGTTATACGTTATACGTTATACGTTATACGTTATACGTTATACGTTATACGTTACACGTTGTACGTTGTACGTTATACGTTGTACATTATACGTTGTACGTTATACGTTATACGCTGTACGTTATACGTTATACGTTACATGTTGTACGGTGTACGTTATACGTTGTACGTTATACGTTGTACGTTATACGTTGTACGTTATACGTTGTACGTTATACGTTATACGTTGCACGTTATACGCTGTACGTTATACGCTGTACGTTATACGTTATACGTTATACGTTATACGTTATACGTTGTACGTTATACGCTGTACGTTATACCTTATACGTTATACGTTATACGCTGTACGTTATACGCTGTACGTTATACGTTATACGTTATACGTTATACGTTATACGTTATACGTTATACGTTATACGTTATACGTTATACGTGATACGTTATACGTTATACGTTATACGTTATACGTTATACGTTATACGTTATACGTTATACGTTATACCTTATACGTTGTACGTTATACGCTGTACGTTATACGCTGTACGTTATACGCTGTACGTTATACGCTGTACGTTATACGTTATACGTTGTACGTTATAGGTTATACGTTATACGTTGTACGTTATACGTTGTACATTGTACGTTATACGTTGTACGTTATACGTTGTACGTTATGCGTTGTACGTTATACGTTGTACGTTATACGTTATACGTTATACGTTGTACGTTATACGTTATACGTTATACGTTATACGTTATACGCTGTACGTTATACGCTGTACGTTATACGTTATACGTTATACGTTATACGTTGCACGTTATACGCTGTACGTTATACGCTGTACGTTATACGTTATACGTTATACGTTACACGTTGTACGTTGTACGTTATACGTTATACGCTGTACGTTATACGTTACACGTTGTACGTTGTACGTTATACGTTGTACGTTATACGTTGTACATTGTACGTTATACGTTGTACGTTATACGTTGTACGTTATGCGTTGTTCGTTATACGTTGTACGTTATACGTTATACGTTATACGTTATACGTTATACGTTATACGTTATACGTTTTACGTTATACGTTATACGTTATACGTTATACGTTATACGTTATACGTTATACGTTATACGTTATACGTTATACGTTATACGCAATACGTTATACGTTATACGTTATACGTTATACGTTATACGTTATACGTTATACGTTATACGTTATACGTTATACGTTATACGTTATACGTTATACGTTATACGTTATACGTTATACGTTATACGTTATACGTTATACGTTGTACGTTATACGCTGTACGTTATACGCTGTACGTTATACGCTGTACGTTATACGTTGTACGTTATAGGTTATACGTTATACGTTGTACGTTATACGTTGTACATTGTACGTTATACGTTGTACGTTATACGTTGTACGTTATGCGTTGTTCGTTATACGTTGTACGTTATACGTTATACGTTATACGTTGTACGTTATACGTTATACGTTATACGTTATACGTTATACGCTGTACGTTATACGCTGTACGTTATACGTTATACGTTATACGTTATACGTTGCACGTTATACGCTGTACGTTATACGCTGTACGTTATACGTTATACGTTATACGTTACACGTTGTACGTTGTACGTTATACGTTATACGCTGTACGTTATACGTTACACGTTGTACGTTGTACGTTATACGTTGTACGTTATACGTTGTACATTGTGCGTTATACGTTGTACGTTATACGTTGTACGTTATGCGTTGTTCGTTATACGTTGTACGTTATACGTTATACGTTATACGTTATACGTTATACGTTATACGTTATACGTTATACGTTTTACGTTATACGTTATACGTTATACGTTATACGTTATACGTTATACGTTATACGTTATACGTTATACGTTATACGTTATACGTTATACGTTATACGTTATACGTTATACGCAATACGTTATACGTTATACGTTATACGTTATACGTTATACGTTATACGTTATACGTTATACGTTATACGTTAAACGTTATACGCTGTACGTTATACGTTATACGTTATACGTTACACGTTGTACGTTGTACGTTATACGTTATACGCTGTACGTTATACGTTACACGTTGTACGTTGTACGTTATACGTTGTACGTTATACGTTGTACATTGTACGTTATACGTTGTACGTTATACGTTGTACGTTATGCGTTGTTCGTTATACGTTGTACGTTATACGTTATACGTTATACGTTATACGTTATACGTTATACGTTATACGTTATACGTTATACGTTATACGTTTTACGTTTTACGTTATACGTTATACGTTATACGTTATACGTTATACGTTATACGTTATACGTTATACGTTATACGTTAGACGTTATACGTTATACGTTATACGTTATACGTTATACGTTATACGTTATACGTTATACGTTATACGTTATACGTTATACGTTATACGTTATACGTTATACGTTATACGTTATACGTTACACGTTGTACGTTGTACGTTATACGTTATACGTTATACGCTGTACGTTATACGTTATACGTTATACGTTATACGTTATACGTTATACGTTATACGTTATACGTTATACGTTATACGTTATACGTTATACGTTATACGTTATACGTTATACGTTATACGTTAGACGTTATACGTTATACGTTATACGTTATACGTTATACGTTATACGTTATACGTTATACGTTATACGTTATACGTTATACGTTATACGTTATACGTTATACGTTATACGTTATACGTTATACGTTATACGTTATACGTTATACGTTACACGTTGTACGTTGTACGTTATACGTTATACGTTATACGCTGTACGTTATACGTTATACGTTATACGTTATACGTTATACGTTATACGTTATACGTTATACGTTATACGTTATACGTTATACGTTATACGTTATACGTTATACGTTATACGTTATACGTTATACGTTATACGTTATACGTTATACGTTATACGTTATACGTTATACGTTATACGTTATACGTTATACGTTATACGTTATACGTTATACGTTTTACGTTATACGTTATAGGTTATACGTTATACGTCATACGTTATACGTTATACGTTATACGTTATACGTTATACGTTATACGTTATACGTTATACGTTATACGTTATACGTTATACGTTATACGTTATACGTTATACGTTATACGTTATACGTTATACGTTATACGTTATACGTTATACGTTATACGTTATACGTTATACGTTATACGTTATACGTTATACGTTATACGTTATACGTTATACGTTATACGTTATACGTTATACGTTATACGTTATACGTTATACGTTATACGTTATACGTTATACGTTATACGTTATACGTTATACGTTATACGTTATACGTTATACGTTGCACGTTGTACGATGTACGTTATACGCTGTACGTTATACGTTATACGTTATACGTTATACGTTATACGTTACACGTTGTACGTTACACGTTGTACGTTGTACGTTATACGTTATACGCTGTACGTTATACGTTATACGTTATACGTTATACGCTGTACGTTATACGTTATACGTTGTACGTTATACGTTATACGTTATACGTTATACGTTATACGTTATACGTTATACGTTATACGTTATACGTTATACGTTATACGTTATACGTTATACGTTATACGTTATACGTTATACGTTATACGTTATACGTTATACGTTATACGTTATACGTTATACGTTATACGTTATACGTTATACGTTATACGTTATACGTTATACGTTATACGTTATACGTTATACGTTATACGTTATACGTTATACGTTATACGTTATACGTTATACGTTATACGTTACACGTTGTACGTTGTACGTTATACGTTGTACATTATACGTTGTACGTTATACGTTATACGCTGTACGTTATACGTTATAAGTTACATGTTGTACGGTGTACGTTATACGTTGTACGTTATACGTTGTACGTTATACGTTGTACGTTATACGTTGTATGTTATACGTTATACGCTGTACGTTATACGTTATACGTTGTACGTTATACGTTATACGTTATACGTTATACGTTATACGCTGTACGTTATACGCTGTACGTTATACGTTATACGTTATACGTTATACGTTATACGTTGTACGTTATACGTTATACGTAATACGTTATACGTTATACGTTGTACGTTATACGCTGTACGTTGTACGTTGTACGTTATACGTTGTACATTATACGTTGTACGTTATACGTTATACGCTGTACGTTATACGTTATACGTTACATGTTGTACGGTGTACGTTATACGTTGTACGTTATATGTTGTACGTTATACGTTGTACGTTATACGTTGTACATTATACGTTGTACGTTATACGTTATACGCTGTACGTTATACGTTATACGTTACATGTTGTACGTTATACGTTGTATGTTATACGTTATACGCTGTACGTTATACGTTATACGTTGTACGTTATACGTTATACGTTATACGTTATACGTTATACGCTGTACGTTATACGCTGTACGTTATACGTTATACGTTATACGTTATACGTTATACGTTGTACGTTATACGTTATACGTTATACGTTATACGTTATACGTTGTACGTTATACGTTATACGCTGTACGTTATACGTTATACGTTACATGTTGTACGGTGTACGTTATACGTTGTACGTTATATGTTGTACGTTATACGTTGTACGTTATACGTTGTATGTTATACGTTATACGCTGTACGTTATACGTTATACGTTGTACGTTATACGTTATACGTTATACGTTATACGTTATACGCTGTACGTTATACGCTGTATGTTATACGTTATACGTTATACGTTATACGTTGCACGTTATACGCTGTACGTTATACGCTGTACGTTATACGTTATACGTTATACGTTATACGTTGTACGTTATACGCTGTACGTTATACCTTATACGTTATACGTTATACGCTGTACGTTATACGCTGTACGTTATACGTTATACGTTATACGTTATACGTTATACGTTATACGTTATACGTTATACGTTATACGTTATACGTTATACGTTATACGTTATACGTTATACGTTATACGTTATACGTTATACGTTATACGTTACACGTTGTACGTTGTACGTTATACGTTGTACATTATACGTTGTACGTTATACGTTATACGCTGTACGTTATACGTTATACGTTACATGTTGTACGGTGTACGTTATACGTTGTACGTTATACGTTGTACGTTATACGTTGTACGTTATACGTTGTATGTTATACGTTATACGCTGTACGTTATACGTTATACGTTGTACGTTATACGTTATACGTTATACGTTATACGTTATACGCTGTACGTTATACGCTGTACGTTATACGTTATACGTTATACGTTATACGTTTCACGTTATACGCTGTACGTTATACGCTGTACGTTATACGTTATACGTTATACGTTATACGTTATACGTTATACGTTATACGTTATACGTTATACGTTATACGTTATACGTTCAACGTTATACGCTGTACGTTATACGTTACATGTTGTACGGTGTACGTTATACGTTGTACGTTATACGTTGTACGTTATACGTTGTATGTTATACGTTATACGCTGTACGTTATACGTTATACGTTGTACGTTATACGTTATACGTTATACGTTATACGTTATACGCTGTACGTTATACGCTGTACGTTATACGTTATACGTTATACGTTATACGCAATACGTTATACGTTATACGTTATACGTTATACGTTATACGTTATACGTTATACGTTATACGTTATACGTTATACGTTATACGTTATACGTTATACGTTATACGTTATACGTTATACGTTATACGTTAAACGTTATACGCTGTACGTTATAAGTTATACGTTATACGTTACACGTTGTACGTTGTACGTTATACGTTATACGCTGTACGTTATACGTTACACGTTGTACGTTGTACGTTATACGTTGTACGTTATACGTTGTACATTGTACGTTATACGTTGTACTTTATACGTTGTACGTTATGCGTTGTTCGTTATACGTTGTACGTTATACGTTATACGTTATACGTTATACGTTATACGTTATACGTTATACTTTATACGTTTTACGTTATACGTTATACGTTATACGTTATACGTTATACGTTATACGTTATACGTTATACGTTATACGTTATACGTTATACGTTATACGTTATACGTTATACGTTATACGTTATACGTTATACGTTATACGTTATACGTTATACGTTATACGTTATACGTTATACGTTATACGTTATACGTTATACGTTATACGTTATACGTTATACGTTATACGTTATACGTTATACGTTATACGTTATACGTTATACGTTATACGTTATACGTTATACGTTATACGTTATACGTTATACGTTATACGTTATACGTTATACGTTATACGTTATACGTTATACGTTATACGTTATACGTTATACGTTAC